>JAFIRS010000301.1:600000-860236 GCA_018342105.1 Gonioctena quinquepunctata
TGAAAAAAATGCAAAAACACGTCGATTTGTAAGCCAAGGGGACATCTTTCTATCATAACCTCAACTGTCATACCTCCCTCCCCACCCTTTAGTCATTATCACCCATACAAAGTAATACGTGTGACACATCATTGAAAAAGTAATTTGATAAGGAATTCAGCCATGTGAGTGTTCGCTACGTAACTTTTGGCACCCTCTTGCGGGAAAAACAACTGTTCCGTTTTCCAAATTATGATACTTTATTTGAAAGCTACTTTGAACAATTCAGAAAAAAGAACAAAAATGGAAAAAATGGACATTGTATGAACTTATAAATTGGATACCTTGCATACATTTAACTCCAATCATTCCAAACTACATTAATTCACAGTAGCTGCTCAAAGTGTTCTCCATTAACTGCCATAGATGAGTATAAGTTGGTCGCGAAACGTTTTGGAGCTCTTCTGGAGTTATTTGACGACATTCGGTTATAATATGTTGACGTAACTCTTCTAAAGAATCTGGCAGAGTGGCGTATATTTTATTTTCTAAATGGCCCCACAAAAAGTAATCTAAGGGGGATAAATCGGGAGATCGGGAGGTCCATTCAATGAATCCTCTTCTTCCAATGCAGTGTCTAGGAAAACTTTCATTCAGGTACTGACGAACTGCTGCAGCAAAATGTGGAGGAGCTCCGTCCTGTTGGAATATTAGGTGATCTTCGAGGTATCGGTTATCGTTTTCTATTATGTCTGTTAACGTTGGATCAACGGTATCTTCGAGAATGAAGATGTTTAAGAAAAGCATCATCTAACGAGAACAGCTTCTCAAAATGTCGCAGAGGCAACAAGAAAAGCTGTATAAACTGACACAACAACAATGGCGACATAAGTATAGTAACGATAGAATTACATTAAGGTAAGGATCATCAAGGTAAACCATTGTCCAAAAATATATGGACAATCACGGGTTTTTCATTGAATCAACATGGAGTTGGTGCCCAAAAAATGAGATGCCCGGGTGAGATGGAACAAATTTAGCACGAATTATATTTCGCGTTATTCCTTACTGTCTTTTTTTTTAAGAAACGGAAATTTAGTTTTCATGAGTTGTGTCCCCCTCGCGATTGCATCCAGTACTTTTACCGCAGAGATTGACTGGCTATATATTTTAAGACAATTTATAACAATAACTACATTTGCTGTATGGGTGGTTTAATGAATTTGAGAATCTATGACAGTTTCTTGATGTGGAAAGATAGTGCCTACTCTGAAGGAAAATAAGGTAAAGAAGGAAAAAGTGAAATTATATTCAAGTTATTGCTATCAAGAGTGTGGGATTCATGCTTACCGTGTTTTCTCAATGTTTCTTCTGCTGATTCTAGATATAATAATAATAGTGGTTCTGATTACAGGGGCCCTTGGTGGAATGATGCCAACGCTACTCTCAAACCAGGGCCATGAGGGACCGAGGGGCCTCCCCAAGATTTTTTGAAGTGAAACTTCTTTACGCACGCTTGACTTGGGGAGTAAGCTGGAGGGCGTTTTGATTCTCTTTCCTTTTCTTTAATTTAAGGAGTGGTATATCACCTAGTTGCTGGCGTCGTAGCTCATATGCATTCCTTTTTCCTTGTCTTTTTTCTCCCTCTACTAATACGCGGCATTCTACTTCGACATTGAGGCGCGTTTGATTCTCTTCCTTTTTTTCCTCTTCTCTTTCTCCTTGATACTCTTCCGTATTTCGACCTCGCGTTTCTACAATTCACTTCAGCAAATTTTTAAAATAGGATAACTAAAATTTAACTAATACGTAAATGATAAAATACTATTAATTGTAAAGGTTCACCATTACAAATAATTGGTGACATCGTGATTGAACATGACAATAATCAAATGGAAGTTGATGATGAAAATCCCACTATAGATCATGTACAAAAACCGAGACAAATTATTGGATTTAAGTAAATTAATTTTTATTTTATTTTTATAATCATTCATGACTCTAATAATAATTTACTAAATTTACCAAACTAAAATGATGAAATTATAGGTTATCAGAAAATTAATATATGTATATGTATATACATGTATATATTATACATATATATACATATATATATATGTATATACAGTGTGACCCATTTAAAATGGAACCACCCCTGTAAAATACGCATTTTTCAGTCATTCCCAAAAAAATATTTTTTTAATATTAAGCATCAAAAACTGTATCTCAACACAGATTTTCATAACTTTAGTTTCATTTCCAAGGCACTCTATGATTTTTTTTCTTCGTCAAAAACGGCAAAAGTTTATTAGGCAATTTTTGTTTTGAAATTTGACTACACCACTGGTTCGTAGTCGTTATGAATGGAAACCATGGAAATTTCATAAAAAAATATTGGTTAACAACGAAGTTACAACAACTTTAATTTTGGAAACAAAGTATTTGATTATTATTTTTATTTAGATTATAGGCATATTTAAAATCTGGCAACACTGCCGATACGAAGAAGAACACCAGTGAATTTGTACAGCAAAAATCCGAAGTCAATAGCTCATTCCGTTCTACAGTTATAACTCCTGAAATTATGGTAATGTAAGCGATTTGTGGTGGAAGCGATTTTGTAATAAAAATCTGACTACGCCACTGGATTTGTAAATTATATTCCCTTAAAATCATTTATTTAAGTGTAGGTTATAAGTGTATTCGAAAAAACAGATAATTAAAAATTCATTTTCAAGTTATGCAGTCTTCCATAGCCGATAAAAACGAAATGAACCGAATCAAGTTTTAAAGTATCAAAATTATCTATTCAATAATAAAACAGAAAGCAGGACAAAAAATGTGCCTTTTAAATTCTGCAAAACTCAACTAAAACAAGCTTTTAGAGAAGGTATCAATAATTTGAGGAAAGCTGAACTAATACATTAGGCATAGGTATTGTACTAAATCAATAGTAGGCTGTGATTTAGTACACCACAAATCGCTCACATTACCACACTTTCAGGAGTTATAACTGTAGAACGGATTGAGCTATTGACTTCGGATTTTCGCTGTACAAATTCACTGGTGTTCTGATTTGTATTGGCAGTGTTGTTAGATTTTAAATATGTCTATAATCTAAATAAAAATTATAATCAAATACTTTGTTTCCAAAATTAAAGTTGTTGTAACTTCGTTGTTAACCAATATTTTTTTATGAAATTTTGATGGTTTTCATTTATAACGACTACAAATCCAGTGGTGTAGTGAAATTTGTAAACAAAAATTGCCTAATAAACTTTTCCGTTTTTGACAAAGAAAAAAAACCATGAAGTGCCTTGGAAATAAAATTAAAGTTATGAAAATTTGTGACAAGATACAGTTTTTTATGCTTAATATTAAAAAATGTTTTTGAGATTAATTGAAAAATGCGTATTCTACAGGGGTGGTTCCATTTTAAATGGGGTATATATATATATATATATATATATATATATATATATATATATATATATATATATATATATATATATATATATATATATATATAATATATATATATATATATAGGGTAGTCTCGTGACTGGACTAGTTGAAAATAACTATATTGAAATAAACTTTGTAGAAGGATATTCTTGAGGTTGCAGTCAAATTTATGGCAATTGAGAAAGAAAAACTTTTCTTATTTATCAAGTTTCAAAATGTTTATTTTCATTTCAAGACAGTGTGAAATGAAAACACTATTGTGAAATTGATTGAAATTGATTTGTTTAAAATCGTATTCACAATAGTGTTTTCTTTCACAACTTCTATAATGAAAAAAATTTGACTGAACTAAAAAGGATTTCTTTCATTCAAATTGACTACTTCAAATTCCTTTAAAGTTAATTAAATATATATATATATATATATATATATATATATATACATATATAGATGGAGCTAAAGAAGTTTTACTTCAGTCGTGTGGCCTAACGCACACTAGTTTTTTTTTTAAATATGCAGTGCTTGAAAACTTCTTTTAAGGGCCTCAAAAGCACCTTAAAATATTATTTTAAACCAAGAAATATACATTATCTCCCAATGTAACATAAAACCATGTTATTCAAAATTTTAATCAATAAACATCTTGTACAGTTTTATAACATATTGGTACATTTTTCATAATGTTATTGTTATGTAAATGATTTCAATCATAATTAACTTAAATGTTACAAAATTGTCTCAAATCTCAAACTGTTGAGGACAAAGGATCATATCAGGCTATATTACGTAAAAACAGTATTTTTAAATCTAATTCAACTATTAAAAACTTTTAATATGTTATATTTAATGAAGTAAAATACATTACTCCCTTTGTCCAGGCTGTGATAATTAAACATATAGAAGAAACTGATATTTGGACAATTTTATGTAGGTTTGAGGTGACAAAAACAAATTTTGGCCTAAACAACAAAGTCCAACTTCCTTTTCTTCATTTTAGCAAACCTATCAACGACTTTTTTTGCATCAACTTTTTCCGCAATTCCTATGTGAATGTTTAGCAGTGCTAATGCTACAAGTCTATCCTCTCTCATGGTTGTTCTCATCCAGTCCTTCATCCTTCGAAGGGTTGAAAAGGACTTCACTGCACTTGCGTACTTTACGTTTTTTCCCCAAAACTTGGCACTAGAGCTACATATTATTTGTTACTTAATTTTTTTGCTTCTTGTAATCTTGAGTTCTTTGACCTAAAGGGAGGGCTACAGCCCCCCCCCTGGATCCGCCCCTGAAGTAGTCTAGCTTGAAGCTATTCTACTTAACAATCAGAGGATCGAATGCCCAAAAGATAGAGAACATTAATTCATATAAAAAAAAAATTAATGTAGAAAAGGAAAAACACATATTATTAATTTCAAATTTGCTGGATTAGCAAGATAGGTATTGCAGGTGATTATGATGAAAATGAGTTCACAAGTAGGAAGATAGATGTATGATAACTGCATATTGAAAGAGATATATACATATATATACAACAATTTATACCTTCATATCAGAATTCAGTTGTCTTCAATGCTTTTCAAGTAGATGTTTTTTTAATTAATATGTGAACTTATTGATATTGTAAACCTGTTTTGTCTTGTCTTAATAATAATAATAATAATAAATATACTTTATTGTCCAAAGATAAAATCTTGTTGACAAAGCTTCAAATACATGTATAAATAAAATATTATATAAAATACACAGAAATGCACGTTTATAAAATAAATAAGTAATAAAACAATCAAAACAATTCTATTGTCAGATTATCGTCAAAAAATTCTTGTAAAATATAATACGGTACTCATTAGTCTTTTTATATTTTTCCTAAAATGTCTATTTCTACATTAGAATCTTTGACTTCGATTGGCAAATGATTATACATCTTAATTCCGTTATAAATAAACGAATCTTTGATTAGAGAGGACGAAGGTGGGGGTAATTTCAAATTATTTCTAGAGCTTTGTCGTGTGGAATAATGAGAAGAAATGATTTCAAATTTCAGAATATGTTTCCTTACAAGACAAACGGTTTCCAAGATGAAAATAGCAATCTCGGTCAGTATCTTCTTATCTATGGAATGTTGCCTGCATGAATCACGTGGTCCAATTTTACAAATATTTCTAATTGCTGTTTTTTGTATTTTGAGGACCGAGTCAAGTAAATTTACGCTAAACACTCCCCAGAAGGGTATACCATACCTCAAATGAGATTCAATCAAAGCATAATATGCAGTTTTAGCAGTGGATACTCCAAGCTCTCTAGAAATTACTCTAACTGCATAGCATCCGGCGGATTTTTTTTTTCTCAATTGTTCTATGTGTATATCGAACTTCAATTTCTTATCTATATTCAAACCCAGAAATCTGATAAAATCCTTATTCTCAATGATATCATTTTTAACCGACGAAACCAAAAAGGAGGAGGTTCTCTATTCGACCCGTATATTTTTTTTCCATCATATTTTTTTATGTATGATCACGCATACCTTTTTACTGAGGCGTCCGATTCCGAGAATTCTTTTTTCAGTGGATAGGGTGTACTTCGAATTTGGTCCCATTTGAATTTAAAAGATGAAATCCACCCCTAAGGGTAGCGAAATGAAGGATATTGATCACTCACCCTCTGAATTCTGGTCCGTTAACCGATTTTATCAGGCATAACTTTGTACTGGGTTCTTCGATTTGGATGATTTTTTTTTAATAGATAGGGTTACCTTATATTTGGATTTCGAAAGGAATTAGCTACCCTTGCGGGTCGAAAAATAGGGGATAATTGATTTTTCACTAGTGAACATTGGCATACACATACGTAGTTGACAATGACAGATCGCTACTGACATTTTTCTTGTTTCACATCCGTCAAAATCAGTATATTTTATGAGAGGATGGAATGATATACAAAGTAATGAAATAAACTAACCAGAACAACGAAAATAATTTATATTACAACAAATAGTAAAAGTAGATAATCATATTATTTAACTGGTAATAGTTGAAGTAAGGTGGGTAAGTAAGTATTTTGGAAGTAATCAAAAAACAAGTAGTTAGTAATTGGTAGATTTTAGCCACAAAAAATTGAAAAATAAAAACTTTTTAACAAAAAATTAAACCGACGAAATACGGAACTGAAAAGTAAAAAATAAACACTTTTTAACAAAAAATTAAACCGACGAAAAAATCAACTGAAAAGCAAAAATTAAAATAAACCTTCTTAGTCTAAATGTAATTTCCAAATAATAATTTTAAAAAAAAGGAGATGCACGGCTGCGTTTTGATGACTTCGTTCATAGATAATGATCTTCGATAATTGTTTGTTTGGCGCCGACTCAAAATCAGTTACTTACATTCGTTTAGGAGCTCAATTATCATTTAGACTAAGAAGGTTTATTTTATTTTTTGCTCTTCAGTTGATTTTTTCGTCGGTTTAATTATTTGTTAAAATTTTATCTAAGGTTACATCTAGAAGAGTACATCTAAAGGAGATTGATTATATTTGTTTTTGTGATATTAAATAATAAAAGGTTTGAATCACGCCAGGACTTGACAACTTTTATATATCGAGATATTTTTTCGTTTAGATCTTCAACGGTCTTACCCCTCCACAAAATGGTAGTATTAAATAATGTTAGTTCACCAAAAATGTTAAAAGATCATTAACGTATAAGAAAAACAGAATTGGTCCTAGAACCGATCCTTGTGGCACTCACGAATCTATCTCAGTGGTCCTTGAAATTTCTTTAGTCTTTACTATTTGACTACGCCCTGTGAGGTATGACTCAAACCAATTCAAAGTTACGCCTCTACATCCATAATAACGAAGCATCCGTAGAAGAATTCCGTGATCCTCGCAGTCGAAAGCTGTCATTTATATCAGAGTAAAGCTCACGCAGAAAGGAAATCCAAATTGATTTGCGTGAATGATGTTGTGTGTGCTAAGGAACTCATTGAGTCTTTTTTCGACGAGTTTGTCAATAATTTTTGCAAGGGTCGGTATGAGGGATATTGGTCTAAAATTTGAGGGATCGTCTAGATTACAGCCTTTGTGCAATGGGATTACTATGGTCATTTTAAGAAAAGACGGAAATATACCATGACTCTTGGGAAGTTTTCGAAAATGCCATCAAAGCCAGCTGCTTTTTAACCGACGAAACCAAAAAGGAGGAGGTTCTCTATTCGACCCGTATATTTTATGTTTTTCCATCATATTTTTTTATGTATGATCACGCATAACTTTTTACTGAGGCTTCCGATTCCGATAATTCTTTTTTCAGTGGATAGGGTGTACTTCGACTTTGATCCCATTTGAATTTAAAAGATGAAATCCACCCCTAAGGGTAGCGAAATGAAGGATATTGATCACTCACCCTCTGAATTCTGGTCCGTTAACCGATTCTATCAGGCATAACTTTGTACTGGGTTCTTCGATCTGGATGATTCTTTTTTAATAGATAGGGTATACCTTATATTTGGATTTCGAAAGGAATTAGCCACCCTTACGGGTAGAAAAATAGGGGATAATTGATTTTTCACTAGTGAACATTAGCACACACATACGTAGTTGACAATGACAGATCGCTACTGACATTATTCTTGTTCCGTCAAAATCAGTATATTTTATGAGAGGATGGAATGATATACAAAGTAATGAAATAAACTAACCAGAACAACGAAAATAATGTATATTACAACAAATAGTAAAAGTAGATTATCATATTATTTAACTGGTAATAGTTGAAGTAAGGTGGGTAAGTATTTTGGAAGTAATCAAAAAACAAGTAGGTAGTAATTGGTAGATTTTAGCCACAAAAAATTGAAAAATAAAAACTTTTTAACAAAAAATTAAACCCACGAAAAAATCAACTGAAAAGCAAAAAATAAAATAAACCTTAGTCTAAATGATAATTGAGCTCCTAAACTAATGTAAGTAACTGATTTTGAGTCGGCGCCAAACAAATAATTATCGAAGATCATTATCTATGAAAGAAGTCATCAAAACGCAGCCGTGCATCTCGCTGCCATCATTTTACGCTTCACCTAATTCAACTGCTAGTTTGTTTGGCGCCGACTCAAAATCACTTACTTACATTAGTTTAGGAGCTCAATTATCATTTAGACTAAGAAGGTTTTTTTTTTTTTTACATTTCAGTTGATTTTTGCTGTTAATTTTTTAAAAATTTTTTTTTTTTTTTCTTTTGTACCCCAACAATTGCAATATTTGTATATATCAAATAATTTTCATTTTCAAAATCTTCAAGATGTATTAGCGGGTCATATGTTACTAGAGTATTTTCGTTGAGCTTTTTGGCAATCGAACAGTAGAAATCAATCATTTCATTTGCAGTTATTGGTATTTCTGAATCGATTATTTTTTAGGTTTATCCCTCAAGTCATTCATTATGGACCATGTTTCTTTCATTTTGTTATTTGATGTATCTATTCTAGAAGTAGTTTTCTCCTCCTAGTTTGAATACTGTTCTATAGATTTTGCGGTATTTATTAAAGTATTCATGAAAATAATGGTTATCAGTGAATTTCCGTATATAATGTGAGGATCGCATATTCTTCGAGGACATTTTGATTCCCTGTATTATCCATGGTTTCTTTCGTTTCATTTTGATTTTCTGAATGGGAAAAGACTTATTGAAAACTTCTATGAGTTGAGTGTAGAAAGAAAGGAAGGGATCACTAAGAAACATAATATTTTCCCAATCGAGGTAAGACAATTATGATAAAACTTATCGAAGTTTGTGCTGCTAAAAGTCTGCCATATTTATACTTTTTTTCTGTTAAGTCATTAAGAGGCATTGCAAATTCAATGACGCTGTGATCAGAAAGTCCAGATGAGATCACTGAGCACAAAACTTTCTCTGCATCGAAATCACTACAAACGTAATCAATACAGGTCGAAGAATATTAACAAACTCGAGTGCCTGAATCAACATGCATAATTAAATTGAACGAGTTGATTATACTTAGAAGATATTGTGTATCATTAGAGTCACTGTTCATATAGTCGTTGAAATCGCCACCCAGTAGAATATTTGATTTGATTGGAAGGTCAGGTAGATGGTTATACATTCTAATGGCATTGAAGTTAACAGATCTTTGGAAAATTGCAGATTCGTGCTGAGGCAAGGTAGATCCGTTTCTAATGATCTTTGATTGTACTCTGAAGCGAGGAATAAATTTACGTACCAGTGGTGAGAGACCCAAAAGTATATTACTAAACAGATCAAATTGAATTTTTTCTTTTAGTCAAAATAAGAATACCTGGTAATATCGGCAGTTGGGCCAGTACGTCTCTGAGCGCGCCTCGCCTTTCTCCACGGCCTGCTATTCAGCGTTGGTTCCATTCATCTGTTCGTGAACGATTGAACCATAGCCTCCTTACATAAACGGAATTAGACGCCAATAGAGAGATGTATGAATGAAATGAGTTCTTCTCGACATCTGTCCGGATGAAATACCGGAAGTTAGGAACCGGAAACTGGCAGGCTTGACCTCTGCCTCGCCCTACCTATGACGGGGTTCATTCCGAATAGGGGTTGAGATTTTCAATGTTGAGGGCACTATATGAGAGTTTAGCTGCAAAATATGAATGGGCGGGCTTTCATTGTTAGTGGCCAGATTAATAAAAACCGGGTGGTTGACAAGGCAGTTGGCTGGGATCTAATTTTAAAAGTTTAGGTAAAAAACAAGTTTTTTGTATACGCTCCCCAAAACGGCAACTTTGGGTATTAAAAAAAATCCGTAAAATGTTACGTTTGCGGACTTGTCCGTAAATTGTCTTCATGGCAATACTTTACGAACTTTTTTTTTTTTTTTTTTTTATGTTCTGGTTCCCACGAAAAGGGATATCCTGTAATGTTCAGAGAACATCGTGGGAACCGGGGGAAAAAGGTAGGAGTTGGTGTTCTTCTTAAATTTCTGGAGGTTGTATGCCTCGGGAACCACCCCCTAGGCAATGAGTTCCAAAGCCTCGCTGTTCGTTGGATGAACGAGTCTTTGGAAAGTGATGTTCTGCAGGTCTCAAAAGTGACCACGAAGGGGTGTGATGACTGAACTTGACGGGTTAGTCTCGAAGAGACTGCCAAAGCAGGAACGATTGTTGATATTTCAGAAGAGCATCGCCCATGAAAATATCTATAAAATAGAGACAAATCGCCAACTTTTCTACGGTGTTCCAGACAAGTGAGCGAGTTTGTAAGCGAGGCATCACCGACGAGACGAATTGCTCTTTTTTGGACAGAATCCAATAGCCTCAGGATATGTTTAGGTGCCGCACTCCAAATATGGGAACAGTATTCCAGGACAGGTCGGATCTGTGCCTTATAGATCATAAGCAGCTGACTGGGGTGAAATAGCTCTTGGCACGAAACAGAAAACCAAGTTTTTGGGATGCACTTTTGGCAATGGACCTCACGTGATTTTCCCAGGAAAGGTTATTGCTGATAGTAATACCAAGCATCGATATGGATGGCTTCAGTGGTATGGTTACTCCTGACAAAGTTATGTTAGGCACAGTGAGATCGGCTTTTCTAGAGAAAAGACATGCTTGTGTTTTGTTTGCATTGAATTCTACCAAGTTATTAGATCCCCATTCGAGAATTGTTGCCAAGTCCATATTTATATTATTAACATTTCTTCCTCGTTCATTTCTGGTTTCACGGGCTGATATAGGGGCCCTGGAAGAGAAAGCGGTATGGAGGGTACTATCATCGGCAAAGCTGTGTACTGGACATGAAGTTGCTTTCAACAGGTCGTTGATGTGAAGTAGAAATAGTGTTGGTGCGAGAATGGATCCTTGCGGAACACCAGCATTTATGAGTAGAGTGTCAGATGAAACTCCATCGACCACTACATGGAGAGACCTGTTTGAGAGAAAACTAGCAAGCAGAGAACACAGCTGAGGGGGCAAGCCATAAGACGGAAGCTTGGCGAGGAGTCCCTGGTGCCAAACTCGATCGAACGCCTTGGAGATATCTAATGCCACAGCTAAAGTTTCTCCATGCTTTTCAATAGATAGCTGCCATATATGTGAGACGTAAGCGAGCAGGTCACCAGTTGATCTCTGATGGCGGAAGCCATATTGCCTATCGTTGACAATTCCTGAGTCTTCCAGATATTTCATGAGCTCGATGTTGATGGCTTTTTCCATGACCTTTGAAATAATAGATAGCAGTGCGATAGGTCTGTAGTTGCTAGGTAGGGCCTTTTGCCTTTTTAGGGACTGGCTGTACTCTTGCAATTTTCCAATTGGACGGAAATACCCCAAATTGTAAGAGTGGTTGAACAACTTGCAAAGAACAGGTGTTAGTTCGGGGCACATTTCTTGAGAACAATCGGCGGGATTCCGTCAGATCCACAGGCTTTGTTGGTGTTGAGACCCAGCAAAATCTTTCTGATAGTACGTTGGCGAAGGTGATCTCGGGCATGTGACTGTCAATAGGTGTAATGTTCGGGGGTTGTTTTCCCGATGAATCCAGAGTGGAATTTCCAGCAAATAGGTGCGCAAAGATATTGGCTTTTTCCTGGGCATCGTTGCTAGTGTTCCATCTTCTTTGGTTAGGGGAAGAAATGAGCTGGAAGTGAAATTTCTTCCCACAGCTTCGAAAGACCAAAATGAACGGGATCCGTTAGGACATTCAGCAAGTTTTGATCTTATTTTGGCTTTGTGGGCATCTTTTGAGCATTCTATTGTCTCTTTACATATGCCTCTAGCCTCGACATATGCTGCTCTGGTCTCAGGGCCCGGATTTTTTAGCCATCGATGGTATGCTGCCTGTTTGGAAGCCACAGCTCTAGAGCAGTTTCTGTTAAACCAGGTCTTATCGGATGATGTTCTTCTTTCGGTATTCGGTATGTAAGTTTGCATCCCCAACATGATGATTTCAGAAATTGTCTCAGCACATCGTGTTGGATCTACTGAAGAGAAACAAACTCTCTTCCATGGAAACGCTGAGAAAAACATACGAAGACCTTCCCAGTCGGCCGAATTGTAATGCCACATGAGACGGGGTGGTATTGTGCAGCTCGATGGTAAATGGAAAGAGCATGTTGTGGAGATGAGGGTGTGGTCAGAGTTTCCAAGTGGGGCACAAACTTCTATTCTATACGGGTCAGGATTGGTGGTGAGGAATTTTATTCATTCATAAAACAACTGAACATTAACGGATGTTTATAAATACTATAAAAACTATGAACCGATAACATTTTGCCACAGAAAAGCTAGGAATTTTGAGTTTTTTAGAATTGTCGATGGTTATTGTTGCGGTAGGTACAAACATAATGACTTTTACACTTTCTTTCTTCGAACAATTGCAAAAAAAAAATTGTAAATTCAAACAAGATATAATCCTCTTACAATAATATACGAATAATGGTTCAGTTTGTGTACAAATCAAGTTTCAATTTTCACACCTGAACCTACATACATTTATTGGATGATAACAATTTATACTTCATTTATTCCAAATGTCACTTACTATTCAGGATTACCACGAAGTGGGCGACATCTAGCCTTCACGATTCGAATGTCAAACTAAGGGAAAACAGGATTTTGCTGTATACTGAATACATTTGAAAATTTCTTTCAAATTTGGATTATATTTGTGAATGGTTTTCATATTTATAGTAGAACTAGAAATCTAAGAAGGTCGTAAATCAATATTGGCGGACGACCCTCATTATTACTTATTGTTCGAAATATAGATAAGCAATAAAAGTGTGTGTCCTGTAGAAGATTCCCAGGTCCGGATTGAAATATATCATTGAATAGTTTGGCATTTTAATAATAATGGGCTCTCCATTATTTTTGGCTTTTGTTGACAGTTTTGTATTTAAATTTATTTGATAATAAAAATTCTGGTAAGGTTGATTTAGAACCCTTGGTAAGGATATGTTTAAATGTGTGTAAATAATAAAATTTACTTACCTGGCCACGAGACTTTCAGTACTAATGGGATATTAACGAGATTATAGCGATAATACGGTTACAAAATAAATTACCTACCAGATTTGGAAAATAAGACTGTTTTGAGAACTGACCGCTTTCCAATTTCAGAAATGAAAGGGGGAAAGTTAAACAACATTTAGTCATTACCTACCTAATATTCCGTTGTGTCAGTTATGTCTATTTCAAAGTGTCTATTCGATTTGTGACGTGATAAATGTGGCGTCCATGGGCTCATCCTGAAGCTAGTACTTCAACTGGTGGTCGTACCACTAGTCGACAAATGTTACACCCCCATGAGAAACAAATTATATTAAATGTTTATACTTCCCTTCTGGAATATGGAATGTCCAAGGACCAAGTTGTGCCAGAAAGTGCTTGTTTAAGAAAAACACCGTATTCCACAGTGTTTAAAATAGTAAGTAACCCTATTTTAAAAAGAAATAAACGAAAAGACTCTGGCGGTTCAACGAAACTAGATGGTTGTGATGTAGATATAATTCGAAGAACAATATATGCCTTGTATAAAGAACAAATTGTGCCTACATTGGATATTTTAATGCAACGGCTTAAAAATAATGAAACTGGTTCCAGTGTTGCAAAGAGACTTTAAGGAAGTCTCTTTTACAAAACGGATTTAAATTTAAAAAACTCACTAGTAGCAGAAAAGTCTTAATGGAATATGTGCGCCTTAAGAAATGGAGATTTGAATATGTATTGGCAATAAACGAATTTAGAGAATATGGTAGAACAGTAGTGTATTTGGATGAAACTTGGTTCGATACACACGATATTCCAAACAAAAGTTGGGTAGACTCATCTGACTTGTGCCAAACTAATGCGCCGTCTAATAAAGGAAAACGCATTACGATAATTCACGCAGGAACCGAAAATGGTTTTATACCAAATGCGTTGTCTTTATCGGCACATAATATTAAGTACTCTTTAGTCGATTAGCATGATTATACTACAGCAGAATTATTTGAAGACTGGTTCCAAAATAAACTCATACCAAATATTCCACCCAACAGTATTATCGTCATGGATACCACAGTCGAAGACTAGATAAAGCAACATGTTCAAATGACACCAAAGCCACTATACAAGAATATATATTGAATATTGATATGTACTATGAGGAAAAGTACACAAAAAAAAAGTTACTAGAAGTTTTACGTAGTTTTTCGAAAAAAATAAAAATATTTTTGTGATTCATTGGCTGAAAGCTTGGGACATACGGTGCTCAGACTTCCTCCTTATCACTGTATGTTCAACCCAATTGAACATATACGGTATCAGCTTAAGTCAGCAGTTCGAAGAAATATCCAACCTTATAAGTTCAACTGTGGTAACTCTTATTCAAACAGAAGCTGCAAACATTCCTGGTAGCAACTGGGCCAAGTGTGTTTCCCATATTAAAAAGGTGGAAAAGTCAGATATGGATATAAAAAAAATTCACAAAGAAAATTTTATTATCAATTTGGATGACGACAGTGAAAGTGAAACTGATCTTCGTGAGTAATTTTGTTTATAAATACCTTTTATCGAGAAACTGAACTTTTTATATAGTATAAAGTTTGACATATTTCATTGATTAGGTAGTTATATCATATATTATTATATAATATAATTATATATATATTATTATCATATATTATATATAAATAAACAATTCTCAATTATATTCAAGCGATTTTTCTTAAAAATTATATCAACCCGATATCATTATACCTACATATAAAACAAAATTAATGGATAGGGCAGGTACAACTCTGCGTAGAATCCACCGCCTGCTGATAACTCAAGTGGTTGGTGATTTACGACCTTCTTAGATTACTGGTTCTACTCTACTTACAAGCTTATTATATTCGACTATCTATTTCCCCATAATACGTTAGTATCGTTGAATCCTGGAAAAAATGACTGAAAACACAATTAGAGAACATAACAACAAACGCAAATGTTATTGACTAGTTGACATATTTGACATTTGACGCGACGGTAATAAAAAATCTGATTCGATATTTCACACGGCCTTCTGCCGGTGCTGCCTACAAATATATTTGCGTATTGATCGCAGAAATAAAATCATAGTTCCTACTTGAAACATTCTTTGGAAAACTTATACAAAAAAATTTGTATGCAACACGTACGCAAATGGCTTTCGCGGACTAATCTTCATCTGCTACAAGTCTATCCTCTCTCATGGTTGTTCTCATCCAGTCCTTCAACCTTCGAAGGGTTGAAAAGGACCTAACTGCACTGGCGCACTTAACGTTTCTTTCCCCAAAACTTGGCACTAGCGCTACATATTATTTGTTACTTTATTTTCTTTGCTTCTTGTAATCTCGAGTTTTTTGTACTAGAGGGCTGGGGGGCTGCAGCCCCCTCAGCCTCTCCCCCTGGATCCGCCCCTGGCGTAGTCTAGCTTGAAGCTATTCTACTTAACAATAAAAACAATAAAATATACCTATTATTGAAAAAGAGTTCTTCATAATTAGACAATTATTTTGTGCTGCTGCTTCTTCCGCATCAGTCGAGAGAATTTTCTCAACATTTGGTTTAGTCCATTCCAAACTGAGAAATCGAATAGGAACGGAAAAACCCGCAAAATTTTTGTACAAGCACTACAATTAACTAAAATAAACATTATTTAGATGCAGTGATATAATTATTTTGATATAATAAACCATTAACTAAAACTAAGTTTTTATTTTCTCTTAATTTTAACTTATCAGAAATTTTTATTCCAATCATGATTTAAATTGAAAAAATCATGCGATTTAAATCAATTGATGTAAATTGATTTAAATCGTTTCGACCCTGGAAAGAAAGGATTTTTAGAAAAGTTATAGGAAATTTCTTTGTCCTGGAAAAGTTTTCGGTAATATATAATAATAAAAACTTTTTAACAAAAAATTAAACCGACGAAATACGGAACTGAAAAGTAAAAAATAAAATAAACCTTCTTAGTCTCAGTAACTAAGCTCCTGAACTAATGTAAGTAACTAATTTTAAGTCGGCGCCAAACAAACAAGCAAATGAATTAGGTAAGGCCTAAAATGATGGCATCGAGTTGCGCGGTGACATTCTGATAATTTTTCTGAAGTAATTTAATGATGTTCGTTGATTGTTTGTTTGGCGCCGACTCAAAATTAGTTACTCACATTAGTTTAGGAGCTTAGTTACTGAGACTAGGAAGGTTTATTTTATTTTACTTTTCAGTTCCGTATTTCGTCGTTTTAATAATTCTAACTTAATTTTTTATGGCTAAAATATACTTATTACTACCTACTTGTTTTTTAATTACTTCCAAAATACTTACTTACCCACCTTACTTCAACTATTACCAGTTAAATAATATGATTATCTACTTTTACTATTTGTTGTAATATAAATTCTTTTTGTTGTTCTGGTTAGTTTATTTCATTACTTCGTATATCATTCCATCCTCTCATAGAATATAATGGTTTTGACGGATGTGGTACAGAAATAATGTCAGTAGCGATCTGACATTGTCAACTACGTATGTGTGTGCCAATGTTCATAAGTAAAAAATCAATTATCCCCATTTTTCTACCCGTAAGGGTATATAATTCCATTCGAAATCTAAATATAAGGTATACCCTATCTATTAAAAAAAGAATCATCCAAATCGAAGAACCCAGTACAAAGTTATGCCTGATAGAATCGGATAACGGACCAGAATTCAGAGGGTGAGTGATCAATATCCTTCATTTTGCTACCCTTAGGGGTGGATTTCATCTTTTGAATTCAAATGGGGCCGAATTCGAAGTACACCCTATCCACTGAAAACAGAATTATCGGAATCGGACGCCTCAGTAAAAAGTTATGCGTGATCATACATAAAAAAAAATGATGGAAAAAAATATATACGGGTCGACTAGAGAATCTCCTCCTTTTTGGTTTCGTCGGTTAAAAATGAATGTATGTTTGTGTTGGTAAGCTCATAACTTGAGAACGGCTGGACTGATTTGGCTAATTTTTTTCGGGAAACGGGATAACGGGAAGCGGACAGAGTCAAAGGCATAACCTAAATGGAACAACACAAAACAATAATGGTCACTGTCCCCGACAACCCCCACATAACAATTTTGAATAGAATCGAACCATAATCACAAAATTCGTTCGCCATCTTGTAGACGCCATTTTGTGTTTTTCTCTAAAAAAAAATTTATAATTCATTGTCGCCGGTATTATGAACACTTGCCAAATTTCAAGTTAATCGGACAACTAGAAGTGAGTCAAAATCCACTTGCAAAATTTCAACTTTGAACTAAACATGTAAAATGTTATGTTAAATATAAAAGCTGGTGAAAACGAGACTCTGCCAGCTATATTCGTTATTTTTTGGCGGATTCTACTGCTTATTGTTGCTAATTCGTCCCCTCTCCCACCCCATCGCAATTTTTGTTGTTCTCGCCGATCTAGAAAAAAAAGTGGCGATGGAAAATCAATCAGCGTTATTTTACAAAATCTGAAATTGGATATACTAATATTTGGGCTTTAATGTTGCTAATTTGCGCCCCAGAATTTTTTATTGCTCTTGCAGCTAGAGAAAAACCGAAACATGAGCTCCAAAAATGTCAAAATCGGTTCCAGATTCGAGTGTGTACATCTCAGAGAAAAACTTTTTGTAAAAGTTGTGGAGCTTATGGAGCTCTATCAAAAGACCTATAGTTTGCTGATATTGATAGGAATATAAGAGATCGAGGATTTTTTTCAATCTTTCAACAGCCGCCATTGCTGGAAACTATTTTTGTGCCAAATTTCGATCCCTTCGGATGAAAAATTGTGCCTCCACTTGTAAGAAACAAACGACACAAACAGTGTCGAGAAGGGAAACATTCGCAATTGAATATTCTTTAAAAAAATAATATCACGACCATTGTAGTGGATCAGAACAAAGCTGTCTACGAACGAAAGTTAGTTAGATTCCACAAGTGTTTTCTGATTCGGTGGTGAATGAAAGATCCTAATTAGCAACCAATCAGAAAACAGTACGCGATGTGCAGAAAACATTACGCGATGTGTCTTTTGCTGGCTCCCAAAACTAAACACTGAGCTGTTCCGTGCGTATTTTGAAGAGTAGAAGACAAGATGAATCAGTCGTCACATTTATGAATAAAGTAGTGAATTTCAATTCTGGAGTCGCCAATCACTATGCGGGCATTTTCGTACTAAAAATATAAATATAATATAAATTATTTTTTGATTAAAAGACAATAATTTTCAAATGAATTGCACATCGCGTACTGTTTTCTGATTAGTTGTTAATCAAGATCTTTCATTTGCCAGCCAATTAAAAAACACTGGTAGAATCTAACAAACGTTCGTTCGTAGACAGCTTTGTAAACCGTGCATGCGAGAATCTTGACAACAGTATCCAGTTCACGTGTTCTGGATCACTACAATGGTCGTGATGTTATTTCCAAAACAATATTCAATTGCGAATGTTTCCCTTTGCAATACTGTTTGTTCGCTTGTTTCTTACACTTTATGACCAGTTTGGATATAACAAGGATATGATAAGTGCCATATAATGGTCCAATGATATATAGAGTGTTGCATTTGAAAAAGTCGAGTTACTGCCATTTATAATTTGACTCGTATAAAAAGCCCAACAGCATTATAGTGACGGAGTAACTTCGACTCGGTAGTTATCACGTAATCACTACTAAATCTACCACTATACAGTAAGAATAACTAAAATTTTATATGTGTATGGTTGTAGCCACGTAATTCCCATCTATGGTAGCCACTCCACAGTTCTATAACTTATTAGTGTCATTTGAGGTGTCAGAAACATTATGGCCACTGAGCAAATCACTTTAAAGGTTTTCAAACTTAAAAGTGGAAAATAACTGTTGCGGTTACCATCCTGTACCACTTAAATATCACTTCGAAGTCACAGTCACTTTCGAAAGAGTATGATAGTTTCGGTGACGTTTTGTTAATTTCGATATAACCTTCAATGTGGCAGGTACTTGATTGTAATATGTGGTGATGGTTATACGTTCTTGCTATCTCCATAAGTGATATCCACAGTTCGCATTTAATTAAAATCACTATAAATTACAATAACCTTCAAAATTCACCATTCCGCGTGATGACGAAAGCTAACCTGAGTTTTCTCAAATTATTTTATTTTGGCTTACAAAAAATTTGTTTAACCTGTTACGTGAAACATGAATGATATTTATTCATTATGAAATGGGTTATACGTTTTCAGTAGACAATTTTCCTCGATGTGACCGTGGATTGGTCCGTGCGATGACGAAAACGAACCTAACTTTTCTCAAATTATTTTATTGTGGCTTACAAAAAGTTCGTTTTATCTACCACGTGAAATGTGAATGATATTCATTCAATATGAATTGGGTTATGCGTTTTCAATAGACAATTTTCCTTAATTTTGAAGTGGCCGTGGATTGGTCAACGCGATGACGAAAACTAACCTAACTTTTCTCAAATTATTCCATTGCGGCTTACAAAAAGTTCGTTTTAGCTACCACGTGAAATGTGAATGATATTCATTCAAAATAAAATGGGTTATGCATTTTCAATAGACAAATTTCCTTGATTTTGTATAAAAAGGTTAATTCAAATAGATCGGATCTCTGACTTGTGCTCCTGCTTCATATTTATACTTTAATTGTTCATTCTGTTTTCATTACTTGGTAATTGATAATTGTTACTTGCTAATTGTTGATTGGAGCTGCATAAATCCACTATACTTGCTACATGTCCATTTTTAACAATAAATGAACATGTACCCACAATTTCGGGGTTATAACTTTGAAGTGGAAGTTATAATAGCCCGACGCTTTCAAGGGTTTAATACTTATTGTAATTTTCAGGTTATAACTTTGAAGTGGTGAGTCATGGGCCTGCGACGTGGGTACCACTTTCCAGTGGTGGAAAAGTTCATAATTCAGTTCCTCTGGGCACTCTATGATGGAAGGAGCTTTAGAGTGGTATATTTACACTAACTGCCACTTTAAAGTTATATTCTCCAAAAGCCGCCATATTTACAGGAATATGCTGGATGTAGAAATGATCGAAATATTCAATAAATATTTATTTGTCATCAGCACTGCATCAAACGTAGTAATTTGTTACTAAAGTATTTGTTTCAACTAACCAAGATTGATAAAACAATGTTTAAGGGATTCAAGTACATAATTTCAGAGGCGAGTTATTTCCAAAATTAGAATGTTTTCCTTAAATGAGGTGTATTCAGATGGCGCGTGCTCACAATCGAGCTACAACACCCATATTTCACATAAAACTTTCAATCGTTTTAATTTTATCCCGATCAGAAGTATCCAAATTCAGTATACTCACTTACGCGTTTGTATGTTTATATGTTATATATTTTTATAGTTGATCAAGTGTTAGAAATGAATCAGGCAAAATGGAAGAATGAGGAAGATTTATCACAAAAATATGTTGCTGAACAGAGATCGAGCTACATATTATTTACACAAACGCAGTCAGTTGTTTAACGTGTCTAATGCCGGCCACAAAATATCCACGTTTTCGCCAGATGACCACAACGTGGTTGGAATGTGGCTATCTGAGATCCAGGAACGTAGATCGACCACCAAAAAAGTGTTCCATTTTGGTAGCCGCCGCGTGATAGAACCGTGTATATTATGTGGCAGTGGTTGTGGTTAAACACTTGAAAAATTTCGAGAATCGTGGCCGCTACGTTCCGTCCACTTGAAATGCTACTTGGGAGCTTTGAAAAATACGAAGGATATGAAATTTTCCCAGCTATTTTTCCTACTAGCAGCATCCAAATCTCTTGTTGCAAAATATGCTTGATGATTTCATTCATATATACCTCATTTTGAAACGTAGTTCCTTATCGCGCGTTGCGAAAGAGAGCTAGACGGAATAAATTAAGAGCAAAAGTTGTAACGAGACTTTCGCTATGGTTGTAAGCCGTGCGGCGTGCGCATGTTTCTCTGTCTGTCTCTCTCTCTCTCATAGAAAGCAAGCCAGTTATTTTCGTTTCGTCTTTCTATTTCACATTGAACAGTGTGGTGTCGCGACGATTATTTTTGTTGAGTGTATACAGGTTTTTTGTACATAATAAATAATAAAAAGTAATAACAATAATGAGTCCTGACAGTGTTTCTGCACAAGTTCCGGATATTGCTGATGGAGTTAGGTAAGTAGAGATTTTATACAGACAATAATAAATGCCTATGTATTTTTAGTAAGTACGCATTATAACCTCTCTTTACTATTGTGCTAACCAAGTCATACGCGTTATAATATCTCCATTATTGTCTGTTTAGCAAGTGTACGCGTCATAATTTTAATAAATTTAAAAGCAAATTATATTTTAATATTACAATATCAATGCGTATGTATTTAGCAAGCCGTGCGTGTTCTAACCTATACGCTATTGTGTTTACGAAGTCGAGAGAGTATATATATATATATATATATATATATATATATTGTTATGTTATGTTATGCCAGTTATAAGTTTCAAAAGGAAAAAAACCACAAAAAGAATAATTACTAAATAGTTATTAGTTTCAAGAGATTGTTTTTAATACTATTATTATTCAATTCATCATTACATTACAATATATATATATATATATATATATATATAATATATATATATATATATATATATATATATATATATATACACACACACACTCTGTTGTGTTTACAAAGTCCCGCGCATCTATGACGTGTACGAAAGAATAGACAGAGGGCATATATATATATTGTAATGTAATGATGAATTGAATAATAATAGTTGTTGTTATATTATGAAGATTGCTAATAATTTTTGCTATTCCTTGTGAGCCAAATTGATATGATATAGATAGATATTTTCACCCTGTATGTATATTTTGTATGATGTAATAATAATTGCTAGCGAACGTCACTGTTCTCTCGTCACGCTGCTGCCAATTGTTATCACTTTTCTCACCACGGCTAAGCACAGTTGGTACGCACCTTATCTCAGATAGCGGGTTCAGGCAATAGAGTCACTAGCCACTGCTGTCTAATTTCAATTTATTCAATGGTCATTGGTATGATTGTTGATCATTGTAAGAAAACAAACAACAAAGTATCAAAAAGCAATTATTTCCTTTATTCAGGAAGACTTCATTTCACCTGGCCTACGAGAAATAACTTATTCTAATGTGAATCTACAAATATTCACGGATAATCATAAAATCAAATCATGGATGGATAGACACAACCTCACTTTTTCCTTGAGAGTGAAGTTTTCTGTTATAGTTCAAAATAAAGTGAAATAAAGTCATTCAGATGTGAGATACGTTATTTGTGAAATTGTTCAGGACCGGATATGCACTATTAAAGTTTTTATACCTGGCTGGAAATGTCGGTGTTCAAGATATGCCCTGAAATTGGATCCCTTCTCACTACAAGCGCTATCAGGAACTCCAATACCATAAATCAGGAACCATACAGATGCAGAAATCAGCTTTGGACACTTGGATATGTTGTATAATTAAGGTAATATTGGTTTTTTTCTTCTAATGTTGGAATTATTTCATTTTTCTTTCTCCCAAAATGTTGCGTGGCATTCCCTTGTAAATTTATTTTCGATCTCCCTGTGGCTTTGTTTGTTGCTCCCTTGGATACCAATTTTCCTTCTTCTTTTTCATTTGAATTTTGGAATTCGCGCACCAAATTGTCACATTTCACTGTTTGGGTTCATCTTATATAATTTATATATACAATTATTTTTCCATTCTTATTACTATGTATAAATTTCAATAATAATTGCTTATGACATCACCCCGTTATTATTCTCTCACAATTTCCAATTCTCCATATGACCATCTATTCCCTGATTGGCTATTGTCATCAAGAAGTTTGCTGTTCTACCATTGGTTACTTTTAGTTATCTACAATTTCATATACTGTATGTTTCAAATTTATAAATGTGTTGATCACTTTTTATTCATGAAAATTTTGTAAATCTAGACTTTTTGTTGTCTTTTTACCAATTATGGGTTATAATCATTATGACAGTGTATGAAATTGATTGTGTTATAGTATTTTGACATTTTTATCTATCCATATTATACATAGGCTTATAAATAAATAGAACTTCCAAAATTATGTAAAAACAATCTCTTAAACTAATAACTATTTATAATTTTCTTTTTGGTTTTTTTTTTTCAATATATATATATATAATATATATATATATATATATATATACTCTCTCGACTTCGTAAACACAATAGCGTATAGGTTAGAACACGCACGGCTTGCTAAATACATACACCTTGATATTGTAATATTAAAATATAATTTGCTTTTAAATTTATTAAAGTTATGACGGGTACACTTGCTAAACACACAATAATGGAGAGATTATAACGCGTATGACTTGGTTAGCACAATAGTAAAGAGAGGTTATAATGCGTACTTACTAAAAATACATAAGCATTTATTATTGTCTGTATAAAATCTCTACTTACCTAACTCCATCAGCAATATCCGGAACTTGTGCAGAAACACTGTCAGGACTCATTATTGTTATTACTTTTTATTATTTATTATGTACAAAAAACCTGTATACACTCAACAAAAATAATCGTCGCGACACCACACTGTTCAATGTGAAATAGAAAGACGAAACGAAAATAACTGGCTTGCTTTCTATGAGAGAGAGACAGACAGAGAAACATGCGCACGCCGCACGGCTTACAACCATAGCGAAAGTCTCGTTACAACTTTTGCTCTCAATTTATTCCGTCTAGCTCTCTTTCGCAACGCGCGATAAGGAACTACGTTCCAAAATGAGGTATATATGAATGAAATCATCAAGCATATTTTGCAACAAGAGATTTGGATGCTGCTAGTAGGAAAAATAGCTGGGAAAATTTCATATCCTTCGTATTTTTCAAAGCTCCCAAGTAGCATTTCAAGTGGACGGAACGTAGCGGCCACGATTCTCGAAATTTTTCAAGTGTTTAACCACAACCACTGCCACATAATATACACGGTTCTATCACGCGGCGGCTACCAAAATGGAACACTTTTTTGGTGGTCGATCTACGTTCCTGGATCTCAGATAGCCACATTCCAACCACGTTGTGGTCATCTGGCGAAAACGTGGATATTTTGTGGCCGGCATTAGACACGTTAAACAACTGACTGCGTTTGTGTAAATAATATGTAGCTCGATCTCTGTTCAGCAACATATTTTTGTGATAAATCTTCCTCATTCTTCCATTTTGCCTGATTCATTTCAAACACTCGATCAACTATAAAAATATATAACATATAAACATACAAACGCGTAAGTTAGTATATTGAATTTGGATACTTCTGATTGGGATAAAATTAAAACGATTGAAAGTTTTATGTGAAATATGGGTGTTGTAGCTCGATTGTGAGCACGCGCCATCTGAATACACCTCATTTAAGGAAAACATTCTAATTTTGGAAATAACTCGCCTCTGAAATTATGTACTTGAATCCCTTAAACATTGTTTTATCAATCTTGGTTAGTTGAAACAAATACTTTAGTAACAAATTACTACGTTTGATGCAGTACTGATGACAAATAAATATTTATTGAATATTTCGATCATTTCTCTAATAATGGCGACCTAGCATATTCCTGTAAATATGGCGGCTTTTGGAGAATATAACTTTAAAGTGGCAGTTGGTGTAAATATACCACTCTAAAGCTCCTTCCATCATAGAGTGCCCAGTGGAACTAAATTATTAACTTTTCCACAACTGGAAGGTGGCACCCACGTAGCAATCTTCATAATATAACAACAACTATTATTATTCAATTCATCATTACATTACAATATATATATATATATATATATATATATATATATATACACACACACTCTGTTGTGTTTACAAAGTCCCGCGCATCTATGACGTGTACGAAAGAATAGACAGAGGGCATATATATATATATATATATATATATATATATATATATATATATATATATATATATATATATATTTATAAAAAATATTATTTTAACTTAAAAAACAAAAAAATCATTACAATTCCTTCACTAATTAATCGAAAGGAACTTCGTTCCATCCGGGTGTCTCTTGACACCTCTCAAGTTTTTTTTTTTTATTTTTTTGGTCCATTAAATTCTGAACACGAAATCTTAAAGTGTAGGTATATATTGAAATCATGGTAGAAGTTTTTATTGATCCTTTGAAATTAACATTTTATTGGGGTATTGGGTCTTCCAAAATAACTGCAATAACTGCGTTTGAGTAGCTACCAAATACAGTTGTGAAATTTTACTAATAATTCATAAGATTGTTTCAAACTTTTGGTGTCTAGAGATTGCAGTATGGCCTTCGAATTTCATGTAGAATTTTCAAGAATAAGTGATTAATATTTTCATACAAGCTAGCCTTGACTCTTTTACATTGGGGAATCTGAAAGAGTCAATTCTAGACATTGTTTTGAAAATGATAAATATGATTAAAAAAACAACAAAAACTCTCGAATATACAGGCAATGATAATACTTCCCCTCCACTCCTCGAAAGTATAGGAACCAATATTTTCTTTGTAAGTAAAATAAAATTGGTTTTTAAGGATCGAGTGGAACTCTCCTTGAAAACTGAAGTTTTTTTAAACTCAACGTTTGGTCACAAGATGTATTATTATAAATTTAATAGATCTCTAAGATTTTTTCCTGCTGTTTTGGATATTTTGGTAAAAGACAGTCTTAGAATAATTCAAAAACATTCTCGTATGAACTTCGAGTAAGGGGCCGTTAAAGTATTACGTAAGCACTAAAGGGGGGCGGGGGGGGGTCTGTGCTTTGCTTATTTTGAATGACATGGGGGGTAGAGGGTCTAGATGATGATTACGTCATCGGTAGCTATTTACTTTTTTACACAGATGGCAACCCACACATTGTCATTGAAAACGAATCGCATTTTCGGGGATTCCCACAAATAATGCATACGTTTAGGCACTCGCTTAGAACCGAGTAGGGGAATTACCGCGCGCTATTCACTTGTCTAAATTTCCTCTGTCAGTGTATTGTTTCGTTTGGATACTATAACGAGTAGACGTATTGTAAGCTAGCAAAGCAAGTTAACATTTGTGTTACCGTTGATTCCATTAGCCAAAGTTTAATGTTTAAATAAGATGTCGTTTCAAATAGACAAATCCAAGTTATACCAAGAATTGTTTGAAAGTTTTAAAAAATCTCATACAAATACGAAAGTACAAAATGTACAGAAGTTAGTTAACGAAGTGTGGCGAAATTATAAATTACAAGCAAAGTCCGACAAGGAACTTGATATTATTGTATTTAAGAGAATTGAAGAATTGCAAGCGGCGACTAAGAATAAATCCAATCTACTACATTTTTTTTTCCAAGGTGAGTGACGAAATTATTTTAGGTACCTATGAGTACTAGAAATATTAGAAATTGCCAAACACTTTCTCTTTACGTTTTGTAAATAAAACAATAATTTAGACGTTTTTTATGATTAGAAGATATTATGGCCTATCTCAAAGTATAAAGGTATTAATCTATATAATTAATATTAAATATTCATTATATAGATTTATTTCTTATGATGGACTCCGTCAATTGGTCACAAAATACAGGGTGTTAGTTTTCTGTATGTGAGGGGTTCGATTCCCGACTGTGGCTTTAAATAATCTCTAAATGCAGTTTTTTATTGTACACTTTGTATTTATGTAGCTTAATAAGAGAATCTTTAGCAGTAACCATAGAATGTTTTAATTTTTAGTCAACGACTACCTGTAAGCCTACAGAAAAAACACAAATTATACAGCCAGCTTCAAATATTAAAAAACAGGAAGAAGATAAAATAAAACCTGGTGTTAAATCACAACAGCAATGCGAAAATAATGAAGATGCAGATAAACAGAGAGCAAAACCTTTTCAGGAAGCTATGAAAAATAAGATTGCTCTACTCGAAAAAAATCTGAATGCTTTGTATTCTGCCAAGATACTATGCCAAGCCGTGCTGAAGTTGATAAACAGATCATTAAGTTGCGCAAGGAATTAAAAACAGCAGAACAGTCTTTACAGGAAGATTCAAAACGCAGCTGCCCAGAAGAAACACAGGGATGGTATGAAAAGTAAGTTAGAAGATATTTGTCATGAAAATCCAGAAATAAAAAAAAGACTATCCCTGAGGGATTCAGTGGGACGTCCTAGCCTAGAAAACGATCAACCATCACTATTGAAAACAATTGCGGATATAGCTTTATTTGGGAGTGCAGCAGATGATAGAAGATGAACGGAATCTATTCGCAGCGTAAAAACTCTTGAACTCACACAAGAATTACGTAAATAGGATTTGACATTAGTCGAGGTGGGACATATCTTCGTTTGATTCCCAGAAAATCTAATTCTGCAGAGGGACGAAGACATGTGACAGTCCCTGTTAAGCTCATTCGGGCTCAAAATGATCACCACAAAAGCCACTTAGGTAGCAATTTCGCTGAAACATCAATCCATTATTTAGAGAACATAGCATACATACTTGGACCAGATCAAGTATTTTTCATATCTCAAGATGATAAAGCTCGGGTCCCTATTGGCGTAACTGCGGGAAATAAGCAAGCACCTCTTCTAATGCACATGGAATATAGAATCAAATTGCCTGATCACGATTGGGTAATCGCTGAGCGTCATAAATTAATACCATCTGTTTATGCTGGTATCAAAATCACTTCCAGTATGCTAGGACAACCGCAAGCAGTTAGATATTCTGGACCAACATACATCGCTATTCGAAGTGGAAAGCATAGTTCATCTACTGCTAATACTCATGCTCAGGATTTCGAGACGCTTCTCGAACTTGAAGAGTTTCGACCATTAGCTAAAACTGACCATGGATTAGTAAAACCAGTGGTAATCATGACGGTTGATGGAGGGCCAGATGAAAATCCGCGTTATCAAAAAGTCATAGTGTTTGCTATACAACACTTTAAGCGACATGATCTCGATGCATTGTTTTTAGCTACCAATGCTCCTGGAAGAAGTGCTTATAACAGAGTAGAGCGCAGAATGGCTCCTCTTAGTCGGGAACTGGCTGGTTTAATATTGGCTCATGACCATGTTGGGTCTCATTTGGATGACCGTGGCGTTACAATTAATGAACATTTAGAAAGATCTAATTTCGAATTTGCAGGAAATGTGTTAGCTGAAGTATGGAGTTCAATGGAAATTGATGGCTATCATGTTACTGCAAAATATATTGGGGTAGGCGAACAAGATCTTCTTGATTTTCCAGACATTAAATGGTATTCAGAACATGTGCGTGAAAGCCAATACTTGCTTCAAATTGTAAAATGTAGAAACACAGAATGCTGTCGTCCAAGAAGTGGCCTATTTAGATTACTAGACAACAGGTTTCTTCCACCACCTGTAAAAGTAAAACAAACAATTGATGACTTGATTTTGGATGAAGGAGGGCAATTTCTCAATCTTCCAGTCAATTTAGCTCTACGCTTAAGTGCTTCACTCAAAGATTTCCTGCAAATGCCCTACGATTGAAAAGGGAAACATTCTCAATTGAATATTGATAGAAAGATTTTTCTGTGAATTGAAAAATCCACGATTAAAATGAAGTTATTTTTTGTGAATGTCTAACAGAAAACAACTACTTCCCCGGCTAAAGCCACGCTGGACATTGAACTACATCTGATAGATATTCTGAAAAGGCCCTAACTCAAAAGAAAAAATCTGAAATTGAAAATTTGCATTTTCATTCAGATAGTTATTTGATTTTCTATTCCAGTCTTAATTAAGAACTCATAAAGATGAATGAGGCAAAGAAGAATGTTTTCCAAAAGAGAGTACTCACCAGAAATCATTCGTAACATTGACGCAGGAGAGACATCGCATTCACTAGGTCTTCAATACATTTTTGTCGACGAAAATCTATTTCACGCTTCCACGATCATCAGGAAGACCGGAAGAAATGGGAAACACATTTTCAAGAAGCAATCTCACTTTGCAAAGATGGAAAAATTCAGAATCATTTCTTTGGAGACACTTTGAAATTAGTGTTTTCTGACATTAAAACCTGTCATGGGTATGATAGATTGATTTGTTGAAAATAAAACGGATTAAAATCAGATGTGGAATCATTGCGACTGAAAGATAACTTTAGTCTATTTCATCGTCAAGATAACTCTTGTGGATTCATGTTGAAGGAAAATTCTCATGAATATTGATAGAAAGATTTTTCTGTAATTGAAAATCCACGATTAAATGAAGTTATTTTGTGAATGTCTAACAGAAAACAACTACTTCCCCGGCTAAAGCCACCCTGGACATTGAACTACATCTGATAGATATTCTGAAAAGGCCCTAACACAAAAGAAAAAATCTGAAATTGAAAATTTGCATTTTCATTCAGATAGTTATTTGATTTTCTATTCCAGTCTTAATGAAAATGCAAATTTTCAATTTCAGATTTTTTCTTTTGAGTTAGGGCCTTTTCAGAATATCTATCAGATGTAGTTCAATGTCCAGCGTGGCTTTAGCCGGGGAAGTAGTTGTTTTCTGTTAGACATTCACAAAAAATAACTTCATTTTAATCGTGGATTTTTCAATTCACAGAAAAATCTTTCTATCAATATTCAATTGAGAATGTTTCCCTTTTCAACATGAATACCCCACAAGAGGTTATCTTGACGATGGAAGATAGTGACTAAAGTTTATCTTTCAGTCGCAGATGATTCCACATCTGATTTTATGAACATCCGTTTATATTTTCAACAAATCGCCCTACGATTATTTTTGTCCGACGGTAAAATTGAGACTATCAAGTCGAACATGCAAAACGTGCGGTCTTTATCATGCTTCCGTCAAGTCACTAAATCGGCACATGGAAAAGATCCATAAAAAGTAAACACGCACACTGATAGGAAAGTTAGACCTGCAAGAGTAGCTGCTCGTCGTGCTAATGAACTGATGTGCATTATTCAAAATTTAGAGCACCATGATGTTGAATGGCTCGATGAGAACGACGTAGACATTCCAAAATTGGATGAAAGTGAGCAGACACACAACACTGAGCAGCAAACATGTAATGTCATCGAAAACTTAGAATCATGGATTCGGGTATCATGGACTGAAGACTGTTAATTGGAATAATATGTGTACCAAAAATTTAAAATAAGTTTGTTATGTTCTAATTTATTAATTATAATATTTTTACCTTATTATTTGAATACCATAGTAAAATCTAATTCTATCCTATTAGGATATGAAAATAGATTTAAAATCTATTTTCTTATTTTTAGAATTATAACTTCTGCTCATAAATAATTAAAAAAAACAATACATTAATTGAAAAATGTTTATGTAAGCATGGGGGGAGGGGGTAAGAGCTTTGCTTACTTTTGCTGACAAGAGGGACGGGGGTAAATAATTGTAATAAATCTGCTTACGAAATACTTGAACGGCCCCTAAGGCACTGGATATTTTGCGCCAAAATTGCCTAAACTCAAATTTTCCAAAAAGCCACATGGTCGAAAACAGAAAATAAGAGAAACGGGCTTGGCCTGGTCAGAATTACCGTCCTCTGGGAGGGCCGATGAGTCCGAGCAACCCCCGTAGCCATGGCTACGACCGTGAAAAGCGTAGGTCTAGGCCAACCCTCCCACCCACACACTTTTCCTCCCATTGGCAAGGGCGAGAGAAAGACGGAGATACATGGGTGGTGAGTTTTTACCGGGAAATCGCAAAATATGACTGACTTGCCAGTTTATTTTTCAAGAATGGTGTGGCACTTTGTTTTCCTCGAGGTTCATATTACAATCGATAATAATAGCCTGTTTGAGTCGAAATTTGATATAGTTTTGACTCTCAAATACGGCATGAACTTTAACAGCACAAAATGCTGTAAACGATCCCGCGTATGGACTATGTCTTAGTAATTCTTTCCACCGAAACTTTAGTATTTTTTTCTTAAACTACTCGTCGAGACAAAAAGAATGAGCACCAACACGATATGCATTACGTTTCATCCGATCCATTTATTTCAACTACCTTCTGACTCCATTAGCATATTTTGATAACCCTTCATATAGAACTTTTCAAGACAATAAAAATGAGCCGCAACACCATATGTCTGCGTTTCGATTTTAGCATCCATTATCAGGTATGAAACTCAAAAACTGATCTTTAAGGTAAGATAAACGAATCCAAAAACGTGATTGTTTCAGTGCAATTTAGGGGAACCCTCCTTTACATCCAAATTTCATCGTTAGATCGGTTCTAGGGTATAATAATAATAATGACAAAATAATAATCATCATAGATTAGATACATTTATGCCTCATTGGCGCGATTATGATTGATATTTTGGCAATAAAATACAAATCCCCTCGAACTGATTAGGATAGTTGAAAAAGAGAGCGAAGCCATCCATGCAGAAACCCACAACATCACGAAGAGACCGAAAACATCGTTCTGGGAAAGCATGAATAGGACCCATTGTGAAACAGTTGAAAGTGTGGCGCGTGCGTTTTAAACCATATCGTTCATTGATGGATTCGCACAAAGTGTTCAATGCCAAGTCATGACATTAACGTATACCGGGACAGCCTAATAATTTCAACAAATCAACGTGTGTTTGTCTTTCACTTGATATCTCCAAAATGTATGAAAGAAACGTTTTATGTGATCCCCAGCTACTCATAGTATTAATAAAATAATCAAATGCATAAAAAATTATGGTAAAACCAGAAATCTAATAAGGTCGTAAATCACCAACCACTTGAGTTATCAGCAGGCGGTGGACTCTACGCAGAGTTGTACCTGCCCTAGCCATTAATTTTTTTATAGGTAGGTATAATGATATTGGGTTGAGATAATTATTAAGAAAAATCGCTTGAATATAATTGAGAATTGTTTATTTATTTATAATATATTATAATAATATATATATAATTATATTATATTTTATAATAATATATGATATACCTAATTAATGTAAAATGTCAAACTTTATACTTTATAAAAAGTTCAGTTTCTCGATAAAAGGTATTTATAAACACTTTCACTGTCGTCATTCAAATTGATAATAAACTTTTCTTTGGGAATTTTTTCTATATCCATATATGACTTTTCCACCGTTTTAATATGGGAAACACACTTGGCCTAGCTGCTATCAGGAATGTTTGCAGTTTCTGTTTGAATAACAGCTACCACAGTTGAACTTAAGGTTGGAGAAGTATTATTTATTCGAACTGCTGACTTAAGCTGATGCCATATATGTTCAATTGTGTTAAACATACAGTGATAAGGAGGAAGTCTGAGCACCGTATGTCCCAAGCTTTCACCCAATAAATCACAAAAATATTTCTTTTTTTTTTTTGGAATAACTGCGTAAAACTTCTAGTAACTGTTTTTTTGTGTACTTTTCCTCATAGTACATATCATTATTTAACATATATTCTTGCATAGTGGTTTGGTGTCATTTGAACATGGTGCTTTATCTAGTCCTCGACGATAATACTGTTGGGTGAAATATTTGGTGAGTTTATTTTGGAACCAGTCTTCAAATAATTTGGCTGTAGTATCATCATGATAATCGACTAAAGAGTCCTTAATATTATTTGCCGATAAAGACAACACATTTGGTATAAAACCATTTTCGGTTCCTGCGTGAATTATCGTAATGCGTTTTACTCTATTAGACGGCGCATTAGTTTGGCACAAGTCAGATGAGTCTACCCAACTTTGGTTTGAAGCCTTTCTTGCACAGCTTGATCCTTTGACATTCCACGTTCCAGAAGGGAAGTATAAACATTTAATATAATTTGTTTCTCATGAGGGTGTAACATTTGTTGACTAGTGGTTCTACGACCACCAGTTGAAGTACTAACTTCAGGATGAGCCCATGGACGCCAGATTTTGTGGCACTATTTTTTCACACAGCGAACGACAGCTCTTCGTCTGGTGGCAAATGGGTCGTGGTTCAACGTATACTTAGTCAAAATTTGATAATCATTAGAAAAATGAAATTGAGCGCCACTAAATTTTTTATGTTACGGAATTTAGAAACCAAAATCATATATCGGTGACAAAACCTAATGAAATAAAAATCGATTACCCCATTGATAGTTTAATGCAAAAAACATGTTTATATCTACAATTATGTACAAAGAAAATTATGTTCTTCAGGAACGAATGTTCAATTATATTCTCCAGGAACGATGATCAATTATAATAATGAAAAATGTGTTGAAAAAGTAAACTGTCATAAAAAATTACATGGTATGGATAGATACCTATAGTTCTTTTTCCACTTACAAGAGGATTGATCTTTCAGTCTTCAACGGTATTCAACTGTTGATTTCTTCCCTGTTGGAGGATTGATTAGCTTCTCTGTCTAGGACATACAGGAATCACCTGACAGCAAAACAGGACTATACTTTGGAACTCTCTGGACGGCAGACAGACAAACGATGATAAGAAACGGAAAACAGAATGGAACCAAAAAATGTATCCAAAGATCTCGGTTGTGCTTAACAACTGGTGGTCATGAAGAAACGTCAGCATCATAAACACCAAAGAAACCAAGGAAACCAAGGACCCTGTTGAATAGGATTACTTATTACCCATTCACACACGTGTTGAATTACAAAGAAAAATAGTACAAAATGGCCAGTCTTTGAATCAAAACTGTCGGAAAAGAATACATACCATCTTAATTATCAGTGGGTAAACCAAATCGCAAACATGGAAATGTCCCATTAAAATCATTTGCCAGACATTTCGTCAATTCAAAACGAGACTTTCTCTCATGACGGTCGGTGGCAAAAGGAATGATTTTAATCTGAAAACTTTTTCTACCCCAAAAAATCGGCACAGAAACGTACTTGAAAGAACTTCAAATCTGGACTCGATATTTCTCTCTATCTTTCATACTGAATGTTGGAACATTGACGGATGATGCATATCACCGTAAAATCTGGCAACAACCAAGGGTCATAAACAAATGAGAGGTGAAATCAATCAAGAAAATGACGTATCTCCTTTTTGATGCACTGGATAGTATATCTGCAAGGTCGATCAGCTGATTGTTGACAGAACTAAAAGACAAACCCTCCATACAACATAATTAACAAACTACAAGTTCTGAAAACAAAAATAAATACTGACAATGTCACGGCAATAGTAATATATACAAATCTAGAGAAAATAAAAAAATAACAGGTAGGTGAATACAAAATTATTTCTGTTACTATTCGGTAAGTATACAGTGAGTCAGATATAACTAAGACATTTTCCCTTTTATGTTCAGGACTGACCTAAATGGAATTATTGTTCAGTTCAGGATTATGAGACATTTTCGTACACTTGTGCATTCTCCAAAAAAAATATAGACTTTGATGGCAAACAGTAATCGCTGAACAAACAGGTGATAATAAACCATATTAGATACTGTGCTATGCAAATATAAAATCAAACAAATAGCATGTATTTTACCATCAGAATAAAATAATGCTATAATTTTTCACGACACAAAAATCGAATAGACACTTTAAAATAGACACAACTGACATAACGGAATATTAGGTAGGTAATGACTAAATGTTTAACTTTCCCCATTTTATTTCTGAAATTGGAAAGGGGTCAGTTCTCAAAACAGTCTGGTTTTTTTTTAAATCTGGTAGGTAATTTATCGCTATAATCTCGTTAATAGCCCATTAGTACTAGCTTTTTGAGATGGTGCAGAGGTAAAAGATTTTAGTGAGGTATTTAAAGCGACCTAAGGAGGTTCTGATTGTATTTACAGTGTTATTAACATCATGATTCCAACGAAGATGACAATCTATAGTTATCCCTAAATATTTTATATTCTCAGTACGTTTTATTGTGATTATCCATCTCTAAAGTTATACTGAGGTAGTTTGTTTTTGTAGCTTGTTACAGGGAGCCACAGAGATGATAAAAACCCAAGCAATTCAGCCCTACAGGAAATAGTCTGAGTGCTAGAAGCAACTACCCATGTCATGTAAGTATATACCGGGTGATTCTCCAAGGTGGTTCACCCCTATAACTTTTTTAATATTGAAGATAGAAAAACGAAATTTAGGGGGTTGTGTATTATAGTTCAATTACATTTTTTTGGCATATTTACTTGCTTTTCCGTACTTCCGGTTTGACCAGAAATGACCCCAACTTTCGATTTTTAAATGGGACATCCTATATATTTTTACTTATTTCGATCGAGAATGACATTCTAAATCCGACAACACCTCACTTGTCAATATTTGACAGATAAAGTCATTGTTATTCCAATTTTTATTTTTCTATCTAGAATGCCATGTATCGTGTACATCGCTTCATTCTTGATCAAGTAACATGGAAAAATACGACTTTGCGGCTTATGATTTCACAGTCGCACGGTTTCCCAGAATCGTATTACCCGCATACTCCAATCCTGGAAAATACAATGACACTGTCTATCTTTTATAAAGAATTTCCTCTCCAACCGAAGCTTTGAAGTAAAAACGAACGGAGTATTATCTAGTCGAATGACTTTCGAAAATGGAATTCCACAAGGTTCTGTCATAAGCCCTACCCTCTTCATCATTGCTATAAATGACATATTGACAAACCTCAAATCTCCATTGAAAGGACGTTTATATGCCGACGATCTTGTAATATATGGAAAAAGCAAAAATTTGGACACTTTATTTCTTATGACTCAAAGAGCAATCACAGACTTAGAACAATGGTCAAATGACTCCGGATTCAAATTCTCCACTACTAAGACACACAGCATACTATTCTCTAAGAAAAACATCCAGACCTTCCCACCTCTCATGCTCCACAACCAGAACATTAAATCCGAACCATATATTCATTTCCTGGGCATGACCTTCGACCAGAAATTGAACTGGAAAATACATTTAAAGAATCTCATATCATCATGTCACCAAAGACTCAATCTTTTAAAAAACACTAGCTAACAAGGACTGGGGAGCTTTATCGGCAAACACTTCTAACGCTCTACAAAACACTGATACGCTCTAAACTGGATTATGGCTCAATAGCATACCGTCAGCAAACAAATCACTACTGAAGCAACTTGACACTTACAGAACTCTGCATTACGTATATCTTTAGGAGCCTTCTGCACAACACCAACCGAAAGTCTTCATTGTGAAGCTGGAGAACCACCTCTGCAAGATAGAAGGATATTACTGAGCCTAACCTATGCTGCCAAGCTGAGAGGATACCTAACACACCCCACTCGGGAGAACACCATACCCGGCAAATGTAGTCAGCTCTTTGAGAACAAACCAAGAACAACCAAACCTTTTACGAGAGGACAAGGACCTACATCAACCAAACAAAATAACACTACCAGAATGTTATCCCATCAAATTCAACCCTCTCCATGGACACTACCTAAACCAAAATGTCACAAACACCTCAGCCTAGCCAATAAATACTCAACCAATCCAACACTAATCAAAAACGAACTCAGTCTAATATTGGAGAACCATGAAGACTTTGTGAACCTATATACAGACGCTTCGAAAACGAGCGAAGGCAAGGAGCAGCATTCATAGGACCCAACATGTCATTACAGTTTAAACTCCCCAACTCATGTTCTGTATTCAATGGTGAACATATGCCATTTACCGTGCCATCATGTTCATCAACACTTCTGATGACATGAAATTTCCATTCTCACTGATTCCCTCAGTTCACTGAATCCATTCAACAGTTGTACCCCACCAACCCACTAATACTCAAAAATAAAAGAAGAACCCATGAAGCAAAATGAAAACCAAAGAAATTGAATTCGTCTGGATACCATCGCACGTAGGAATACCCGGAAACGAAGAAGCAGACAAGAGAGCAAAAGAAGCCATAAACAGCAAAAACTCCGAAACAGTGACACAAACAGTGATAAGTGACATTCGAAATACAATTAAGAACTCGTTAGAAACATCATGGCAAGGAAAATGGCATGCCACTACCGCGAAACTACGCGAAGTTAAAAGTTCAGTGAAACCGTGGAAATCTCTTCCCAGAAACAGAAAAGACCAAGTTCATCTTACTCGCCTGCGCCTCGGCCCACACGCCTCACCTCATGAATATCTACTGATAAAAGTCCTGAACCAATATGTGAAACTTGCAACGTAAGACCACCTATCAAACACCTTCTCGTAGAATGCCCCCTACCGCCCCACAAAGAAAAACCTGCAATATCTCAGGATCATTAATTTCTTACTGGCCCACAATGTGTATTTAGTGACATCATATTATTTAAAAACACTATAGACATTGCCAAAACCTGTAACCGATCTCATAATGAAATGTAATACCATCAAGTAACGCTCGCTAATAACCTTCTAGGTTGATGCGATTTATTTAAAAAAAAAAAAAAAAAAAAAAAAAACTTCACAGTCGTTTCAAGAATTATTTGAAAGTCGCAAATTAGTCTTTTAAGGTTCTAAATTTTCAAAATGACCTCCTCCTTGATCACGGCAAATTCAACTTTATCAATTGTTGCGCGCACCACATTGATTAGCTGTTCCGAAATGATGTTCTGGAATGCCACCCTTACTTTATACTCCAGTTCTTCACGAGTAGCTGATGCTGTGTTATACACCTGATTTTTAATTGTTCCCCAGAGAAAAAAATCTAGCGGAGTAAGATCTGTTGATAGACCAGGGTCAAAGCCTACAAAAATGGTAAAAAATGAAAAAAAAATTACAGTAGGATGAAACCCATTAGAAAAGCAGGGGAATATGATCAAAATGAGAGGAAAAATAAATTACGGTCGATCCGAGTTCGGGAAGTGGGAGGGGGTGAGTTTTTAAGGGTAAAAAAGGTTTATCTTGATTTCCGGCAAAACTACAAGTCCTATGGAAAAAAGTTAAATGGCAAAGTTGTAGGCAATAAAAAGATCTACAACTTTTGTATTCGCAGATTTTTCACATAACCTCAAAATTTAGGTGAAAAATTCAAAAAACCAAGTTTTTGGTTTTTTATTTATATCTTTTTCAAAAAAAATTTTTTTTCTACGAAATTTGGTGAAAACTTACCTTATTATGTCCCAAATACACTGTAATTTATTTGATTAAAAATATTTATTTTTTCGCTTCATTTTAATTTAATATCAAAAAAGCACCCTAATTTTCAATCGAAAATTCTGACGTCAAAATATCAGCTTTTTTCAAAAAGTTTGGGGGCTTTTTGTTCGTTGAAATATCTACTTTCTGATGGTGTAAAGAAAAATATACATTACCATAGGAAATATTCTTAGAAAATGCAAAAAATTGAAAAAACCTCAAATTCGAAAATTTTTTTTTACTCATTATGTACAATTTTGAGGTATTTATTAAAATTTACACTTTAATTACTCAAAAAACGTCAGATTTCATGTTTTATTGATAAACGAAAAAATTACAAATTAAAATATACTTCTATAATTAACAAACAAATAAGTTAATAAAGTTAATATAATTCTATATTAGACGCGAAAAATTTGTCAAATTTGGCCAATGTTTTTTACAAAAAAGATGAAAGTAAAGAAAATATAAAAAAAATGGATTACAATTAATCAAATCTATTTATAAATGTAAAAAGGAAAAAATAACACTGAATCAATTAAGGTTTCAAAAATATCAATTGGCAAAATTAAATCATCCTTCATTTTGGCAAACCTCCCACCCACAGAAGGAGCAGCAGAACAACATTGTTACAAGAGCATATTATCAGCTTCAAACTTGCTTGGGTAACGAATTGACAGCAACAGATTGGGGCTGGAAGCAACATCAGCATGGCATTATGCCCAAATTTACAGAAAAGGATTTAATTCCGGAAGTATTGCTCAAAACTATTTGCTGCAGCTGTGAAACTGGATGTAACAGTTTAAAATATGGCTGCCGAAAACATGGTTTAAAATGCACAAATTTATGCACTAATTGTCATGGTTCTGAAAATTGTTCCAATATGGAAGAAAAAATCTACGAGGAAGTAAATGATTCAGATGAAATGATGGATGAAGAACCAATGCAGACTGGAAATAACATTGGAGACGAAGATGATGGTCTTGAAGATTTCGACGATCAACTAGAGTTGGAAAGATTTGTCGAATCTGACGATGAAGAAATGCCTCAAAGAGACAAAACGAATGAGTAACTGATTAGAATTTCAAATAACGTATTATAAATAATAAGATTAACGTTTTTTAAAAAAAATTTAATGAATAGCGTAATCAGAATTAAGTTTCTAAATTCAATAGTACGATTTACATGTATATTTATTTTGTATGAGATTTTCTATGACATTAATGTAATTCGAGTAAAATAAATAAACTTTTTAACTAAAAAAAATAGCAGCAATCACATTTTTTTGATGAAATTGTACATAATGATTAAAAAAAAAAAATTTCGAATTTGGAAGTTTTTTCAATTTTTTTGCATTTTCTAAGAATATTTCCTATAGTAATGTATATTTTTCTTTACACCATCAGAAAGTAGATATTTCAACGAACAAAAGCCCCCAAACTTTTGAAAAAGCTGATATTTTGACGTCAGAATTTTCGATTGAAAAATTAGGTGCTTTTTATATTAAATTAAAATGAAGGAAAAATAAATATTTTTAATCAAATAAATTAAGTGTATTTGGGACATAATAAGGTAAGTTTTCACCAAATTTCGAGAAAAAAAATTTTTTTGAAAAGATATAAATAAAACCAAAACTGGTTTTTTTAATTTTCACCTAAATTTTGAGGTTATGTGAAAAATCTTCGGATACAAAAAATTGTAGATCTTTTATTGCCTACAACTTTTCCATAGGACTTGTAGTTTTGCCGGAAATCAAGATAAACCATTTTTTACCCTTAAAAACTCACCCCCTCCCACTTTAAGAAACTCGGATCGACCGTAATTTATTTTTCCTTTCATTTTGATCATATTCCCCTCCTTTTCTAATGGGTTTCATCCTACTGTAATTTTTTTTGGTTTCAAAAATTATCTACCCTGGTCTATGAGCTAGAATATGCTAAGAAATAATACATTATGAAACAATTGACAACTTAAGAATGTTCCTCGCAGGCCACTCAAAATAAGTCCATAAGTGCCAATCCACTTTTCTGGGAAGGTGTCATTCAGATGTTCTCTTACGACTTGAGAATTGTGAGGTGGCGCTCCATCTTGTTGAAAATAGATATCAACTCGGTTAGCCAGTGGCAAATCTTCAATGAAATCATTAATTTGATTTCTAAGGAACTGTAGATATCTTTCCGCAATAAGTTGTCAGTCGAAAATTATTGGCCCCAAAAGTTTTCCTCCAATAATTCCCATCCAGCAATTGAAACCAAATCGCTCTTGAAAATGTCCTTCTCGCATCAGATGTAAATTTGTTTGAGACCAGTACCTTTTATTATTCCGATTGAACAGCCGCAAGTTGGTGAATCGAGTTTCATCTGAATAAATAATTTTAAATGGAAAACGTACATCTTCTCTGTATTTAGTCAAAAACCAGTTGCAATAAGTTAATCTCATATCACTCAGAAACAATTTGGCGAATTGACGTCGTAGTATTCACTTTTTCTTCACTGACGATGAAGTTATTGGCATTTTCTTCTGGTTCATTTCGCATTTTCCTTTCCAGGATTGGAAAATAATGCCGAGTGGGAGGCGACGATTAGGGAATCTCTGAGCATAAATTCGAGCTGCATCAGTTGCATTCTTGTTTGCTTCTCCGTAAATTAGCAACATGTCAATTTTCTCGTTTCTAGTATAATTTTCCATATCAAATTATAAACTACGCAACAAATAAATTTTCAAAAGTGACAGCATATTCATTAGCCTATTTGTTTAGGTAGTCCTAGCAACAGCTTCAATTGTTTGTCACGGATAACTAGAATAACAGGACTTGGGCATAAGTATACCGAATACGTATTATTTGTTATTAGGTATTCAATTCAATTCAATTTTTATTAAATCCATAGAGCTGTGAGGCTATCGGACAAGTCAGATACAAACAAGGTTTACATAAAGTGTATAAGATAAGATATAAAATATAGGCAAACAAAACATTTTATCTAAAACTATCAAAAAATTCATTTATGTTATAGGGGCAGAGGGCGAGGAGAAGTCTTTTTATCTCTTTTTTGAATGTGTGCACTCTTTCTATCAATTTCAGTTCCTCAGGAAGAACGTTATATAATCTTAGTCCCAGTATATCTGCAGATTTCTGAGATACTGTCTCAATTGAATATTGATAGAAAGATTTTTCTGTGAATTGAAAAATCCACGATTAAAATGAAGCTATTTTTTGTGAATGTCTAACAGAAAACAACTACTTCCCCGGCTAAAGCCACGCTGGACATTGAACTACATCTGATAGATATTCTGAAAAGGCCCCAACTGATTTTATGAACATCCTGTTTATATTTTCAACAAATCAACCCCAAATTTCGTTTTTCTATTTTCAATGATAAAAAAGTTATAGAGAATAACCCGATATAAAAAACAGAGGGCCCAAATGGTTCCCATGAGGTAGTTTGTTTTTGTAGCTTGTTATAGGGAGCCACAAAGATGATAACAGCCCAAGCAGATTCAGCTCTACAGGAACTCCTTTTTTGCATTAAGCAAATAGTCTGAGTGCTAGAAGCAAGCATGTCATGTAAGTACATATAAAAAACAGAGGGCCCAAATGGTGCCCCTGAGACACACCTGATGAGACGTTAACCATAGTCGATGTTTAGTGATTTATTGTGACAATGTTGTGGCCATAGTTGATGTCTAGTTATTGTGACAATTTGAGATCGATTTGGTATGTATATATGATGTTGAGAGATTTCCAAGTACACCAATATTTGGTGGTGATGGACTTCAAATTACAATACTATGCATAGTGTCAGTTATCATTTCTTTTATTTGTATTATAATTTATTTGATACAATTAAATCTTCCTGGATATGAGTTAGTATATACCTACGGAGACCTAAATCAAAATGATGGCTGTCTGGTATACATAAAAGATTCCTTTGATTTCACATCAGAGATGAAGCAAATAGGAACGGTAAAAGCAATCAGCATAAAAACCGAAATTAAAATGATCGAAATCATCACCATATATAGGTCACCGTCAACTTGCCCGTTTTTGTACAACGACTCATTAAATTCATTTTTTCACAACAGGAATCCACCCAAAAAAACTTACTTCGAAATGATTGTAGGAGACATCAATATAGATATTTTGGATAACACAGATTATGCTACTGAGTATCTAAATATCATGAGTGAGCAAGGATACATACCAGCAATAAACGAGTTTACTAGAATACAGAATAACTCTAAGACATGCATCGATCATATATTTTTAAAAACAGATACACACTATGAAACAATCCATCCCATCATCATCCACTCATGCATTTCCGACCATTTTCCCATTGTGCTTCAACTAGAATATGTAAAGACGGCGGAACTTGGGAATAAAAACAATTCAGTAACAAGCTACAGATATTATTTAAATGAGAAAAAAATGCATACAGAACTACAACATGAAACTTGGCAAATGATTTATACAGATACGAATATCGAAAGGGCAACAAATAAATTCATAAAAAGATTCTCAGAAATAACCGAAAAATGCACACAAAAAAATTAAAATCAATAGAAAACATATCAGAAGAAAGGACTGGATCACTGACGGATTGATCAAGTCAATGGAAACCAAAAACAAACTCCATAAGGCAATGCAAAATAAACCTAATGATGAAAACTCTAAAATACAGTATAAAAAATATCGGAGTAAACTCAACGAAATGATAGATAGGGCAAAAATAACGTTTTATAAGAATGAAATAGATAAACACAAGAATGATGCAAAAAACTATGGAACTCACTGAAATCAATCGAAACCAAAAAAAAAAGTAACCGAGATCAAATATATAAGAGATCCAGATGGCAACATCATATCAAATAATCAAATTGAAGCGGAACATTTTGCTCATTATTTCACGAAAATAGGACACAATTTAGCTAACGCCTAAAATGAAGAAAAATATGTTAAATTCGTCGAAAAAAGAGTATGCAACTCAATTTTTCTTGAAGAATGTAGCGAACAAGAAGTCAGAGAAGTGATTCTAAAACTGAAAACAAAGAAAGCTACCGGACTAGATAATATTAAATCTGAAACTCTAATAAAATTCGTTGATTATATAACGAGACCATTAACATTTATCATAAACAAGTCGATCGAACTAGGAATTTTTCCAGATGCCCTTAAACACTCTGTAATAAAACCGTTATATAAAACGGGAGACAAAAAGGAGCTAACTAATTACAGACCTATCTCCTTAATAAGCCATCTAGCAAAAATTTTCGAAAAAATTCTCAAAATGAGAATAGATAATTATATCAAAAAATATAAGATACTCTCAGATAACCAGTATGGATTCCGCCAAACCAAATCAACACAGGATGCGATGATCCACTTAACAAAAGATATCTACGAAGCGATGGACAAAGGAGAAACTTCACTATGTGTCTTTGTTGATTTGGCGAAGGCCTTCGACACGGTGTCACCATAAATTACTGAAAGTATTGGAAAATATAGGTTTTAGAGATGGGCCATTGAAACTTCCCACCAGTTATCTATCTAACAGGAAACAAAGGGTGAAAATCAATAACTCATATAGCTCAGACCATATTATTGAGTATGGAGTGCCCCAAGGAACGGTCCTTGGACCGATCCTATTTAATATTTACATAAATGATCTCTTCAATATTGGTGTGGAAGCGAATATCATCAGCTTTGCAGACGACACAGCACTTTTATATCGAGGCAGTGACTGGAACAACCTGAAAACTAGAGTTCAAAGAGATTTGGTAACTCTATTACATTGGTTTAACAATAAATCACTGACGATTAATTTTTCCAAAACTCACTTCATTCCATTCGCAATATATAATAATAACTTACCAACATATAATAAAATTATGATTAACATCAACGAAAACATCATTGAAATTGGAATGAAAGAGAGTATAAAATACCTAGGTCTAATCTCAGATGGCATAAACACGCTGAATATGTTACCAAAAAACTAAGATCATTAATAACTAAATTTAAATTATACAAAAAATTGTTCAACTTACCACAAATGAAAATACTGTACACCAGTCTAGCCCAAACACATATTAACTATGGTATACTTGTTTGGGGAGGAATAACAAACAATTATATTAAAAACCTCGAAGTTACCCAAAAATGGCTGATGAAAATAATGTTTGGAAAAGATTACAGGTTCCCAACAGAATAACTTTTCAAAGAATCGAAACTGCTCACAATCCATCAGTTATACTTTTTGAACCTTGCATGTTACCATCATAAACACAAATATGAGCTCCCCCAAATTGACTATCCATACAACACTAGACTAAAAAATCAAACTACAAAAATACCAAAGGTTGGAACGACAAAAAACCAAAGATTTCTCTTCTACCTGAGCCCTATAATTTACAGGGAAATCCCAAATGAAATAAAGAACATCAATAGTTCTGGCATTTTCAAAAATAAAATAAAAATATGGCTCTTGAATCAGGTTCTTCAAATATTTCAGAGAGAATCATAAATCAAACCCGATATAACACAAAAAAATATATATATTCTATAAACCGAGTCATGTATTCCATATGAGACATAAAGTCACGAAATAATTTCAATTTATCGCAGCTCTGCACCAGAATAGCTCTTATACAAAGATGAAAACCAAAACAATAAATGGCAGAAACATTTTATTTATTTATTTACTTATTTTATTTTATTCAAACTGTAATAAACATACTGAATGTATTTGTCAATGAATTACCTACTGCTTCACATTTAACATTATCCTATTATATTTTATATATTTTATAGTTTAGGCTTATATATCATAAGTAGTATACCCATGCAAGGTTTTACCTTTTATGGGTTTTCTACTCTATTTATTTGCTATAATTTGAATGTATTGCACGATTCAACGTTTTATTGTATTTTGAGCAAATAAAATTATTATTATTATTATAATTGAGGTTAATTGGAGAAATTTGCGCCGTGTATTTTGAGGAGCAATTTTTTCAGTTTTTTTAATAACTTGCGTTGGATATACGTACTATCAGAAAGATTTTGCTGGGTTTCAACACCAACAAAGCCTGTGGATCTGACGGAATCCCGCCGATTGTTCTCAAGAAATGTGCCCCCGAACTAACACCTGTTCTTTGCAAGTTGTTCAACCACTCTTACAATTTGGGGGTATTTCCGTCCAATTGGAAAATTGCAAGAGTACAGCCAGTCCCTGAAAAAGGCAAAAAGGCCCTACCTAGCAACTACAGACCTATCGCACTGCTATCTATTATTTCAAAGGTCATGGAAAAAGCCATCAACATCGAGCTCATGAAATATCTGGAAGACTTCAGGAATTGTCAACGATAGGCAATATGGCTTCCGCCATCAGAGATCAACTGGTGACCTGCTCGCTTACGTCTCACATATATGGCAGCTATCTATTGAAAAGTATGGAGAAACTTTAGCTGTGGCATTAGATATCTCCAAGGCGTTCGATCGAGTTTGGCACCAGGGACTCCTCGCCAAGCTTCCGTCTTATGGCTTTGCCCCCTCAGCTGTGTTCTCTGCTTGCTAGTTTTCTCAAACAGGTCTCTCCATGAGTGGTCGATGGAGTTTAATCTGACACTCTACTCATAAATGCTGGTGTTCCGCAAGGATCTATTCTCGCACCAACACTATTTCTACTTCACATCAACGACCTGTTGAAAGCAACTTCATGTCCAGTACACAGCTTTGCCGATGATAGTACCCTCCATACCGCTTTCTCTTCCAGGGCCCCTATATCAGCCCGTGAAACCAGAAATGAACGAGGAAGAAATGTTAATAATATAAATATGGACTTTGCAACAATTTTCGAATTGGGATCTAATAACTTGGTAGAATTCAATGCAAACAAAACACAAGCATGTCTTTTCTCTAGAAAGCCGATCTCACTTGCCTAACATAACTTTGTCAGGAGTAACCATACCACTGAAGTCATCCATATCGATGCTTGGTATTACTATCAGCAATAACCTTTCCTGGGAAAATCACGTGAGGTCCATTGCCAAAAGTGCATCCCAAAAACTTGGTTTTTTGTTTCGTGCCAAGAGCTATTTCACCCCCACTCAGCTGCTTATGATCTATAAGGCACAGATCCGACCTGTCCTGGAATACTGTTCCCATATTTGGAGCGCGGCACCTGAGGCTATTGGATTCTGTCCAAAAAAGGGCAATTCGTCTCGTCGGTGATGCCTCGCTTACAAACTCGCTCACTTGTCTGGAACACCGTAGAAAAGTTGGCGATTTGTCCCTATTTTATAGATATTTTCATGGGCGATGCTCATCTGAAATATCAACAATCGTTCCTGCTTTGGCAGTCTCTTCGAGACTAACCCGTCAAGTTCAGTCATCACACCCCTTCGTGGTCACTTTGGAGACCTGCAGAACATCACTTTCCAAAGACTCGTTCATCCAACGAACAGCGAGGCTTTGGAACTCATTGCCTAGGGAGGTGTTCCCCGAGGCATACAACCTCCAGAAATTTAAGAAGAACACCAACTCCTACCTTCTTTCCCTTGGTTCCCACGATGTTCTCTGAACATTACAGGATATCCCTTTTCGTGGGAACCAGAACATAAAAAAAAAAAAAAAATATCGCTCTCATATCATTCGAAATCTCTTTATTAATTGCATGCAGTCATATAATGTTTTTCGTCTATTTGTATTGCCTTATGCCGTATTGCCGCATGCAATTGCCCTACACCGTTGCCTTGGGCCATTGCCTTATGCGAATGTCGAGGTTCTTTACATCTCAGGTTTGGTAGAGTTTATTTGAAAAAATCCAGTACAGTGCGAGACTGATAGATTTTTGGCCAATCCCCGTACACGATAATGAATTCAAACATGATTAGCCATGTGGCTGAACGTATCGATTCGCTCAGCCGTCTTTTATGCCTTTTCTTGCAATAGTTTATTGCAAAAACAAAACTCGACCTTACCTTGCATTCGTACTTCTCGGAATTTTTCGATTCATACTCGGTAGTTTTTTTGTTCGCATCGCTATTGCAAGCACGCATACGTACAGATGCATCGATATCCTCAATGAATAGAATGGCTTATTCGAGAGGGGATCGTTAATCGTTAGTATGCGTATCATGGGAGGACGTATAGGAAATACGTGTTTTGGCAAACGCAGCTTTCCAGCAGCAATGGCCCGCTGGGAAATGTTTCTAGGAAATATTTGAATCCGTTTCGTTGGTGTTTTGTTTGAAAACATTTTTTTTACCGATCACAAATGTATATATATATATATATATATATATATATATATATTGTTATGTTATGAAAAACCAGTTATATATTTTAAAAGGAAAAAAGGAAACAATTTCATAAAAAACCCATAAAAAGAATAATTACTTAATAGCTATTAGTTTCAAGAGATTGTTTTAACATCATTTTTGAAATTCTATTTCCTTTATTAAGCCTCTATATGATATGAATAGATAAAAATGTCCAAATACTATAACACAATCAATTTCATACACTGTCATAATGATTATAACCCATAATTGTTCAAAAGACAACAAAAAGCCTAGATTTACAAAATCTTCCTGAATAAAATGTGATCCACAAAATTATAAGCTTGAAACATACAGTATATGAAATTGTATCTAACTAAAAGTAGCCAATGATAGAACAGCAAACTTCTTGATGACAATAGCCAATCAGGGAACAGTATGGTCAAATGTAAGATTGGAAATTGTGAGAAAATAAGAACGAAAAAAATTATCACTGAAAATTGTATATAGTTGATAAGAAAGCAAAAATAGTTGTATTGATAAGTTTTGACAAATAACCCCAAACAGTGAAAATGTGACAATATAGTGCGCGAATTCAAAAATTCAAATCAGAGGGAATGAGGAAAAATGGTATCCTGGAGACGGAAAACAAAGCCACGAGGAGATCGAAAATAATTTGAAAAGGAATGCCACGTTTTGTTGGAACATTATCTTATTCGTACACCAAATACAAGTATTCCAAAGCTGATCTCTGAATTTGCATGGTTCCTTCTTTTTGGTATTGGAGTTCCTGAGAGCATTGGAGTGGAAGAGAATCCAAATCCGGGTGTGTATTGAACAGCGACAATTCCAGCGACAGTTATAAACTTTCCTAGTGCACATCACGAATTGAACAATTTCACTAATAACTCATATCCCATCAGGAGAACTTTATTTCATTTGATTTTGAACTATTAAAGAAATTTTCACGTTCAAGGTAAAAGTGAGGTTGTGTCTATTAATGCATGACTTGTTTCTCATGATTATCCATGAATATTTGTAGATTCACCTTAGAATAAGTTATCTATCGTAGGCCAGGTAAAATTAAGTTTTCCTGAATAAAGGAAATAATTGCTTTTTGATACTATCTCGTTTCTTTTCCACAATTATCAGCAATCGTATTTATAAACATTGACTAGATTGAAATTTGACATCAAGCAGTGGCTAGTGGCTCAATTGCCTGAACCGGCTATCTGAGACAAGAGGCGTACCAACTGAGTTTAGCTGCGGTAAGGAAAGTGATAACAATTGGCAGCAACGTGACGAGAGAACAGTGACGTTAGCTAGCAATTATTATTACACTGCAAAATATATTATATTTGCAAATACTTATCTTTATCATAACAATTTGGCTCACAACGAAGAGCGAAAATCATTAGCAATCTTCATTTAATAACAACAATTTATATTTGCAAATTCTCACATCATAACAATATATATATATATATATATATATACTCTTGTTTTTATTTCTTGAATCCTTGGTATATTGTTACTAGGGGTTTATTGGGCTTTGGATTCTTAGTAAAAAAGAAAGACGTTCAATAGAAAGACGTTTCGTCCTCAACTGGGGACTTTTTCAATTTATTCTGTAAATAATGGAAGCCATTTTTGATTTGTTTTTTCGTAAATTCCTAAATGAAATCACCAATGCGTTCAATTCATTCCACACGAAGAAGAATCCAATAACAGAATAAACTTCTAGACATCACCCTAATCAGAGAAAAACCACATCCTCACACAATGGTATACCAAAAGCACGTGGTCAGGAAGGTATTTAAATTAAAAATCAAATCACCCCCTAACACACAAAAAATGCGTAGTAGCTAGCATAACTGATAGAGCAATATTATTAACAACCCCAAACCTAAGAAAATAATGTTTAGAAAAAGTAAGAAACACACTTATTAATAATAACTACCCCCTCAAATTTATAAACAATATCATCCAACAAAGAACCCATAAACCTTACAACCAATCATCCATAGCACCCAAAAAAAACATCGACTTAAGTAAAACAGTCATAATACCCTACATTCAAGGTTTGGCTGAAAACATCAAAAATATCTTAATCAAATATAACTTCCAAGTCTGTCTAAAACACATAACCTCCTCAAACAAGTATACACCCCAAAACGCCAAAAATGAAAAAGTCTAACATAATATATAGCATTCCATGCAAAGATTGCAACAGTGAATACATCGGGATGACCTCACAACTCCTCAGCAACAGACTAAAAGGGCACAAATACATTACCAAATCCTCCACTGCTCTTAATAAACACATAATAAACGAGAATCATAGCCCAAATTTTGAAAATACCAAAACATCTGACTACGAAAATAACCTTGAAAAAAGGACCATCAAAGAAATGATAAACATAAAAAAAAATGCGATGAATGACAGAACAGACATAAATAACCTAAGTCGAATCTACCACACAATTTTATAATTGTCAGTCAACACAAATCCAAGAAAAAAATAATATACAGTGTGACCCATTTAAAATGGAACCACTCCTTAGAAAACGCATTTTTTAATCATTCTCAAAAAAATATAATATTAAGCATCAAAAACTGTATCTTGACGCAAATTTTCATAACTTTAGTTTCATTTCCAAGGCACTCTATGGTTTTTTTCTTCGTCAAAAAAGACAAAAGTTTATTAGGCAATTTTTGTTTTGAATTTTGACTACACCACTGGATTCGTAGTCATTGTGAATGAAAACTATTAAAATTTCATAAAAAAATATTGGTTAACAACGAAGTTACAACAACTTTAATTTTGGAAACAAAGTATTTTATTATAATGTTTATTTAGATAATAGACATATTTAAAATCTGGCAACACTGCCGATATAAAGTAGAACACCAGTGAATTTGTACAGCGAAAATCCGAAGTCAATAGCTCATTCCGTTCTACAGTTATAACTCCTGAAGGTATGGTAATGAGAGCGAATTGTGGTGGAAGCGATTTTGTAATAAAAATCTGACTACGCCACTGGATTTGTAAATTATATTTCCTTAAAATAATTTATTTAAGTTTAGGTTTTAAATGTATTCGAAAATAACAGAAAATTAAAAATTCATTCTCAAGTTATGCAGTCTTCCATAGCCGATAAAAACGAAATGAACCGAATCAAGTATCAAAATTATTTATTGAATAAAAAAAGAAAGAGGACAACAAATGTTCCTTTTAAATTCTGCAAAACTCAATTGAAACAAGCTTTTAGAGAAGGTATCAATAATTTGAGGAAAGCTGAACTAATACATTAGGCATAGGTATTGTACTAAATCAATAGTAGGCTGTGATTTAGTACTCCACAACTCGCTCACATTACCATACTTATAACTGTAGAACGGAATGAGCTATTGACTTGGATTTTCGCTGTACAAATTCACTGGTGTTCTACTTTGTATCGGCAGTGTTGCCAGATTTTAAATATGTCTATAATCTAAATAAAAATTATAATCAAATACTTGGTTTCCAAAATTAAAGTTGTTTAACTTCGTTGTTAACCAATATTTTTTTATGAAATTTTGATGGTTTCCATTTATAACGACTACGAATCCAGTGGTGTAACCAAATTTCAAAACAAAAATTGCCTAATGAACTTTTGCCGTTTTTGACAAAGAAAAAAAACCATAGAGTGCCTTGGAAATGAAACTAAAGTTATGAAAATTTGTGTCAAGATACAGTTTTTGATGCTAATATTAAAAAAAATATTTTTGAGATTGACTGAAAAATGCGTATTTTACAGGGGTGGTTCCATTTTAAATGGGTCACACTGTAAATATATATACAGGGTGTTATGTAAGTACGTGGCCAAACTTGAAGGGGTGATGCTTTGAGTAATTCTAAGACGAAAAGTTCTTATAAACAGGTCCGGTAATGCTTCGTTTTTAAGATACAGGGTGTCACATTTTTAAAAGAAATAGTTTTTTCCTAAATATCTTAATAATACTTAAGCCGATTTTGTAAAAATTTCAGGGTGATTTGGGGTAGTAAGGGGCTAATTAAGCCCTAAGTAGATTAAGAATAGCATGTCCAGTGGCGTCCCGGAAGGCACCTTAACCAATATTTTTGACAAAAAAAAATATGCGCCACTGATTTTTTTGAAATGTGTGTACAGTTTTCGCATTAAGCTACTAAAACAACTTCTTTATGTTCAGCATTTTTTCGTATCTTTTGAGAAAAAAAATAAAAATCACTTTATTGTTATGTGGTAACGCCGGAAATTAAAAAAAAACCTGAAACAAGAAGAACCCTTTATTAAAACCACAGTTAAACAAATGGTACGCAATTATTTTCCGTAAGAAAACATTTAACAATAAGTAACACAAAACTTACAATAGTTGCTCAAAATGTCCTCCTTCAACTTCAATGCAAGCATTACCTCGTCTTAAGAACGATTGCCGAACACGTTGAAATATTTATTATTCTATTGTAACAATTTTGTTTGTGTACAATTTTTCTAATAAAAGACATTTTGAATTTGAATTTATTTACGGCTTATCCGTTGGATTAATTCTTCTTCAGTGTTGACTGGAGTTTTATAAACGAGGGACTTTAAATGTCCCCAAAGGAAGAAATCTAAGGGATTTAAATCCGGTGACCTGGGTGGTCATGACTGTGGACCCACGCGACCGGTCCAGTTTTCTCCATAAGTTGCATCCAGAGATTGAAGAGCTACTATGCTAAAGTGAGGTGGGGCTCCATCGTGCATGAACCACATTGCTCCTCTTGCTACCAGTGGGACATCTTCTAATAGTACAGGTAACACAAATTCCAAAAAATTACGATACTCTTGACCATTTAATCTCGGGGGTAAAAAATGAGGTCCAATGAGATAATCACCCACGATACTGTTGTTGATAATGATGTTCTATAACCGCATGGGGATTTTCTTCAGCCCAGATATGATTGTTATAAAAGTTCATAATTGAATTTCGGGAAAGACACGCTTCATCGGTAAACAATATACGGGATAGAAATGTCGGAGATGCTGCCTGTTGTTGCAAAAGCCAAGTAGAATAAACAACTCGCTTGGGAAAATCCGCAGGTAATAACGCTTGCACACGCTGTATGTGGTGAGGACACAGTTGATAGTCCCTTAAAATGTTCCATACAGTAAAGTGAGAAATGTTTAATTGTTTGGTGTTTTTGCGTGTACTTGTATCGGAGCTACACTCAACTTCACGTAAAACTGCTTCCTCCAGCTCCACTGTTCTTGCCGTTCCAGGTCTCCCAATAAGAGCAGCCGACCTTTGGAAGGTGCCTGATTCGCACAGCCTTTCGTGTATTCTTACAAATGTTTGTCTATTTGGTACAATCGATGAGGATATCTTTCTTGATAAATGCGTCTAGCCGTTCTGGATTTGCCTTGGGCCATTCCATAGACAAAATGCATATCGGCCATTTCTGAGTTTGTAAACCGAACCATTTTCTAATATCAGTAACGAATTTTATAGCCTAAAACTCTTAAAAACACTTCAAATAATTACGTATGCAATGTCAATGTTATGTCAAAGTCAAATTTGTTTGAACAATTGTTTTTCCTTCCTCCATGGCACTCTAACTTCACTTTCAAAACACTGCAGTATTAATTAACATTCTTTGTTTCATCGAAAACAGTTAATCTAAAAATTCAAAAGATGACTTTCGTGTAATTTTAATTGTTTAATCATAAATAAAAATATCGTTATAGCATATCCATGGACAACAATAAAAACATTTTTTAATAATTAATAAAAAGTATTGCTTGCATTACTTTTGATAACAATTTCTAAGACTAGAATAGACTATTGATATGGAAAAAAATGACAAACACTACCAGAGTTTTGATGGTTTGGTAGTTCAAATGTTTTTATTATGTTGTCCAGGACATCAATAAAATATTTTATGTTTTTTCTCAAAAACAAAGATACGAAAAAAATGCTAAATACAAAAAAGTTGTAGTTTCAGTGGCTTGATGCGAAAAAAAATACAGAAATTGCAAAAAATCAGTGACGCACATTTTTTTTGTCAAAAATATTGGTTAAGGTGCCTTCCGGGACGTCACTGGATTCCAATCTAGTTAGGGCTAAATTAGCCCCTTACTACCCCAAATTTCAACAAAATCGGCTGAAGGATTATTAAAATATTTAGGAAAAAACGATTTCTTTTAAAAATGTTGCCACCCTGTATCTGGAAAACAAAGCATTACCGGACCTTTGGTTATATAAACTTTTCGTCTTAGAATCACTCAAAGAATCCCCCTTCGAGTTTGCCCACGTTTCATAACACCCTGTATAGTAATACTGTTACAGATTATTTTAGGTATATTTGCATTCCAAAAATCCGATTAGATGACAGTTCATTCGTGGTTAAATTTGACCCACAACGATATCAGGGGGTTTTCCGAGTCGCATACTTAGTGTATTTTTCTTATTTTTGTTCCGAAATCGATTTCTGAAGATTTGCCGCCGCTTGTCATCGTTAAATGGGCCTACAATCACCAGTTACTTCCATTATAAATAATAGAGTGACCATCAACATTCTTCTGATGATCTCAGTGGGACAATCATTTCCCACGAAAACCGATCAGGAAGAGATAAAAAACCATGAAGTGTGCTGGAAATTTTCTTATCGTTCCCAATTTATCAAATTCCTCAATCATTCGATTTGTGGTTTCGGTTTCCTGGGTAATACGTGCAAATACGAAAAAGTATTCATATTTGATTATAACTATCGCGCCCGCAGTTATCAAACGGATTCTGTGGAGGAACTACTGATTAGTTTGAACTATCAGTGTCGGGAAATCTGAGATTTTCTCGGTAAACAAATATACCCATTGTTTCAGTTTGGGACATTTGAGTTGGACTCAAGGCAATCAGATAACTTTAATTTTTCGGAGAAATTCAGGGGGTGAATGAAAAAACAAAATTATATTTTAACAGAACTAAGAAAAATACGCGCAATATGAACTAAAAAGTTAAAAATAATAAGAATAAAGTCATTGATCAAATTTTTTCTCCAATGCAAGATAGAAATGATAAAAAAAAAGTTTAAGACAAGCTTTTATACAAATGTACTAAAAAGTAAAAAATAATTTATTTAATTGTTTGAACTAGGTTATTCTGTGAGTAGCAAATTCAAAATCTTGCCCCGCAAAAAACAATGAAATAAATATTTTTTCCTTTTCAGTACATTTGTATAAAAGCATGTCTTATTTTTTTTAATCACTTTTATTCAATTATTAAGTTATTCATGAAATCCGTCATCTTATTGAATTCTGACAAAAATAGATAATCTCCGACCCCAAAAATACCTACACATCAATTTTGAATGGAATTGGGCCATAATAACAAAACACTCACCATCTTGGATTCGCCATCTTGAATTCATGAATTTTGACAAAAAAATCATGATCTCCGATCCCAAAACCCCCACAAACCAATTTTTATTGGTGTTATGCCCGTGACCAACTCGATTGTTTTAACGTAAAAATTGTAATGCCCTTGACTGAAGGAACGCTTAGACGGCAGGAATGCGGGGTGAGTTCCGACAAAGAAGTAAAATCTCGTAAATTATTTTATATGATAACACCACCCATCAAAACGCATCATAAATATGAACATTCCTGTAACGCTTTTGTTTCAGTTTCTATATTCCATAAAATAGTTCATAATTCTCCCTAAAGTTTTTATCATGTTGTCGTAAACTTGTCCTTTCACATAGGTCAAACAATCAGAACATCCAAGAAACGAATTTACGAACATAGGAGCAGTTTTGTCAATGGCCAAACAAATTCAACTTTTGCTACTCACCACTAGAGCAGAAACTCTATTTTGCTAACGATTTTAATATAATACCTACCTTCCAGACAGTTTGGAAATAATTTTTTTCTACAGAATTATTTTTAAAGTAGGATTCCTCGCAGACGAACAAGAATGATTAACAAACATCAAGTAATCGTTTTTAATAAAACTGTTTACAGCCTGCCCCGAATACGCCCCTGGACGAACGGAAGTCTGGCCCATAAAAATTTAAAAATCAACTTTATTCGCGTAGGTTATTTTCTGTCCTCAGTTCAGTCAACAACTTTACATATTGCTCTGCAAAGGCGTTATAACATGGGTTAAGGACTCGATTATTTTCATTAGTTTTGGAATTATTTGAGCTACAGATTCAAGAGATACGTCAATGCATTCATACATGGTGTCCTACAATTTAATTACCAAACTGTTTAACAACTTTATTGAAATAAATGAATGGATAGAAGACTCTTTCGTCCTATTTGTTCATTAAACTACATTTGGAATCAGATATCTTCCTCTAGAGGGTTTTATGGTTTTATACTTAACGCTTCATCTAAAATCTTTGTTGGAACACGCTCAATTTCGTGTCATACTTGTACCGCTTACTTTTAGAACTATGAATGAAAAAAACTTAAATATTTAGAGTACGTGATCTTCATCGCATTAAAAAAATGTCAATGATACACTTCAACCAGCTGTTTCCAAAGAAATTCCACATGATTATTCCTAGAAATCATCTTCCCGAAACGCGCTCCTGAATTAAAAGAACTACATGATTCTTCAGGACATATTTCCAAGAAGCAAATTAGTATTGTTTGAATAATTTCGTCACTCTAAGCATAACAATACGTGACTAATTTGGTGTCGGTTTGAACTTTGAATTGATGTGGAATGACATTTTGATCTATAATTCAGTGGAATTTTATAGGGAGATTGAGTCATCCCATTGTAGTAACGAGAAGTTTTTTACCAAGAGTTATACACTCACATGCAAAAAAACGCAACAAGTTAATATTTGGTAAAATTTGAGGTTTCATATGTTTTTTATTAAACGGTTTTATTTAGCTTGCCTTGTTTTGTGTCTTGTGTTTGTGTCATGTTTACCGATTGATCTGAAATTTGGTACAAACTTTTAGTTCTTATGGCAATACAATTATGTGTATTCAGTATCATTGTAAATCCAAGACGGCCGCCGCCACAAAATGGCGGATTACGTATTTTTACAACCCCCTCAATATGGATATCAAATGAAAGGGCTTGACTAATAGAATACAGTACACCATGACAAAATTAGAAATCCAAAATGGCGTCCGAAACAAACTGGTGGATCATAGAGTTTAGATAGTCAATAAATTAAAACTGAAAGCTAGGTATCTAATCAAAACAAAGGTCTCTGTCAACTTAGAATCGTGATTCAAGCATGAGTGCCCCACCCAAGTCAATACTTCGTATCGTTGTCATGGGCTTCCACTGTCTACAAAATGCACTGTATACCACGCAGTTGTGTATTTAGGATCGAAATTGTTTGAGGAAGGACAAGCTTACGTGGCAAGTCTTTGGAAGGAGTGTCTATTGAGGAGTTAGATTGAAACAAACTGACAGGAAAGAAATCTTGTAATAATGAGGCACTAAATGAACTAAGAATGAGAAATATTAAGTAACTAAATAAAAAACTAAAAACTTGAAAATAAAATAAGTAAAATAATTTAAACGGTTTTATTATAAAGAAACATAATAATGATGCAGATAATGTACTAAAAGCTAAAAAATAATTAGGTAGGTACCAGGTACCAGTCATCACCACTCTCCTCATCAATATAGGGCATTGATCAGACTAAAATAAAATCGTGGGGCGAGTCGAATTTCTATTATCTACAGTCAACCGCTCATATCATTATATGCTTTGGATGCATCTTCTCAATAGACAACTTATGCAAAATGTGTGTAAAAGTAAATCCGTCACTATCATCGTGCGACATCACAGAACGAGCATTTATATATTTACTCAGGTTACGCTACGCCCCACCTAAAGAAAATAGAAAAAACTTTTTAACAAAAAATTAAACCGACGAAATACGGAACTGAAAAATAAAATAAACCTTCTTAGTCTCAATAACTAAGCTCCTAAACTAATGTAAGTGAAATAATTTTGAGTCAGCGCCAAACAAACAAGCAAATGAATTAGCTAAGGCGTAAAATGATGGCATCGAGTTGCGCGGTGAATTCTGATAATTTTTTTTAAGTAATTTAATGATCTTTTTGATTGTTCGTTTGGCGCCGACTAAGGTTTATTTTATTTTTTACTTTTCAGTTCCGTATTTCGTCCGTTAATTTTTTGTTAAAAGTTTTTATTTTTCAATTTTTTGTGGCTGAAATCTACTTTACCACCTACTTGTTTTTTGATTACTTCCAAAATACTTACTTACCCACCTTACTTCAACTATTACCAGTTAAATAATATGATTATCTACTTTTACTATTTGTTGTAATATAAATTATTTTTATTGTTCTGGTTAGTTTATTTCATTACTTTGTATATCATTCCATCCTCTCATAGAATATAATGATTGTGACGGATGCAGGAGAACAAAAATAATGACAATAGCGATCTGTCATTGTCAACTACATATGTGTGCCAATGTTCACAAGTGAAAAATCAATTATCCCCTATTTTTCTACCTGTAAGGGTGGATCATTCCATTCGAAATCCAAATATGATCAACTATGAAGTATACCCTATCTAATAAAAAAAGAATCATCCAAATCGAACAACCCAGTATAAAGTTATGCCTGATAGAATCGGTTAACGGACCAGAATTCAGAGGGTGAGTGATCAATATCTCTTTCAAATTAAATGGGACCAACTTCGAAGTAACCCTATCCACGAAAAAATAATTATCGGAATAGAAAAAGTTATGCGTGGTCATACATAAAAAAAAACTAGAGAAACTTCCTCCTTTTTGGTTTCATCGGTTAAAAATGGCTATATTCTCCTTTCTGTACATTCCAATAAAACTCAATATATGATTTTCCACCAACGAAATAAACAAACTATTAATCTAGATATCCCTATAAAAATAATTGCTTGAAACAAACTTACCAAATCAAATACCTTGGTATTTGGATTGATGAGAAACTGAAATGAGACAAGCATATTGATATTCTCAAACAAAAAATATCTCCCATTATTGGTGCATTGAGAAGATGTCCCAAACTTAATACATATATAGCCAATTAAATTATTCATTCTCATATCCTCAGCGAATAAACTTTTTAATAAATATTTGGGGATCTTGTTCAAAAAATAATTTCAACTCTGTATTATATAAGAAATCATTAAAAGTCCTGTATCGCCTTCCATATGATATACCAACAAATCAACTGTTTGATAAAACGAATACATCTTCTTCAGAGGAACACTATACAATCAACACTCTAAAAATTGCTTATAATATTATTAATAAAAGGCTTAAATCTAATGTCATATTAACAAGAAACTCCGAAACTCATACTTACCACACTAGACAATGTAGCTGGTTCCATCTCGAAGCTATCAATTCTACAATAGGTCAGGAAAAATATGAGGCAATCTCAAAATTCAATAATCTACCCGATGATCTAAAACAAATTTACAATATATTTCAATTCATTTGTTGAAAATATAAACAGGATGTTCATAAAATCAGATGTGGAATCATCTGCGACTGAAAGAGAAACTTCATTTTAATCGTGGATTTTTTTCAATTCACAAAAAAATCTTTCTATCAATATTCAATTGAGAATGTTTCCCATTTCAATTCAAAATTAAAGTGAAAACATACATTCTATGACAAAGAAATAACTGATTCCATTCATTTTACAACCTCCATTGCTTCTTTTTATTATTATCCTATGTTCATTAATTTCAAATGTATTATTAATTTTTTCCATTATTTAATTCTATTAATAATGTCTGAATATTTGTTATAAGGTTAATATATTATTTTCCAATGAATTTAATATTATTAAAAATTTATCTAAAACCATGTATAATCTTATACCAGTTAATAAATGCCTGGTTATACATGATATTCTATTTTTAAATTTATATGTACTATTTCCATTATATCCACAATTATTATAAACTCAAATATGAAAATAAATAAATGTTTGATATTAAATAAAAAATGTTTATATTGAAGATCACACTGAGTAAATCAGCTGATATTACCCCTCCCCCCTGTTCTTGCCTCAGGGGAATGAAACGTCACCACATTGCTATGTTTGGACATTACAACATATCCGTGACAGATGAAGAGTGCACTTGGAATGCTCCAAAACAAAAACGCCAGTAAAAGTAGCTTAGTCTTGAATTATTTTTGAATTAGAACAAAACAATGACATAACCTCAACTATCTTAAATAAGCCATAAATATGTTATAACCCTTACCTCTCTGTGAAATATGACAGGAAATCCTAAATTTGGCCTCACTGTAACAGAATTTTAATCTTTCCACCCTTATGTATAACACAATCGCGAATAAACTAAAAAATAAAGATTCCTTATGGGCATTTAACATGCATTTGTATTTTCGATGGAAAGGTTCCTTTATCGTATTTTCAAATCCATACCTAGAATTCTCAGATGTGATAAATTGAATTTCATACCTCAAACGATAAGCCATTAGAGTATACGATTATCGGGGATAATACCATAAATGCTTTAAAAATTACCGATAATTCTGAAAAAAACGTGTTTTTCAAAAACTGCACGAGTTTATTTTTTTCGTTGTTTCAAAGCATAAATTGCCCTCCGAAGGAGGAGGGCAATTTTTTAAAACAACGAAAAAAATAACAGAGTGCAGGTTTAAAAAAAAACAGGTTTTTTTCAGAATAATTTGGTTAATTTTTGAAGAACGAATGGTATTCGGTAGAAAATTTTATACCAGTCATTTTCAACCAATCAAATGCTTTATGTCGACATTGTTACTATGGTAACCAGCAAATTTTCTGAAAATTTTCCATCCACATTAGCATGTAGACGTACAATCAATAAGTGGAAATTTCCCGGCACATGACAGCTATCATATAATTAGACAAAAATAATATTGATATAATATTGACAATATTTTTTATTTACTTACTTTATAACTTGGAAATATTACAACAATTTATTGAGGTGTACATTCTATATTAATTAATTTTAAATTATGCCTGTGTTTCATAAAATAAAAATAATACTGAGAAACCTGTTTATTTCTTTGAGTATTAGATTTGTGTCCAAAAGAAGGCACAATATCACGCAGAATGTTGCCAATCTCTTTAAATAAGTTTTCTTGCTCAGGATTTGATCCAGATTCCTCCACTAGGTTTGTTAGATATTTTACATTTACATTACAAGGTAGTTCCGCCACGAGACAGTTGAATTAGGAAATTATTTTCGACGGAATCAAAAAATGTCAAAGAACTTTTCGATTTAAAACGCGAAAAAAAAATTTTTTTGAAGAGGGGCACGTGCTCCCCCAATCGACTCTAGAAGTCGGCCACTCAAAAAATTGATGTCCCCAAAAAGCACAGCAAACAAAAAAAAAATCATACCCTCCTACCCCCCCCTCACTAGAAATCATCAATGAACTTTTTTTTTGGGGGGGTCAACTAGGAGGAGTTTTTTTCGCGTTCAGGCCCTCAAATGGTTCCCCGTCCTTCAAAAGTCCCCTGGCACAATCCGCATTTCTCTGACCCCCCCCCCCCCTTTAGGCTGTGCGCTTCCCCGTGGACTATTTTGAATAACGAGTATTTTTTTTGCAGAAGTTTTACGCATTCCTCTCACTAGAAATTATTGAATTGAATAACGAGAGTAGTTTTGATTATATCTGTCAAACTAGATGGTCAATCACTTTGATTTTTTTTTCACAATATCTGTGATATTCTGCTCTAGCTCCTCGTCGTTTTTCATAAACTTCTTAATTTTAGTACTAACGGTAGAATTAATAAAGTGCGTTTCCCCGTGGACTATTTTGGATAACGAGAGTAGTTTTGATTATATCTGTCAAACTAGATGGTCAATCACTTTGTTTTTTTTTTCACAATATCTGTGATATCCTGCTCTAGCTCCTCGTCGTTTTTCATAAACTTCTTAATTTTAGTACTAACGGTAGAATTAATAAAGTGCGTTTCCCCGTGGACTATTTTGGATAACGAAGTAGTTTTGATTATATCTGTCAAACTATGGTCAATCACTTTGTTTTTTTTTTCACAATATCTGTGATATCCTGCTCTAGCTACTCGTCGTTTTTCATAAACTTCTTAATTTTAGTACTAACGGTAGAATTAATAAAGTGCGTTTCCCCGTGGACTATTTTGAACAACGAGAGTAGTTTTGATTATATCTGTCAAACTAGATGGTCAATCACTTTGTTTTTTTTTCACAATATCTGTGATATCCCGCTCTAGCTCCTCGTCGTTTTTCATAAGCTTCTTGATTTTAGTACTGACGGTAGAATTAATAATGTGCGCTTCCCCGTGGACTATTTTGAATAACGAGAGTAGTTTTGATTATATCTGTCAAACTAGATGGTAATCATTTGTTTTTTTTTCACAATATCTGTGATATCCCGCTCTAGCTCCTCGTCATTTTTCATAAGCTTCTTGATTTTAGTACTGACGGTAGAATTAATAATGTGCGCTTCCCCGTGGACTATTTTGAATAACGAGAGTAGTTTTGATTATATCTGTCAAACTAGATGGTCAATCACTTTGTTTTTTTTTCACAATATCTGTGATATCCCGCTCTAGCTCCTCGTCGTTTTTCATAAGCTTCTTGATTTTAGTACTGACGGTAGAATTAATAATGTGCGCTTCCCCGTGGACTATTTTGAATAACGAGAGTAGTTTTGATTATATCTGTCAAACTACATGGTCAATCACTTTGTTTTTTTTCACAATATCTGTGATATCCTGCTCTAGCTCCTCCTCGTTTTAAATAAACTTCTTAATTTTAGTACTAACGGTAGAATTAATAATGTGCTGTTTGCCTATGCATGGTCCATATGTTACGTGTTCATTGAGTCAACTTCAATTATATATATATATATATATATATATATCTCGGGTTCGGGATGGTGAAACTTGTTATAGAGGTGTTGTTCACATGTTAAACAATACGTATGCCAAATTTTAATAATTTCCTAATTCAACTGTCTTGTGGGGGTACCACCTTAAATATGAAACACTGACTAAATTATAGTATCTGTTTACTTCGGGTACGCGTTGCTATGGTCGTAAGCCTCTCTGTTACTTCCATGGCAATCGCGAAACATACACTTCCCGATTTTTAAATCGCGTCATTGCAGTTGAATTGTCACCTAGCCGCTGAATTACAGCCATAATCCACATAGTAGGTGGATTACCGCTGTAATTCAGTGATAATTCCACACCTCTTATGGACATTTTAACACATGAGTGAAATTTTCACTATGAGTCTGTTAGATTTCTGGTCGTACTATACTAATTTTGTAATCACATTAAATAAAAAACAGTTTTTGTTTTGGTAATACTTACGGTTTGGCGCTTTCACAGCATTTTTCAGATCTTCTCCAATGGCCATCCTTAGGAAATCAAACACCATCAACAGTTTATAATCATTTAATCAATTATATAAATATACATTTTTTCGTGATTTAAATCTATTCCATTTCATTACACAATAATTGCAAACATTCGGGAAAAATACACCAATCAAGCCAAGTGATCCATTTTTTTTCAGACGGAACCGAATAAGTAGATTCAAACCGAAAATATAAACCCAATGCAACGAATAACGACACCTGTGTCTCAAACGCACCAAAAAACAAGTGACAATAATTTTGAAAGTGACCACCAAAAATTTTGGCAATGAATTAGAAATCCCAGAACATCTCAGATCGGGGGGTGTTCTGTGAAAAAACCACAGAACTATGACTTTTTTGTAGTATTTTCGCTATTACTCTCGCCTGATTTTTCGCGTGTCTAAAGTGGCTCTCATGTGTCTGATCATCATTCGATGCATTTACTTCTTATACACGGATGTCGAGAGATTTTCGATAAAACGATTTGGGAATACTGCACTTTATGAAATAAAAATTAGTAAAATATTGTAAATAACGGAGAAAAAACTTATATAAAAAGCTACAAAATCTGGAAGAGCTTCTTCAGTTCCACCATGAGTTGCCAGTCAGTTTTCGCCAGATCGTCTCTGAAATAGTCTTTGCACGCGTCTATGGACTGGCGAGATATCTATAAGGAAAATGGGAAATCAAGGTCAAGACACAGAAGACACAACAAGCGATATTATTTAAAGAACAAATCAAATAGAAATAAAGCTACTAGAAAGTAAACATTTGTTATACGAGTACTTCTGAAAGATCTCTGTATCCATCCAAAATTGAAGTGAAAAATTGGTTACTGACAAAAATTTTTTTTTGGGTAGTTCTCACAATTTATACCAAGAACGATTGCCAAAAGTTATTAATGAACTATATCAATTATAAAAACATATACCAACTTCCTAATTTCAAATTATTTCATCATTTATTTTAGGGAGTCTTCACCTAATTTTAGTTCTACATCCATTAAACCTTTTATAAGACAAATAAAATCATAACTTTTTTATAGTTAAATTTCCATTGATTAATTTTCCAACTTCCTGAAGTTAAAATTTCGAAATAGAATATATTAAAAGAAAAAAGCTGAAAGCTCACTTTCTCAGTTCCGAAATACTGAGTTGGAATTGACTAATCCCGAGTTATCAATTCGGAAATTCTGAAATACTCAATCGGAATTAGCTAATTCCCAGTATTAGGTGGGAATTCCTAGATACTAAGTCGGAATCAGCTAATCACGAGTTATTAAGCTGGAAATTCCGAAATACAGTGTTAGAATTAGCTAATTCCGAGTTACTAAGTCGAAAATTCTAAAATATCCAATCGGAATTAGCTAATTCGCAGTTATTAGGTGGGAATTCCAAGATACTAAGTCGGAATCAGCTAATCACGTATTAAGCTGGAAATTTCGAATCACTGTGTTAGAATTAGCTAATTCCGAGTTACTCAGTGAAAATTCTGAAATATCCAATCGGAATTAGCTAATTCCAGTTATTAGGTGGGAATTCCAAGATACTAAGTCGAAATCAGCTAACCACGAGTTATTAAGCTGGAAATTTCGAAATACAGTGTTAGAATTAGCTAATTCCGAATTACTAAGTCGGAAATTCTGAAATATCCAATCGAAATTACCTAATTCGCAGTTATTAAGTGGGAATTCCAAGATACTAAGTCAGAATCAGCTAATCACGGCTTATTAAGCTGGAAATTTCGAAATACTGTGTTAGAATTAGCTAATTCCGAGTTACTAAGTCGAAAATTCTGAAATATCCAATCGGATTAGCTAATTCCAGTTATTAGGTGGGAATTCCAAGATACTAGTCGTAATCAGCTAATCACGAGTTATTAAGCTGGAAATTTCGAAATACAGTGTTAGAATTAACTAATTGCGAGTTATTAAGTCGAAAATTCAGAAATACTAAATCAGAATTAGCTAATTCTCAGTTGTTAAGGCGGAATTCCGAGATACTAAGTCGGAATCAAATAATTCCGAGTTATCAAGTCAGAAATTCCATATAACTCAATATATCTTGTTCGCGAAAAATCACAACAACAAAAATATCCCCAACCAACGAATTACATAAATCCCAATAGTCTTTCCGTCGCCGACAATTTCATGAATGAAACTAGAACACAGCCGGGCCGGACCCGCTGACCCAAATACACTCATTGATTAGATTCGCCGTCTCTTTCTACTCCCATTCGCGAAACCACCCTAGCCATCTCCTTGTTTTCGTTCCCGTTCATCTTTTCTTTCATGCATCTCGGCGGCACGCGATTTGTCGACTACCGTCGGGAGGGGGTGGATGAATGGGAATGTGGAGAAATAGCTGCGATTTGTTTTTCTCGAACTTCAGAAGTTTACAGTTATACACATATTGACATGGACAAGTTATTGAATCCGAAAATAATACACATACAATATTTTCTCAAACTGCTGAAAAAACAAACGACGAAAATGCGTGATTAATATTGAATGAATCATAGATGTTTGCCGTGTAATATTTGGTACAATTTGTTGCTAGACTAGGAGGAATCGGCGCATGAGTACCGAAAACTATTCCACCTCAATTTTTTAATGCGATCCTCTTCAAATTGCCCTACTGATGATACAAATGCATGTTGCCATGGGGCAACCCCGTGCCATATTGTTTAAACCGAAATTGTTTAAACAATTGCAAGGAATTGTTATTTTTCAACCGTACAATTTTTTTTAATATTCTTTATTTAAATACAAATAAAAAAGGTCCTATGACTTTTCACGATAAAGTTAATATTTTTAGAGATATGAATTTTTAAAGGTTCAAAAAATCTCATATTTGGGTACTTTTGACCCATGAAAAATATATTAAAAAATAAAATAAAATCGAAATAATTTTTTTTTTAATTCTTTATACAATAGTTAATAACATTCTTAATAGAGGTTTAAAAAAATTTCATTGATTATACCTGTTTTTTAATTATCAATTTCGCGCGCTCACAAGTATGCATCGCTTACCTTTAAGTATCGCCGTCTCTCTCTGACTCATGCACTGCATCGGCCTCTCTGTTTCCTGAATCATTATTTATCATTTATCTTAAAAACTATTAACTTTTTTAGATTGTTAAAGAGAAAATGTTATTAACAATTAAATTGTCTACAATTTGTTTTTGACAAATTTTTTTCTGAATCAATTTTACAAACGTTATTTAAGCATGAATCGGAACATGTAATTAAAATTACTTTTTTATCAGTTTATATTATTTTTTTGTCATTAAAACAGAAAGTAATTACATTGAATAACTTCTTCAAACGAAGGTTATAGATGTAGAAGTATGAAATAATAAAACAAGATTTAAAAAAAAGGTATTTATTTATTATCAATATCATTTTTATATATTATATTCTTACAGTCTTCTGAATCACAGCCACATAGAAGCATGCAACTAATATTATTTTTTACAGTAACAAGCTTTGGTTTTACAGGCTTTCTTACAATTGCACGGTTTTTTAAGATCAGTTGGAAATGGGCTTTTGTTCATAAATAAAGGTAGCAAAGTACTTATTCTCCAGTTTGTATCCGAAATTCGTAAAATCTAATGTTTTATATTGGGGATTCAACGCTTTTTTCCAAATGTATGTTTGAGCAGAAGCTCTAAGTGCATGCAAATGCAAGGCATCTGATGTGCACGGAATTTTCGATAAATTAATATTAGTTCCAAAGCAACGAGAAAAAATAATTTGTCTAGCTTCATCCGCGGAGTTACCTTTTTTACCCAAAATATTTAAATACAATATTTCTAAGGCCCGGTATTTTCACTTCCGGTTATACTACGAATAAATTAACCAATGGTTAGAATGTGATTTTGCCTATCAATAAACGTTAAACATAAGCATATTCTAACCGTTGGCTAATTTATTCCAAGTATAACCGGATGTGAAAATACCGGGCCTAAGCCTTTCAACTCCTTAGTACGTACGTACGTAGTAGTAGTACGATTTTCTTTTATTTGTATCAGTTCTAAAGCTTTTTTTTTGTGCCAATTTTACTAGTCGTATCACAACCCGTAAATGCGTGTAAAGCAGGTAAAATTTTAATTACATGTTCCGATTCATGCTTAAATAACGTTTGTAAAATTGATTCCAGAAAAAAATTTGTCAAAAACAAATTGTAGACAATTTAATTGTTAATAACATTGCTTTAACAATCTTAAAAAAGTTAATAGTTTTAAGATAAATTATAAATAATGATTCAGGAAACAGAGAGCCGAAGAGCGCATGAGTCAGGAGAGAGAGCGATACTTAAAGGTAAGCGATGCATACTTTTGAGCGCGAAAAAAAAATATTTCGATTTTTTTTTTTTTTTATATATTTTTCATGGGTCAAAAGTACCTTAAAATTAATTAAAAATTTAAAAAAAAATTTTTTTTTTTTTTTTTTATTTTTCATGGGTCAAAAACCAAATATGAGATTTTTTGAACCTTTAAAAATTAATATCTCTAAAAATATTAACTTTATCGTGAAAAGTCATAGGACCTTTTTTATTTGTATTTTAATAAAGAATATAAAAAAAATTTGTCCGGTTGAAAAATAACAATTCCTTGCAATTGTTTAAACAATTTCGGTTTAAACAATATGGCACGGGGTTGCCCCATGGCAACATGCATTTGTATCATCAGTAGGGCAATTTGAAGAGGATCGCATAAAAAATAATAGACAAATAATTGTTTATGCTTTATGCTTCACCTACATTGAGAATTCTCAATGATTGTTTCGATTTCTGTCAAGGAAACATCGCAGTATTTCCCGTCTCATATCCCGAACCTTTCTTTCCACGCGACAATGGGTTAGAATGAGAGGTATGGGAGCCAGTGGACCAGTACAGAATATGACAGATACTGTAACGAACATTTTTTAGAGCTCCGTTACTGAGACGGCTAAAGAAAATTTAACATAACTTTGGTACGTCCCTGACTATTTGGGTTTAATATTAATTCCAATAAGTTATACTCCTAGTTCAGAAAAAAATAAATGTAAATAGCCAAGCTACTGGAAGTAACATGAAAATCCGGCTTAAAACAGAGCTGTTTTTCCATATAATAACAAAAAGGGAGAAAAGCTTCTCGGGTGGTTTTTGAACGGGTAAAAGAAGTTCAACTCGCGATGGGAAAAAACACTAGTATTCCGATCCAGTTCTCAGATTAACGGACAAAAAGTGCGCCGTTTTTACCACTGTTCTTATCCCAAATGGACAAAAAAAGCGCCTTTCTTAAGTAGTTTTTTTTTATTTTTTTACACGCTTTATATTAGCTTCACTTGTATGTTTGTTTGTTTGTAACCGACTCCTTTGGGCGCGATTTTGACCCACTTCCAGACGTACCAATGATTTGAAATTTGGCAAGTGCACATAATTCCGGTGACAATGCATTAATAAATTTTTGTTTGAAAAAAAAAACAAAATGGCGGCTCCAATATGGCGGACGAGTTTTGTGATAATGGTCCGATTCGCTTCAAAATTGGTATCCGAGGGTTTTCGTGGTCAGAGATTATGATTCTTTTGTCAAAATGAAAAATTCAAGATGGCGGCTCCAAAATGGTTGACGAGTTTTGTGATTATGGTCCGATTCTATTCAAAATTGGTATGTGGGGGTTTTTGGGGTCGAATATTATGATTCTTTTGTAAAAAAATTAAAATTCTAGATGGCGGCTCCAAAATGGCAAACGAGTTTTGTGATTATGGTCCAATTCTATTCAAAATTGGTATGTGGGGGTTTTTGGGGTCGGAGATTATGATTATTTTGTCAAAATTGAAGGATTCAAGATGGCGGACGAGTTTTGTGATTATGGTCCGAATTCTATTCAAAATTGGAGAATAATAGTTGAAAAAATTTAATAATAATAATAATAGTTTGAAAACTAAAAAACACGCTTTAATAGAAAACAAAACTAAAAAGTTGAAAATAAATAATAGTTTAAAAACTAAAGAACACGCTTTAATAGAAAACTAAACTGAAAAGTAGAAAATAATTTTAAATGAGTTTCAAATAAGAATACAGTGATTAACAAAAAATGTATTTCATCGTAAAAAAGCGTGGGGTGCTTTTCAAGATATTTTCATAATGATTCTATTCAAAATTGGTATGTGGGGGTTTTTTTTGGGGTCCAATATTATGATTCTTTTGTAGACATTGGAAAATTCTAAATGGCGGACGAGTTTTGTGATTATGGTCCAATTCTATTCAAAATTGGTATGTGGGGGTTTTTGGGGTCTGAGATTATGATTATTTTGTCATAATTGAAGGATTCAAGATGGCGGCTCCAAAATGGCGGACGAGTTTTGTGATTATGGTTCGATTCTATTCAAAATTGGTATGTGGGGGTTTTTGGGGTCCAATATTATGATTCTTTTGTAAAAATTGCAAAATTCTAGATGGCGGCTCCAAAATGGCAAACGAGTTTTGTGATTATGGTCCAATTCTATTCAAAATTGGTATGTGGGTTTTGGGGTCGAGATTGATTATTTTGTCAAAATTGAAGGATTCAAGATGGCGGACGAGTTTTGTGATTATGGTCCGATTCTATTCAAAATTGGAGAATAATAGTTGAAAAAATTTAATAATAATAATAATCGTTTGAAAAACTAAAAAACACGCTTTAATAGAAAACAAAACTAAAAAGTTGAAAATAAATAATAGTTTAAAAACTAAAGAACACGCTTTAATAGAAAACTAAACTAAAAAGTAGAAAATAATTTTAAATGAGTTTGAAATAAGAATACAGTGATTAACAACAAATTTATTTCATCGTAAAAAAGCGTGGGGTGCTTTTTAAGATATTTTCATAATGATTCTATTCAAAATTGGTATGTGGGGGTTTTTTTTGGGGTCCAATATTATGATTCTTTTGTAGACATTGGAAAATTTAAATGGCGGACGAGTTTTGTGATTATGGTCCAATTCATTCAAAATTGGTATGTGGAGGTTTTGGGGTCTGAGATTATGATTATTTTGTCATAATTGAGGATTCAAGATGGCGGTCAAAATGGCGGACGAGTTTTGTGATTATGGTTCGATTCTATTCAAAATTGGTATGTGGGGGTTTTTGGGGTCCAATATTATGATTCTTTTGTAAAAATTGCAAAATTCTAGATGGCGGCTCCAAAATGGCAAACGAGTTTTGTGATTATGGTCCAATTCTATTCAAAATTGGTATGTGGGGGTTTTTGGGGTCGGAGATTATGATTATTTTGTCAAAATTGAAGGATTCAAGATGGCGGACGAGTTTTGTGATTATGGTCCGAATTCTATTCAAAATTGGAGAATAATAGTTGAAAAAATTTAATAAAAATAATAATAGTTTGAAAACTAAACAACACGCTTTAATAGAAAACAAAACTGAAAAGTTGAAAATAATTTTAAATGAGTTTGAAATAAGAATACAGTGATTAACAACAAATTTATTTCATCGTAAAAAAGCTGGGGTGCTTTTGAAGATATTTTAATACAGTGATTAACAACAAATTTATTTCATCGTAAAAAAGCTGGGGTGCTTTTGAAGATATTTTCATAATGATTCTACTTTTACCAATATCTGCCATGAAATATTAACAACAATTGACATCAAGCACTCTTTTTTTGAAATAAATTTGTTGTTAATCACCTATTTTTTTAATCTTTTATTTTTTTATTTTTTATCCTTTAGTTTTTAAACTATTATTTATTTATCCAAATTTGTCGTTCCTGCTTTGTGCCCGTAAGGTAAATATTTTGATATTCATAATTTTATCTTTGCTGCCCTCAAGTTTGAGTTTATTGTACTTGTGATACTCCCAGCAATTTGGTGGTGCTCAAAGTAAATTCTTTACGACATCTTTCGATCGATAAATTTAGTAAATATTTTTCTCAAGAACAAGTATTCATTTGTCCTCGACTGTTATTATTATTTTAGCTCTCGTAGGTGTTCAAAATTCAGAATAATTTGGTAATTGGTCGAACAAATAATTGTTAAATTTTGTTATCAGTTGTTTGAGTTTAGGGAAATCGCCAAACGAAACAATTGCCAGGAATATTAATTCGTTTCGAATTGCGCATTTGGGTCAGATTCACAGTAGCGTAAGTTCAGGGAAATCGACAAACTAAAGTCACTGCTACGGAATCTTACATAATTTCAAATTGTAGACTTGGGTTGGTTTGCACAGTATAACATTTTTTCACCGGTGTTAATCAGGGAATATTTCCAAATTCTAACAACGCAGCTTTGTAAACAGACAATATTTGTCCTATAAAATACTTACAACGCATTGCTTTGACTTACAAAATAAAATAGCCCCGATAACGGGATTTTTCAGAATATTATTCATCCTCCGTCTTTTGTCAATATCCGTTTTTTTTTTGTTGCTCCACCAAGTGAATTATTTCATAATTTTTATGGAAATAACTTTGATGCCTCGTAGTCTGTATCCAAGCCCAGTAGTTAAAACAAAGAAAATAATAGTTTAAGAAAACTAAAAAACACGCTTTTATAGAAAACCAGACAAAAATAGAAAATAAAAATAAAAAATATTTTATTTAAAAAAAAACGTGGGGTGCATGGTATCGCCTGCCCTAGGTGTGTAATGTACTATATAATTTTTGATTTTTAAATAAAATAATTTTTTTTCTTATTTACTATTTTTTTAGTCTGGTTTTCTATAAAAGCGTGTTTTTTAGTTTTTTTAAATATTATTTATTTCCTACTTTTTAGTGTGGTTTATTTATAAAAGCGTGTTTTTTTAGTTTTTCTTAAACTATTACTTTTATTATTTTTTTGCAAATCTAAAAATGGAATAATCTTATCAAATTAGGTAATCATAATCTCCGACCCCAAAAACCCCCACATACCAATTTTGAATAGAATCAGACCATAATCACAAAACTCGGCAGCCATTTTAAAGCCGCCATCTTGAATTTTTCAATTTTTACGAATAAATCATATTATTCGACTCTAAAAAACCCCACATACCAATTTTGAATAGAATCGGACCATAATCACAAAACTCGGCCGCCATTTTGAAGCCGCCATCTTGAATTTTCCAAATTTTACAACAGAATCATAATATTTGACCCCAAAAACACCCACATACCAATTTTGAATAGAATCAGACCATAATCACAAAACTCGTCCACCATTTTGGAGCCGCCATCTTGAATTTTCCAATTTTTACAACAAATCATAATATTCGACCCCAAAACCCCCACATAACAATTTTGAAGCAAATCGGACCATAATCACAGAACTCGTCCGCCATATTGGAACCGCCATTTTGTTTATTTTTTCACACAAAAATTTCTTAATGCATTGTCACCGGAATTATGTACACTTGCCAAATTTCAAATCATTCGGACGTCTGGAAGTGGATCAAAATCGCGCCCAAAGGAGTCGGTTACAAACAAACAAACATACAAGTGAAGCTAATATAAAGCGTGTAAAAAATGAGGGAAATCCCCGAACGAAAACAACTGTCGAGGAGTATAAAATCATTAAGGAAAATTGCATTATTACCAGATGGACCTAGAACAAGGGGCGGTGAAGTATCAAAGTTGGTGTTAAGTTCGAACGTAAAGCTCTGGGAATAACCGAGTGGAACAATTAAAGTATATGTAGGTGTAAGAAAGGTTTAATTCGGAAGGAAAAAGTTAATTGCCCCAACCTAGAAAAATCACTTCCTGAACCCTCACTGTAATAACGTAACATTAAACAGGAAATGTAACATTGATTAAATAAGGGATTCTGAGCTCACCACATACAGTTATTTGATATTGGAACTCAAATATATACCATTTTCAACCTGTTGAATGAGCCAAGTAAGGCAGTGAATAATTTAATTCCCATATATCAAGAAATGTTGTGGAGTAGTAACCGGACTGTCAAGGGAAGTCAAGCGGGCGCGGTGGTACTTGGGTGGGAACACCGCGTGCCTTTTTGCCATTTTTTTTTAATTATCATAGATCAAATTTTTATCTATTCAATATTTCGATAATCAATGAGAACCACTTTTAAGCATCCCTTTTTTTTCAGACTGTCACGCGAAAGACTCGGATTTGATTCTTAGCCAACTTTATGACGGACACTGTATATATTATGTTTTTGAGCTAGATCAAGAGCGGTGAATGATCAGTATGAATGAATGAATCTGTAAAACGTTCCTTCGAGTTTAAATTGAGAAAATTCGAACTAACATGAATTCTGGTTGTTTTATTCAGTTTTAAAGTGATTCGGGAAATATTCTCATCAAATATCAAACGTGCTAGAGATTTTATCGCAATTTTTTTTTCAATTTTCCTCAATATTCCTTTAGGAAATTAACTCGTGGAATATTATGCTCCGCTTCCATACTCAGTAAAATTTTCAGGCAAAATGCTTTCTCGAAAATAAAAAAAAAGGCGATAAAATCCCTAGCACTTATGATATCACCCTCGATAAAAATTATCCAAATATTCGAATTTCGGAAAATCGTTCCCCAGCGAGTCTTTACAATACAAAATAAATCTACTAATCAAACCTCATAATTACATGGTGTTATATATACAGTGCGGCTTTTAATAGCCCCCCCCCCTGTTAACGTAGAACAATGAAAAAAACAAACGCATTGAATGATATCACCGATACTACTTTTTGAAATGAAAGACTTCGTGATTGCCCGATAGATGGCGCATGGGGGCACATCAACTTGAAATTCGAATTGTGAGTCATGGACATCAAAAATATATGTTAAAAAGAATTAAATACATATTGTGAAAAAACGTTTGAACGAACCAATATACATTTGAAATGTCAAGTATAACATATTGTGAAAAAACGTTTGAACGAAATTCAAAAAAAAAATATGATGGTTTAAATTGAATTGAATTATCTTTTCAACGATGTTCCACTTGACCCCCCATGCTATTTGAAATTTTCAAGTTGATGTGCCCCCCCATCTATCGGGCAATCACAATGTCTTTCATTTCAAAAAGTAGTATCGGTGATATCTTTCATTACATTTTTTTTCAATGTTCTACGTCGAACCGTTTAAAAGTTAACAGCGGGGAGGGGGGCTATTAAAAGCCGCACTGTATAATACCGGGTGACACAGGATATCGGGCCACCCCTGTAGTAACTTCTGCATTCGTGAACGGATTTTTCTGAAATTCGGTACAGTTATATAAGCAACCATTTCGGATTTGATCACATCACAAATGCCAGCAACTTTGGTTTTTCGAATAGAAAACCCTGTATATTTTTACATATTCAAGTTCAACAGGTCAAAACAAGTCCAAACCTTATGTCAAATGTAATTTTTTTTATTTTACCTCGTGGATAAATGAGATTTGGTCAAGGCTATTCACAATGAGTCGCACATAACAGAGAAACATAATTTTTTCTGAAAAATTATTTTTTGTGTCATTTATTGATGAATTAATTCAGTCACATCACATTTTGATCAAAAATTATTTTTTTTCTAGTGAAACCCCTATGGGCCACCTACCTGTCTCTCTAGAACATTCATTAAGGAAAAAAATTACATATCATTTTTGTATCTCGGTGCAGTAACAAATTGTATACATTCAAAAATCTACAACTAGTTCATGAGTTTCCTTGCAGTTCGAATAATTTTTCAACTTAGTAAGCTGTGGAAAACAATATTTTTGAATCTTGTCAACTAATTGTGTTTCGCTGTCATCTTTCATCTCAACTCTCGAAAATCAGTTAACTTCCGGGAATTAGTTTAGTAGATATGTAAAATCAAAATTATAGGTTCACAAGAAGTGAACAGGTTGATATGTTATTAATTTACGGAGAATGTCTTTAAAACATTGTCGCCGCTTGTCAGTTATACGCTGAACGATACCCAAACAGAAGACACCCACAAAGAACCTTTTTCAATAATGTGGAGAGAAGATTCCGAAAAGAGCCCAACAATGGAGAAGATGATCGTAAGTGAGGAGGCAGAAATGAATGTTTTGCTTATGCCGATTTTGATCCAACCGCTTCGACGCGGGAATTGGAATACCAATGCAATGTCAGTCGGAAAACGCTAGAAGAATTAAAAATAAATAATAGTTTGAAAAACTAAAAAACACGCTTTTATAAAAAACCAGACTAAAAAACTAGAAAATTAAAAAAAAATGTATTTTATATTAAAAAAATCGTGGGGTGCATGGTATCGCCCCGGCCAAAAATTACCTGTGATCTGAGACAGTTTTTACTTCACTGCCTTAGGTGTGTAATGTACTATATGATTATTGATACCATGCACCCCACGCTTTTTTTAATATAAAATCAATTTTTTTCTTATTTTCTAGTTTTTTAGTCTGGTTTTCTATAAAAGCGTGTTTTTTAGTTTTTCAAACTATTATTTATTTCCTACTTTTCATTTATAAAATCGTGTTTTTTTATATTTTTTTAAACTATTATTTTTATTATTTTTTTGCAAATAAAAAAATGGAATAATCTTATCAAATTAGGTAATCATAATCTCCGACCCCAAAAACCCCACATACCAATTTTGAATAGAATCAGACCATAATCACAAAACTCAGCCGCCATTTTAAAGCCGCCACCTTGAATTTTTCAATTTTTACAAAAGAATCATAATATTCGACCCCAAAAACCCCCACATACCAATTTTGAATAGAATCAGACCATAATCACAAAACTTGGCCGCCATTTTAAAGCCGCCATCTTGAATTTTTCAATTTTGACAAAGTATCATAATCTCCGACTGAAAAAACCCTCAGATACCAATTTCGAAGCGAATCGGACCATAATCACAGAACTCGTCCGCCATATTGGAGCCGCCATTTTGTTTTTTTCCACACAAAAATTTCTCAATGCATTGTCACCGGAATTATGTACACCTGCCAAATTTCAAATCATTTGGACGTCTGGAAGTGGGTCAAAATCACGCCCAAAGGAGTCGGTTACAAACAAACAAACATACAAGTGAAGCTAATATAAAGCGTGTAAAAAACACCATTATCGTGCTTATAAGTATAACTTACACAATTAGTTGACAAGATTCAGAAATGTTGTTTTCCACAGATTACTAAGTTGAAAAATTATTCGAACTGCCAGAAAACTCATGAACTAGTTGTAGATTTTTCACTTTATACAATTTGTTACTGCACCGAAATACAAAAATGATATGTAATTTTTTTCCTTAATTAATGTTCTAGAGAGACAGGTAGGTGGCCCATAGGGGTTTCATTTGAAAAAAAAAATTGATCAAAATGTGATGTGACTGAATTAATTCATCAATAAATGACACAAAAAATATAAGAGAGACAGGGGTTTCATTTGAAAAAAATTTTGATCAAAATGCGATGTGACTGAATTGATTAACCAGTGACACAAAAAATATTTTTTCACAAAAAAATCAGTTTTTTTGTTATTTGCGACTCATTGTGAATAGCTTCGACCAAATCTCATTTATCCACGAGGTAAAATAAAAAAACAATTTTAATTTCCATTGTTTTGAAAAAATGACATTTGACATGAGGTTTGGACTTGAATAGAAAAATCGAATTTAAACGGTTTTCTTCACATAAAGAATTCAATATAAAATTGAACCAGAAAATGGTAGATCTCAGGTGAAAAACAACTACTTTCCTGGCAAATACCACGCAGAACATTGAATGATATTCACCTGAAAATCCATGCATACTTCCATATAATATCAATGGACATTGAATGCAAATGTTTCTTTCTGATAAGCTCGATTATGTTTAATTTATGTCGTGTTCACCTAACAATCCGCATACCGGTTTCAGGCTTCTTGGCCCTCATCAGTACGGAGTAGTCAACCAGCCAAAGGTCCAAAGAACTCTGGCTGAAGTGAGACACAACGTAAACAAACCATCATCGATCTTGTAACACCTATAGGTACGCCGGAAAAGATAAACTTTAACTGGCGGTACCTAGTGACAGAAAGAAACACTCCGAAAATCTCCCACCTCGATAGGTTTCTAAATAAAAGATTCCTTCTCAGTAGGAGTGGCAAGCCCGTCTAGCATATAGTGAAACATAAGTGCCATGTGAAGTGGAATGAATAGAAAAATCGAATTTAAACGGTTTTCTTCACATAAAGGATTCAATATAAAATTGAACCAGAAAATGGTAGATCTCAGGTGAAAAACAACTACTTTCCTGGCAAATACCACGCAGAACATTGAATGATATTCACCTGAAAATCCATGCATACTTCCATATAATATCAATGGACATTGAATGCAAATGTTTCAATTTTATATTGAATCCTTTATGTGAAGAAAACCGTTTAAATTCGATTTTTCTATTCATTCCACTTCACATGGCACTTATGTTTCACTATATGCTAGACGGGCTTGCCACTCCTACTGAGAAGGAATCTTTTATGTAGAAACCTATCGAGGAGGGAGATTTTCGGAGTGTTTCTTTCTGTCACTAGATATCCAGTTAAGTTTATCTTTCGTACCTATAGGTAGTTCAAGATCGATGATGGTTTGTTTACGTTGTGTCTCAATTCAGCCAATTCTTTGACCTGGTGGTTGACTTCCCGTACTGATCGACAACCGGTATGCGGATGTTAGGTGAACACGTATAAATTAAACATAATCGAGCTTATCAGAAAAAACATTTCATTATGTCCATTGATAATATGAATATGCATGATTTTCAGGTGAATATCATTCAATGTTCTGCGTGTATTTGCGAAAGTAATTTCACCGAATCTCCATCTGTTCATCTATATTGAATCCTATGAAGAAACGTTTAAATTCGATTTTCTATTCATTCCACTCACATGGCACTTATGTTTCAGGTTTGGACTTGTTTTGACCTGTTGAACTTGAATATGTAAAAATATACAGGGCGTTCCATTTGAAAAAACAAAGTTACTGGCATTTCCAGAAAAACCGGAAGTCCGCCATATTGGATTGTAATGTGATCAAATCCAAAATGGTTGCTTATACAACTGTACCGAATTCCAGAAAAATCCGTTCACGAATGCAGAAGTTACAGGGGTGGCCCGATATCCTGTATCACCCGGTATATTGATTGATAAATTAAAAATGTTCATCTAGAAGACGAAACGTAGCCCAGTACCTCGGCTTCTTCTGCAAACTGACCGCTCAACATTTCAAATACTTTCGGCGACGTTATCAATTATCATCCCTGCATAAAACACGTTGTTTGGGGGAGCGACAACGCGAAACAAAATCAGGTCGGAACTCCGCCGATTTTTTTTTCTCTTTTCTTCCACACATCGGCGTCGTTCCCCCCATTGCGGCTCCGGCCAAAAAACTAGCGAACGCAAGATCGCCGTAGGCGTCGGAAACGGTCGTCATGGTAACCCTCGAAGTTAACGCGGGGTGGCGTCGAGCCGTTAGATGAATGGGGTGAAAGGCGAGGCGGGAGGGTGCAGGGGAGATAGCTGCAGTGTGATGATGGGTCGATAGTTTCGTCATGCAAGAGGTGCATTGCCCTATGGTCCAGATCCTAGATAATCGCGCGTGTTCTGAATGGGGTCGACACCGGGCTGAATGGGGATGAAATTCCCGAGATGCGTTTAACGCCGGTCGTTCCGCTTACGGGGTTGTTTGTGTGCCGGTGTGGCACTAGGATTACGACACAGATTCAAAGTGAAATTGGAGGATAGGTTTTCGAGGAAGCGTATTTATTTCAAGACGATTGGATTCCGTTTTACCTTTTGTCACGTGATCGTCAAAATTTTCGCTCAGTAAAAATTGTTCCACGTGGCCCGCATTGTTCGCACTACTCACCTTACTAACGAGGAAATCCGTCTCATCGAAATGTCTGCCGAACATCTTGGGCGATTCTCCGGGCACGGGCTCGATCTTGATGCAAACCTCCATCCCTTTTCTTGCACTTTCCACCGACTTATGATTATTCTCTATACTAGTCACCACTCCTATATCTACAAACTGAAAAATAAATGAATAATGATAAAAAAGAATGTATCAAGCCTCCTAACGCTCATAGACACTAGATATGAACGGTCTCAAAGCGGTACCACTAGGCATCTAAAATTCCCGATAGCTCGCCTCTTCCATGCATCCCTAGCTCACAGAAGCTCGAGTCGAACGTACCCTGAAAAATCCGAAAATCTCCATCCCAAAAAGCTTACGAGAGTTTCCTCTCTGACTAGTATAACCAGTATCTCTTCAACGCCCCATAGGATCATGAACCCTAGACATAAACTGTCCCAAAACAGAAACCTGTAGCATCGAAAATTCCCGATACTCTGCCACTTCCATGAGTCTCTAGACTCACAGAAGCTCAATTCAAACGTCCCCAACCCTGTACGCTGAGTCGTCCAAAAATATCCACCCCAAAAACCTACATCTTTTCTTGTTGTTGGACTAGTGTATCTAGTGTCGCTTTCACATCTCCCAAGACTTACAGACTCTGGAGACGAAGCGTCCTGAAATGGTACACTGCGGCATCTACAATTCCCGATAGCCTGCCAATTCCATGACTCACATAAGCTCGAGTTGAACGTACGCTGAGTCATAAAAAATCTCAACGTCTTTGCCGTGCAAGCGTACGGGAATTTCCTTTCTGACTAGTGCATCATCCAGTATCTCAATAACTGCCCCTCGTAAACACTAAAGATGAACTGCCCCAAATAAGTAATCTATAGCATCTAAAATTCCCGATACCTTGCCTCTTCCATGCGTCTCTACACTCACAGAAGCTCAAGTTAACCCAAATGGTACCCTGAGTCATCCAAAAACCTTACGTCTTTGGTGGGCATGTATACGGGTATTTCCTCTTTGGCTAGTTAGGTAACTAGTATCTTTTTCGCCCCCTAGGCTCATAAACACTAGAGATGAACTGCTGTAAAACAGGAACAGAAGTGAACATGTGAAGATCTCCTGATTCGTTGATGATACGGCTTTGCTTTCTTCTGCAGCCAACCACTTGATTGGTGCCGTTTACTTGCAGAATGCATTAAACGACCTACAGAAGTGGTACCTGGAGTGGAAAATAAAGCTGAATCCTGACAAAAGAAAGACTATTTCGATGTGTCGCAAGAGAAACAACCCGTAGAGGGGAGTGACTGTCTCTGGAAGGGAGATAGATTGGTCAGAGCAGGTCAAGTACCTGGGAATCACGGTGGATCGCCGACTCACCTGAAGACCACACGTTAAGCTCTTGAAAAAAAAAATCTCAAGAAAAGTTGTACTTTGTATCCTCTTATAAATAGGAAGAGTAAGCTATCAGTGAAGTGATGGGCTACTTACCAATCCATACAGGGTAGTCAAAGCTGCATCCTCTTTAAAATTAATAATTTTTTCAAAAATGTTATTCCAAAATTCCATTTTTGGCCATTTTTAAGAAACATCACCATAGCAAGGGCTAGATATCGTCCTTGTTCAGTCAAAAATTTAAAATTCGTAAATGAATTTGAGTCGCAAGAGTAAGAGCCTTCGTTAAGCTTGAATCTAGTAACAGTGATAGAAGGTCCATAGTCCATGCGTCTCTACTCATCTAAAAATATCCACCCCAAAAGACACACGTCTTTGTCGTGCAAGCTTATGAGAGTTTCCTATCTAGTTTATGCAGTATCTCTTCAACCCCCCCCCCCCCAACAGAAACTCAAATTAACCTAAAACCGAACCCTGAGTCATCAAAAACTTTACGTCTTTGCTGGGTGTGCATACAGTGTTCCCTCCTTGGTTAGTGTAACTAGTATATTTTTCACCCCCCAAGGCTCGACACTAGAGATGAACTGCTACAAAACGATTACCTAAAGCAATTCCCTGACATTTTCATGCTTCTAGAAACTTATAGAAGCTAAAGTTAAACGTCCTCGAAACCATACCTTGAGTCATTCTGAAAATATCCATTTCAAACAACCTGTGTTGCAATAACGTTTTTCAAAAGACTGAGTTTTGATATTTATCTTATTGTTCAGTGATTTCTCTCATGAATTTTTATTATATTCGTTGAATTCTTCAACTTTTTTTTAAACTGTCTTTTTTGTTGTTTCTAATACTACAAAAACATCCTATAACTGAAAAATGAGCACCCTATCTGAATTGCTAGCGGTAGAAATTCAAACTATACAGAGATCTCGTGGTTAACTGTCGATAATCCTAAGAACTTGGACATTATCAATCCTTCAACAAAAATTCACTGGTTGTGGAAAAATGCTGACAACAGAGGTCTGAAGTACCTCTTGAGCAATCGGGGCATTGGAGAACATTGTCATTGATGTACACCTACTGGTCATTGCCTACTTCTTGTACAATAACTGATTACTCTGACATGGAGTTACATTAAGGTATCCTCTTGAACCCTCTGGACATTGAAGAAATTACCGTTCACTATAACTTGCACAAGGAATAAATTGTACAAGTACGAGCAACATTGTCAATCCTTCGACAAAGATTTATTGGTTGTGGATAAACAAACCCCGGGTGATCGCTATCTGACAACAGAGGCCTGAAGTACCTCTGCCAGCACTTGAAGATCTCTCGAGTCATCTGTACATTGGAGAACACCTTCTAGTCATTGATGTACACCTACTGATCGTTGCCTACTTCTTGTACAATAACTAATTACTTTGATATGGATTTACATTAAGGTAACATCTTGAACCCTCTGAACATTGAAGAAATTACCGTTCACTATAACTTGCACAAGGAATAAATTGTACAAGTACGAGCAACATTGTCAATCCTTCGACAAAGATTTATTGGTTGTGGATAAACAAACCCCGGGTGATCGCTATCTGACAACAGAGGCCTGAAGTACCTCTGCCAGCACTTGAAGATCTCTCGAGTCATCTGGACATTGGAGAACACCTTCTAGTCATTGATGTACACCTACTGATCGTTGCCTACTTATTGTACAAGAACTGATTACTTTGACATGGAGTTGCATTAAGATCCCTGGACATTGACTACATCTTGTACAAGTACGAGTGACATTGGGACACTTTTAGTGTCCCAGAACCTCGCCCTCTCATCTACTTACGTCTTTGCTGGGCACGCATATGGGTGTCCCCTCTCTGACTATCCCCGCCTCTATCATCACTCCCGCCACGATGGGATCTCTGGAATTGAACACGAACTGAGGGAGGATCTTGAGTTTGCACGGGAAAACGGCGATGTGTTTGAACTCCTCCCGTTTTCTCTGCTTGAGTTCCTCGCGGTAAGCCATGAACTTGTCGAACAGGTGATAGATGATGTCGGCCTGGAAGATTTTGACGCCCACGCTGTCGGCCAGTTCTTGAGCGTCGCGTTCGATTTTGACGTCGAAGGCCAAGATGGTGGCGTACCTACACGTGAAAACGATCATGTTAGACGTAGGAAAAAAGTTGTCGATGCACAGGTGGAGAAACGAGCGCTAAAATTCCCCGGAAGTAGCGCATTTGGTGGAGCAGAGATGATAAGATATGCAATCATAAATTTCTTTGCTGAATATTTTTTGCAGAATCATAAAGCTTATAGGTTTTATTGATTTACTCTCGTTTCGGATGTACATCTTCTTAGTGGATTTGAAGCTTTTCACGACGTTTCGACCGCTAGTATCTGCAATCGTCTTCAGGCAAATTCAGATGATGGACGTCCGAAACGAGAGTAATCAAGTTTTGATCACGAATAATACTTACTGACTTTCATGTTCCAGCATGATGGACGCTTTCATAACGTCTTTTTTCACGACAGGGCCAATCCTAATATTAGAATACTGAAAAGAAAAAGGCACAATGTTATTGTCGTTGCGAACGGATGAAGAGCAAAATATATACAAAATGTCCGTATCATACGATTGCTTGATCGATTTATTAAATTTAATATTTTAATAAATCACCTGTGTGACCCTTGAACTTCACCGGCACAGGCCTCGTTGTAATGGGGTTATTTTGAAATAAAACGTTTATAAAACATTTTTAGGACTGTTCGAAGTCAATTTGATCGATAAATTTACCGGGCAATTGACCAAGGGTGATATTTGACCACAGTGAATTGAGCGGTCCTGTATAAAAGCGGGTCGTCCTGGTCAAAGCACGGGTGAGCGGCCTTCTCCGATGGTAACGCCCAGGAGAAAAATTAAACATTTGTAGCGTCTGGGAAAAAGCTCCAACTGCAGACTTAATTCGATTCTTTTGTTGTGTTGCTTCCTACCGAAATTAGTTCTAGTCCATTGGATATATTTTGAATAATTGAATGGCAAAGTTTTGAACTTTGACATTTTTTTATTTTTGACTGAGGGCCCTTTTTTATTGAAGCTGACAAAATTTCCTACGTTTTGATTCCGGTCCCAAGTCGGTCCGACGATTTTTCACTATCGATGAATTTTAGGGGTCCCTTTTTATTGGATTTTTTGGCATTTCACTGATTTCAGATACATGTCGCGGAGAAAAATATCACATACTATATATTTTCTGAAAGCTGACGAAATTTCCTACGTTTTGATTCCGGTCCCAAGTTGATCCGACGATTTTCGACTGTCGATGAATTTTGGGGGTCCTTTTTTATTGAATTTTTTGGCATTCCACTGATTTCAGATACATGTCGCGGAGAAAAATATCACATACTATATATTTTCTGAAAGCTGACGAAATTTCCTACGTTTTGATTCCGGTCCCAAGTTGATCCGACGATTTTCGACTGTCGATGAATTTTGGGGTCCTTTTTATTGATTTTTTGTATTCCACTGATTTCTGATACATGTCGCGGAGAAAAATATCTCATACTATATATTTTCTGAAAGCTGACGATATTTCCTACGTTTTGATTCCAGTCTCAAGTCTATCCGACGATTTTCGACTATTTATGAATTTTGGGGGTCTTTTTTTATTGGATTTTTTGGAATTCCACTGATTTCGGATACATGCCGCGGAGAAAAATATCACATACTATATATTTTCTGAAAGCTGAGATATTTCCTACGTTTTGATTCCAGTCTCAAGTCGATCCGACGATTTTCGACTATTTATGAATTTTGGGGGTCTCTTTTTATTGGATTTTTTGGAATTCCACTGATTTCGGATACATGCCGCGGAGAAAAATATCTCATACTATATATTTTCTGAAAGCTGATGAAATTTCCTACATTTTGATTCCAGTCTCAAGTCGATCCGACGATTTTCGACTATCGATGAATTTTGGGGGTCCTTTTTTATTGGATTTTTTGGAATTCCACTGATTTCAGATACATGTCGCGGAGAAAAATATCACATACTATATATTTTCTGAAAGCTGACAAATTTCCTACGTTTTGATTCCGGTCCCAAGTGTCCACGATTTTTGACTATCGATGAATTTTAGGGGTCCTTTTTATATTTTTTGCATTCACTGATTTCAGATACATGTCGCGGAGAAAAATATCACATACTATATATTTTCTGAAAGCTGACGAAATTTCCTACGTTTTGATTCCGGTCCCAAGTTGATCCGACGATTTTCGACTGTCGATGAATTTTGGGGGTCCTTTTTATGTTTTTTTTTGACATTTAACTGATTTTAGATTCATGTGGCGGAGAAAAATCTCACGAACTATATATTTTCTGAAAGCTGACGAAATTTACTACGTTTTGACTCCGTTCCCAAGTCGATCCGATCCGAAATACCGAAAATGAGTCATGACGCACGGCAATTCGGAGGTTTTGATGCAGACAAATTCAATAAGTTGCTCTAAAATGTTGCATAGGGTTTTCCACGTGGCAAACGAGTACACCATTTTGTTATCCGCATGTTGTGGCAAATCAGTACACACAAACATAAAATCGCTGTAAACTACCATTTATGTTTATAATTTTTATTTGCCTGTATGCTCCTTCCATAAGAGGTTCTTTCGTTTGTGCGAATTAGATGCCAATCGACGATAGTTTATATATCCCATAATGTATCAGTATTTCTTAAATTGGATATAATAGAACAACTAATCTGAATACATGATGATATATAGGGTGTTCCATTGAAAAAAATATTTTGGTCTATAGCACCTACACCAAACACCCAGTATATTTCAATATTATACCCAAATTCAACTCCTATGAAATCCTTAAAATTATGTGGGAAACATTTGGGACACACTCGGTATAAGTTCCCTGGGTAGTTAATTAATCAGAAATAGGAGTCTTGAATGATTTTGTAAATTTCTGATCAACGCTGGGCCATTCGAGATTGTAATTATTCTTCCATTTCATCAGTCGAAAATACGTATAAATCACTAGACATGGTAAGAATATCAAGAAATAGCTGGTTTTTAATGCCCCTATACCAGTTGAGGTAAATGTCGCTTGATCTCCTACTTGACGAAGAGTTACGATATTTTCATTATTTTTTAACGACCAGATTGTTACATCCTCAATAAATAATCACACGCATATTTAAAATGCCATCAATTGCGTCCTCCCACGTGGGCGCGTACGTTGAAGCATTTTCAGTTGTTTTCTTGCATAAACCGGTAACTTGATTTAGTTGTTCAAATTATATCCGTTAGGGAAAATCAGTAGCGGTACTTGGATTTACAAAAAACAAATACCAGATTCTGGAATGAAAGAGAATTAAATGCCATTCATCAAAAAAACGTAGTCCGGAACTCATTTATCATAGGCACAACCAGATGCGCAATAAATTGAATCCGATATAGTTCTAGGACAGTCCAGAAAACAAATAAAACGAAAACGCTATTTATGATTACGATTAGATTTTAGGTTATGTGGATCGAGGCATTCAACAAACAATTAGCTAAGATATTTGGGCAACCTAAAATACCATTGAAGATGAATATAGCAAACATTCAATAAAATAAATGGACATCCCTGAAATTATTTTTGAATTCTTTATCTGAGAACAGGTGAATGGTGTCTAGGAATCCAACATTTTTGGGATGTATTTTGAGGACTTCCGGCAGCACGATATTCAGGAAAGTTACTTCTTCACCTGAACTTGCAGAGCTGGATGAGCTGGAGGCTATCAATCAATCGAATAAAACCGTGTCAACATAAAAAGGAGGTTAGAATGTCAGAAGCATGTACGTCATACGCATGCGTATCCAAATAGTACGTACAAGTCAGAAACCGTCCTTCAGCGTTGTTCCTAGGGTGAAAATGTTCGTATTGGATCTTTTCCATAAAAAATACTAGATTTATAGTGAAAAGTACTATAGTCTAATCAACAAGTTCAAAAACGTGTTAAATAGACATAAAGCTCCTAAAAATATGAGCGATAGCTCATTCGATCCGGAATGACGTCTAGAAAAATGTTTTTTAAGGGTTTATTAGCACGGAAAAAAATTGCGATTGTTATTAACAAAATAAGATTAAAAAAAGAAGGTATTTCGTTTTTCGTTAATAATTTCTAAAATAATGGTATTTAAGGAATTATGAAAGAGGAGGAAATTTCCAATGAAAAAGTCCCGGAACTCTATCTCTATTATTTATAATTTTTTTTAACGCTGAAAATAGGGCTCCGCGAGGTCGTTACGGCATAGGCGCACCGTCTAAAAAGCCGTTATATCACCTAAAATAATGTTTTTATAATTACGACATAAAAGTTCGATTTTTCAAAAATTACACTATTGTTAATTAACTAATTTTTTTTCCAATCTCTGTTTTTATAAATTACGACATAAAAGTTTAAATAATTGGTCTATAAAGTTTTCGCTTCGTGGAGCTCTTTTCATTTAGATACTTAATAAAGCAATGCATTTTTTTTTTATTGAAGTATATTATTTTGTTAATTATAATTTTTTTAAATTAACAAAAAATGAAATTTTGAAAAAATGTTAACAAAAAAATTTTTTTTTAGTAATATCTTATTATTGCTAATTTTGCATCTAATATAGGTATTAATTAAATTGGAAAAAAAAAAATATAGAAATTTTCGAAAACTTAAAAAATAACAAAACCAACTATGCATACCAAAGTATAGAAAAAAAATTGTTGTATTGTTTTCTTGTATTTTTTACAGCATTGTTCTATACTTTGTTATACATAGTTGTTTTTGTTATTTTTTGAAGTTTTCGAAAAAAAATATAACGGTTAATATTATTTGTTTATAACAAATTGTTAAGTTAATAAACAATGAATTTAAAAAAAATTATTTCTCTGTTAATTATTAAAAAGGTCAATGATGATTTTTAAGAAGAAAATAATTTCTTAATAATTTTTAAAATTGAAATATAAAAAAAATTAAAAAAATTTAATTACTTTTTTTTAAATCATAATTTTACCTATGCAATAAGATGGTAAATATTTTTTTTTAAATCCCAAAATAGTCTGTTTAAAACAATTTTTAAAAAATGAGTAAAAATTGTTTATCCAATGTTAATTAACCTTAAAAAAAAAAATTAAAAAAAATTTTTTTTTTTTTTAAATTTCATTTTTTGTTAATTTAAAAAAATTATAATTACCAAAATAATAAACTTTAATAAAAAAAAAATGCATTGCTTTATTGAGTACCTAAATGAAAAGAGCTCCACGAAGCGAAAATTTCATAGACCAATTATTTAAACTTTTATGTCGTAATTTATAAAAACAGAGATTGGAAAAAAATTAGTTAATCAACAATGGTGTAACTTTTTGAAAAATCGACGTGAAATTTTTTTTTTTACCGAGGTTTTTTTCGTTCAAGTGTCTAGATTACACCATAATTTATTCAAATTTTTTAATTGTTATTTAATACTATAAAAAATTATTTTAGGTGATATAACGGCTTTTTAGACGGTGCGCCTATGCCGTAACGACCTCGCGGAGCCCTATTTTCAGGGTTAAAAAAAAATTATAAATAATAGAGATAGAGTTCCGGGAGGTGATGGGACTTTTTTATTGGAAATTTTCTCCTCTTTCAGGATCTTTTTTCATAATTCCTTAAATATCATTATTTTAGAAAATTATTAACGAAAAACGAAATACCTTCTTTTTTAAATCTTATTTTGTTAATAACAATCGCAATTTTTTACGTGCTAATAAACCCTTAAAAAACATTTTTCTAGACGTCATTCCGAATCGAATGAGCTATCGCTCATATTTTTAGGAGCTTTATATCTATTTAACACGTTTTTTAACTTGTTGATTAGACTACTAGATAGATGACCTTGACTTTAATAATTTTGGTGTTACTTTAGTTTTGTTTGTGGAGCTGCTACAATGTATATTTTTTCTCTGTAGAAACCAACCAAGAGCCAAATTTTTTATATATTCTTCCCTTCCACTTCTAATTGTAATTTTTTTATTTATTTGTCTGTCTTTCCTCGGCTAAGAGCTCATTTTCACCATCACTTATTTCACTTCTTTCTTCTATGATTTCCTCGTGGTCAACCAATTCAAATGTTCAGGTTCATCCTCAGAAGTATCAACGACTTGGGAAGTGCGGATCTCACTATCATACTCAGAACCTTGGGTTGTTTTGTTACACATCTTATAAGTAATCTAGAGAAAAGATCAAAATCCAACAAAAAAATCGGAAACAAATACACATGAGTACTTACCTCTCCATTTCTGAGTTTTACAATATAAATAATAATAAAATTTTAACAACGGCTCACAAAAATTTTAAAAAATCACAATTTCATAATTCAAAGTATTCACTTCACAATATTCAAACAGGAAACAAGAATCGAAGAAATATGAATAGCATAAAATGAAAAATGATCTTCGTTGAAAGGAAAAGGAAATTATTGAATAAAAAGGGACAGAAAAATAATTTCCAATGTTGACTTGCATGTTTTTATGGCCTATCTATTACAAAATAATATGCCAGTAATCAAGGCTATAGCCACAACTTCGGCCCCCTTTCCGGGCAAACGGGATTGTCTCACTCGAAATGATACCAAGATGCCCAAAAGTTTCACAATAAAATAACTTTGCGATGGACGTGGAACTGCTGTACAATAACTCACATTAACCTGACTTCCTGACCACGTGGTCGACGTTTGTCTCCGACGACAGCCGGAAGTCGAATCCTCCCTCCAATGTTGACTGATGGCACAAGAACATATTTGCTGTTTTGTGGTTGAACATTTTTCATTGCTTTTGTCAAAAAGTACTAGATTTCACTCGATTTCCCTATTTCGAAGGTACTAGATCGCATCAAAAAGTACTAGATCTGGTACAAGTGTACTGCAGGAACAACCCAGTTGCTAAGATGCTCGTACTATTTTAAACCGATTCGTAACTGTCCCGAACTAGTTCGAATGGAACGAAAACACAAAACTTATGGAATTATTAAAAGTCCTGAAAAAACGCGAACACTTGTATTGCACTGCGCTTGCTCCTGATGGTTTGGGACCGTTTATTTTGTGAACGCGACCAAACCTAATATCTGTAAAGTCCAGATCGTCACAAGTAGATCTTGTAGTTTTAGAGAGAGTACTATGCGATCTCTCTCACAACAAATTATCATAATTCTGCTGCTGCAAATTTAGTCATTTAATGAAATTATGAATTATTGCTGTTATGAACAATATTCAGATGAGAACAACAGACGTTTATTTCATGTAAAATAGATTTATTAGGAAATTTCTTAGAACAGAATGTTGTCTTGAATAAAGACTTGTCATTTATTTCGTGAAAATGAAAATATTTAGCTGTAGTAATTTATGATGGTATAATATATTTTCTGGAAGTTTTGAGACCTGAGTACAATAAATTGTATTTTTTTGGGTATGATCCGACGTTTCGACTTTTATACAGTTATCTTCAGGACAGTACAATGTAAAATGGGAACATAAAAGATGTAAAATGAAATCTACACATAAATAATATATATACACACATACACACATGCATATCACGTTAAAAAAATGTATAGCACATAATATGTACAAAGTAACAGGATTTATATTCACAGTAATACTTGGTTTCTTTAACGATGAAATGGAAAAAAATTTGAAAATAATAGGGATATTTACAAATGTGTTAACAGAAGAATCTTTTGATTCCTTCCTTTTCTGAAATTACGGTAACAAAATAAAAAAAATAGACGCCCAATTTTTGCCCAATGCCTATGCTCGTCTAATAAACCAACTGAAAGTACCAGAGTAAGTAATTCCCCATTCGCGGAAATTCGGATTTTACGAATCGTAGACAAAAAAACATGCATATCCCTCACGACCTGATTGAAACATCTTATACCCACGTAAAAATGTTTGAACAACATGTAAATATGTTTTTTTTTCTAAAAACAAAGTGTTTTCCGTTTTTTTTTTGTTTTTCCGGAAATACTCCGACCTATCTCGAAAACGACAAAAGATAGAGCAATTCTGCGAACGCCAATCGATTCAGAATGGTCGATTTGGTATATGGCCGAAGTTTCGGGTCAATTTTTTTTTTCGAGACATTCGCACAAGGCTTGTACTCCTAAATTCATCGAAAATGAAAACTCGTCGTCCGCTTTCAGAAAATATACAGTTTGAAGTATTTTTCTCCGCGACATGAACCTCAAACCATAGAAATACCGAAAATTCTACCAGAAGATCCCAAAGATCCGAACTCATCCGATAAAATTTTCCCTATACGTATTTCAACGCGGTGATTCCGAAAATATGATTCTTTCAGGTGCTAGAAGACTCCTTCATGGTGAAAAATAGCGAAAAAATGTTTGCTGGAAAACGAAAAAACTATTCTTCCAGATTTTCCCACCACATTACAGAAAACTAAACCTCTTATAGATTGGTACACAATTTTTCACGATCTTTAAACTCGAGACGCCCTTTTGGATATTTTTGCGGAAAAACTATAAAAGTAGCCATCTTAATTGTTTGCTCCGTTATAGAATATTAAATTTTAAATGGATTGGTATAAAGTTTTCTGCATTTCTGCAATATAAGTCCTAGAAGTATTTTTTCCATTACTAAAATTCAAGTTCCATTCCTATAAACTTCTGGCGGGAGTAAACGATAAAATACAGCAATTATTCTTATCGAATGTATCACCATTTTGTGGGAAATCAAATTTCCAAAAGATTAAAATGTGGAAAAGGGAAACATTCTCAATTGAATATTGATAGAAAGATTTTTCTGTGAATTGAAAAATCCACGATTAAAATGAAGTTATTTTTTGTGAATGTCTAACAGAAAACAACTACTTCCCCGGCTAAAGCCACGCTGGACATTGAACTACATCTGATAGATATTCTGAAAAGGCCCTAACTCAAAAGAAAAATCTGAAATTGAAAATTTGCATTGCCATTCAGATAGTTATTCCAGTCTTAATTAAGAACTCATAAAGATGAATGAGGCAAAGAAGAATGTTTTCCAAAAGAAGTACTCACCAGAAATCATTCGTAACATTGACGCAGGAGAGACATCGCATTCACTAGGTCTTCAATACATTTTTGTCGACGAAAATCTATTTCACGCTTACACGATCATCAGGAAGACCGGAAGAAATGGGAAACACATTTTCAAGAAGCAATCTCACTTTGCAAAAATGGAAAAGTTAGAATCATTTCTTTTGGAAAACACTTTGAATTAGTGTTTTCTGACATTAAAACCTGTCATGGGTATGATAGATTGATTTGTTGAAAATATAAACAGGATGTTCATAAAATCAGATGTGGAATCATCTGCGACTGAAAGATAAACTTTAGTCACTATCTTCCATCGTCAAGATAACCTCTTGTGGGGTATTCATGTTGAAAAGGGAAACATTCTCAATTGAATATTGATAGAAAGATTTTTCTGTGAATTGAAAAATCCACGATTAAAATGAAGTTATTTTTTGTGAATGTCTAACAGAAAACAACTACTTCCCCGGCTAAAGCCACGCTGGACATTGAACTACATCTGGATTTTTCAATTCACAGAAAAATCTTTCTATCAATATTCAATGAGAATGTTTCCCTTTTCAACATGAATACCCCACAAGAGGTTATCTTGACGATGGAAGATAGTGACTAAAGTTTATCTTTCAGTCGCAGATGATTCCACATCTGATTTTATTAACATCCTGTTTATATTTTCAACAAATCAATCTATCATACCCCATGACAGGTTTTAATGTCAGAAAACACTAATTTCAAAGTGTCTCCAAAAGAAATGATTCTAACTTTTCCATCTTTGCAAAGTGAGATTGCTTCTTGAAAATGTGTTTCCCATTTCTTCCGGTCTTCCTGATGATCGTGGAAGCGTGAAATAGATTTTCGTCGACAAAAATGTATTGAAGACCTAGTGAATGCGATGTCTCTTCTGCGTCAATGTTACGAATGATTTCTGATGAGTACTCTCTTTTGGAAAACATTCTTCTTTGCCTCATTCATCTTTATGAGTTCTTAATTAAGACTGGAATAGAAAATCAAATAACTATCTGAATGGAAATGCAAATTTTCAATTTCAGATTTTTTCTTTGAGTTAGGCCTTTCAGAATATCTATTAGATGTAGTTCAATGTCCAGCGTGGCTTTAGCCGGAAGTAGTTGTTTTCTGTTAGACATTCACAAAATATAACTTCATTTTAATCGTGGATTTTTCAATTCACAGAAAAATCTTTCTATCAATATTCAATTGAGAATGTTTCCCTTTTCAACATGAATACCCCACAAGAGGTTATCTTGACGATGGAAGATAGTGACTAAAGTTTATCTTTCAGTCGCAGATGATTCCACATCTGATTTTATGAACATCCTGTTTATATTTTCAACAAATCAATTAAAATGTGGTTTTTCACAACTAGAGCTCCAGGGGTATTTGTTAAGGTGAAAACATTGCCGGAAATAGAGACGGCTTGTACATCGTTCCCCTTTTGGATGTTTGTTCCGATCTTCCGGAAATAATCCGACCTATCTCGAGAACGAAAAAAGATAGAGGAATTCTGCCAATCGATTCAGAATAGTCGATTTGGTATTTGAAATATTTTTTTAGAGAAATTCGCACAAGGCCTTGGACCCCTAAATTAATCGAATATCAAAAATCGTCGTCTTGGGACTGGAACCAAAAGGTGGGAAGTAATGTCCGCTTTCAGAAAATATACAGTTTGAAGTATTTTTCTCCGCGACATGAACCTCAAACCACAGAAATGCCAAAAACTCGTACCAAAAATCAAAGATTTCCGAATTCAGCTGAAAAAAAATTCCGAGGTGCACCTATATGTATTTCGAGGCGCTGATCCCAAAAATATTATTCATGCAGGTGCTATAATACTCCTCTTAATGGTAAAACTCAAAAAATTGTGAAAAAATGTCATATTTCCGCATGTTTTTTTCTAAAGAACGAAAAAAGTACTCTTCCAGATTTTTTCACCATGTTACAATTTGTATGTATACAATTTGTAACGATTTCAACTACGGAAATATTTTTTGGTCGTTTTAAAGTGGAAATCGGAGACGTCATGTACACCGTTCTTTTGGATTTTTTTGCGGAAAAACTGTAGAAGTACCCCTTTTTATTTTTCACTACGTTATAGAACATTGGATTTTTCAATCGATTGGTATAAAGTTTTCTATGATATGAGTCCTAGAAGTATTTTTCTTTCATGGCTAAAATCCAAGTTCCATTTCCACGAACATCGGGCGGGAGTAATCAATAAAATACTGCAATTATTCCTCTCGAATTATAACCATTTGGTAGAAAATCGAATTTTCAATGGATTGGCGTGTGATTTTTTACGACTAGAGCCTTAGGAGTATTTTTTAAAGTGGAAAAATTGACGGAAACAGAGACGACTTGTACACCGTTCCCCTTTGGATTTTTTGCTGGAAAACGAAAAAAGAATTCTTCAATTTTCTCACACGTTACAGGAAATTAAATCTCTAACCGTTTAATATTTTTTGGGGATTTTTAAACTGAAGGTTCAGAAAATCGGTCATGTAGACCGTCCCTCTTAAATTTTCGTTTCGTTAAAGAAAATTAAGTCACCAATCGATTGGTGTAACGTTTTTTACCATACGAGCCCCAGAAGTATTTTTCTTCCATGACTAAAATCCAAGTTCTATTTCCATGAACATCAGGCGGGAGTAACCGATAAAGTATAGCAATTATTCCCCTCGAATTTATCACCATTTGGTGGAAAATAGAAATTCCCATGGATTGACGTGTTGTTTTTCCGACTAGAGCTCTAGGAATTATTTTTAAAGCGAAAAAACTTCCGGAAACAGAGACGACTTTACACCTTTCCCTTTTGGATTTTTTGCGGGAAAACAAGAAGAGTGCCCCACTTAATTTTTCGCTACGTTATAGAAAATTGAATTTCCAATCGATTGGTATAAAGTTTTTTCAATACGAGTCCCAGAAGTATTTTTTTCCATGCTAAAATCAAGTTCATTTCCACGAACATCGGGCGGGAGAAACCATTAAAATACAGCACATATTTCTCCCGAATTTAACATTTTGTGTAAAACCAAATTTCCAATAAATTAACGTCTGGTTTTTTACGACTAGAGTTCTGGAATTAGAGACAACTTGTACACCGTTCCTGTTTGAATTTTTTGCGGGAAACCCAGAACAGTGGTGCAAAACTATATAACCATCTTCCAGCCAGCATCAAAACCATTGAATCCCTCCATTTATTCAGGAAATCGGTGAAACTCATTCTTATGGATGAAGTATTTTACGAAGTTCAAGATTTCCTCAATAAAAACATAAGTGATCCTATTAGTTAACATTTTAATATTTTTTAATATATATTATTCAACCATACATACATTTTTATGTGATATTTTGATTAATTAACTAGTTATTTTTAACCAAATAATGTAATTAATTTAAAATAAATAATGTGTTATTTTTAATCTTGACAATGTGATATTCAATTATATTTATTTTTTACTTTATATTTGTCGTGTGTTTTTGATTGTTTGTGTTTCTAAGAATATTTATTAATTCTTCTTAACTATAATGCTTATTGTTAATTTTATGTCCTATGTTGAATATTTAAATGTGTGTTATTTTCTTTTATTAGAATCTAACAAACAATTGTAAAATATCTATATTTTTAGTATTTGTAGTGCAAGCTTTGTCAATAAGATTTATGTCATCGACAATAAAGCATATTTTTGATTGATTGATTGAGTGTGCTTATCAATTTTTCGTTATGTTATGGAAAATTTAATTTCCAATCGATTGGAATAACGTTCTTACGATACGAGTCCTAAAAGTATTTTTTTCAAATAGGCAAATCCTAATATACAAAAACATTTTTAAAATTGGATGGACAGAGTCACAGTCCAACTTCATAGCAATAAAATGTGTATGCTCGGAATTATCCAAGCATTCAGAGAATAGAAAAAAAAAATAACAATATTAATTACAAATACTAGATATATATGATATTATAATATCAATGTTAATATGGATGTTGTATCTTCAAATGACTAGTAAGTCCTTTTTTGAATGTCATAATAGATTCACTTTGTTTTATCTCAAGCGGGAGATTATTGTAGTCCAATAGTCCTTTATGGAATAAGGAGTTCATGGATCGTGTATAGTTCAAACGTGGTACATATAAATTAGTATTCCCCCTGGTGGGGTAATTATGAATTTGGTGATGGAAAACAATAAATTGATCAAAATATGAGGGTGCATTACCAGACAGTATTTTGAAGATGAATGCCATGGTAAGATAGAACAGACGGTCTTTCACAGAAAGCCAATCCAGAACTTCCAACATTGTTGTAGTTGGCGTATATCTATTACATCTTAAAATTAGGCGCATGCCTCTGTTCTGTAATTTTTGCAATGCAGACAAACAATTTGCATCAAGTTGTGATAGTAAAGTAGCACAGTAATCGAAATGGGGTTGAATGATTGATTTGAAAACTGTAATGGAAGTCTGAAACGGTAAGCAACTGTTTACACGGCCAAAGAAAAATAATTTTTTAGCAATTTTATTGCGAATATAATTGTAATGTTTTTTCATATTCAGCGTTTGATCCACTATGAACCCCAAATATTTGAATTCCTCGACAATTTCAATTTTTTGATTGTAGATATTTATACTTATAGATGTTTTGTCAATTGAATTATGTTTATGTTTCGTTGTAATTATCATTGCTTTCGTTTTATTGACATTGGCGTGTGGTTTTTTAGACTAGTGCACTAGGAGTATTTTTTAAAACTGGAAAAGTGCCGCTCTTAATTTGTCGATTGGAAGTTTTCCACGATACGAGTCCCCTACATATTTTTCATGTTGTTGAAAATGGTATTTTCGATGAATTGGCGTATGGTTTTTTAAGATTAGAACTCTAGGAGTATTTTTTTGAGTGAAAATATTGCCGGATGTTTTCGAGAAAACTGCAAAAATATCCTCCATCACGTTGAAAGGGAAACATTCTCAATTGAATATTTAATTCAAAATTCCACGATAAAAATGAAGTTATTTTTTGTGAATGTTTAACAGAAAACAACTACTTCCCCGGCTAAAGCCACGCTGGACATTGAATTACATCTGTTCATATTTTCAACAAACCCTCCATCACGTTATAGAGAATCAAGTTTCTAATCGATCGTTATAAAAAATCAAAAACTTAAAAATCTTTAATCCAACTATATCAAGTAGAATTGTAAGTAATTATATGTTCATTTATTGTTAATAAAGTTTGGAGTGTTTTTTTAATAAACAAATAATCAAAATGGTTTGAATTTTATTCTGAGTTTTAACAAAAAATCGTAAAATGGTCCGGCCCAATACTACTCGTTCTAAAATTTTCCTTAAATTTGTTATTTATTTCAAGTTTCTCAGGTTTTTTTTTGCGGGGCACTGAGATCAGTAATTTGACGTATTTCAACTTTTCCATCCTAAAAATCAGAAAACAAAACTTTTTCTCGACTCAACAATCGAGATACTCCATAAATTCGAAAAACAAAACGAAAAAAAAAGACCGCGCGTATCGTCTCCTCACGTAAGAGGACGCGATGGACGGACGGACGTGTCGGCGTGTACGACAGAGGAAGCGGTAGCCTTCTACTGTTCCACTACGCGATGTTCATTTTTTCCGAGAACGGCCGCCTTGGACCTGACACCGCCATCGGAGTATTAAATAGGTGGTGGGTGATTGTTTGTTTCCTTCCGCGATGCCAAGAGATTATAGTTTTCCCAATAGCAATTGCAGAAGCATAAAAAAGTCTTGCGGCGAAATCCTGTGAGCAGCAGTGGCGGAGATAACTAATTTTATTTAGATATTTTAATATCCTAAAACGTATTTCGATCGACACACACCAAGACCACAGACGCTACTGGTTTTTAATCTTTCAGAGCTATTAAAACACAAATATAACGCGTGATTTATGACCTCCCATCGTACAGACACACCTGCAAGCATTGATGACCGACTTGATTGGCCCAGACGAATCGGTTGTAGAACAGACAGCAGTCACTCAAGTCCACGTTGACCAGCGGGCTCTTTGTGCCGAGGGAGACTGTCTACAAGTATAGTTTTCCCAATATCAATTGCAGAAGCATAAAAAAGTCTTGCGGCGAAATCCTGTGAGCAGCAGTGGCGGAGATAACTAATTTTATTTAGATATTTTAATATCCTAAAACGTATTTCGATCGACACACACCAAGACCACAGACGCTACTGGTTTTTAATCTTTCAGAGCTATTAAAACACAAATATAACGCGTGATTTATGACCTCCCATCGTATAGACACACCTGCAAGCATTGATGACCGACTTGATTGGCCCAGACGAATCGGTTCTAGGACAGACAGCAGTCACTCAAGTTCACGTTGACCAGCGGACTCTTTGTGCCGAGGGAGACTGTATACAAGTATAGTTTTCCCAATATCAATTGCAGAAGCATAAAAAAGTCTTGCGGCGAAATCCTGTGAGCAGCAGTGGCGGAGATAACTAATTTTATTTAGATATTTTAAGATTTTAAGAATACTTCATGAATAAAGAAAAATGAAAAAAAATTAAAGACAAGCTTTTATTTATACAAATACATTTAGAAAGAAAAATGATTTCTTTCATTGTTTGATGTAGACCATAGACGCTACTGGTTTTTAATCTTTCAGACACAAATATAACGCGTGATTTATGACCTCCCATCGTATAGACACACCCCCAAGCATTGATGTCCGACTTGATTGGCCCAAACGAATCGGTTGTAGAACAGACAGCAGTCACTCAAGTCCACGTTGACCAGCGGGTTCTTTGTGCAGACGGAGACTGTATACAAGTAGAACAGATTATTTTTCTTTCCGTTTCTTCGCATATACGCTCGTGTTAGCGAAGTGAGTTTTTATTTGCTCCCTACAGAAACAGCTTCTGCAATTGATATTGGATGGACTATACCCCCATCGACTTTCATTTAGTTTGACGATCGTCCTGAGGGTATACAGGGTGTACTCTGACTTATTGCGCTCCACATAGTCATAGTCTATTTGAAAATAAACACATTTTCCTATGAAAAAATTACGGAAAGTCGACGATAAGTGAGAAAAAACCTACGAATCAGCTTCCTGCTACGAATGAAATCGATAAAATGAAATTTTTATATTATGTAGCAAAAAATTCAAATGACGATCTATTTAAAAACTATAAGAAATATATCAATAAAAAAATAGCCAATATAAAAATCGAGGAAAATACAAAAAAATTACAGAATCCGATAACAAAAATAAAGCAATGTGGAATATTGTGAATGAAAAACTTGGCTGAAAAAACGAAAGAAAAGAAATTAAACTGAAGATTAATGATGAGATAATAACAGACAATAAGGTCATTTGTGATTATTGTGTTAGTCATTTTGTAACCACACTACCAAAAAAGTTACATTGTCATTTTGGCGGACATTTACCTACATCTTACTTGCTGTCTTTTGCAATTAGATTTACCAACTGTCAATATGGCTATAGGTCAGAAAAGTCGACCGAATTAGCAACACTCGAATTCACACAACAAATATATTCATGTCTAGACAAGGGTAAAAATGTTGCAGGATTATTTTTCGACTTAACTGCCGCTTTCGATACTGTAAATTCAAATTCCCCTGAAGAGAAATTAAATAAATTAGGTATAAGAGGTAAAGCACTAGATTGGATAGCTTCATACCTACAAAATAGGCGAATCGCAGTGAATATAGGTTCAGAGACTTCCGAAGAAATGGAATTGAATGTCGGGGTAGGACAAGGTTCAATACTTGGTCCTCTACTCTTCCTTATCTTCATCAATGGCTTACCACAATCTGTAACTTCTGACGATATATACATGTATGCGGATGATACGTCAGTGATCATATACGCCAATAATTTAACAGAATTAAAACTAAAGCAGATATTGTAATCACGCAATTCAAATCGTGGTGTCATGTGGATTCTTTGAACATGAACGTGAACAAAACAGTTTTTATGCATTTATCATTAATTAAAATAAATATCCTGCCAAAGATAAGACATGTTGAATACAGCGACCAAGTAAAATTTTTGGGAACAACCATAGATAGCAATCTAACGTTCCATCGAGAAATAGACTTATTATTTCTCAGCTTGATAAAAATACGTTGCCATTCTACACTTGAAGAAAGAAATCAATCAACGAGATTTGACAACATGTTATTATTCACTTGTCTACTCAATATTGAGTTATAATATAATAATTGGGGCCAATCCTCCGAAATTGACAAATCATTAGAATTATATACAATTTACAATACGGACAATCTTTCAAGAAACAGAGATTACTAACTGTTACTGAAATATACATCTTCAAAATTTCCTGCTTCATTCATAAAAATAAATTGAAACTCAACCAGGACGTACATAGGCATCAAACGAGGAGAGCACAAGAAATCCACATCTTGAACTTTAGCACCAGTACATTCAGAAAATCACCTTATTGTGCTGGAAGCTTGATTTATAATAAACTACCTTTAGAAATCAGATCTGCTGCAACTTTGAATATTTTCAGAAAGAAAATACAAACTTTTCTAGTTGAAAAAAGTTTTTACAACCTGAATGAATTTTTTGAAGAATCACTAAGTATATTAAAGAAAGTCTTATCAATAAATATATTGTGTTTTTCACTTTATACTGTCTGTCTGCATGTCTGTTAATCATGAAAAATTTGGGATATTACTAAAAAAATTTATATTATATAAATATATATACAATGTTTTGTTCTTGTTCTGTGAATTCTGTTTATATTATTAAATTTTTAGTGTTAGTGAAAAAACCTTATGTTGCTTGTAACATTTTAATGGCAAATAAATATATATATATATATATATATATATATATATATATATCATCTTTCTATCTATGATTCACGTTTTTTTATTGTATTGTGCTTTGAAAAGTGTTTCCTTCTACACAACTTGGACAATAAGCTATAAGATAGGTATGTTGGAATTTGTTTTTATTATTATTCTTATTATGGCGGATATAAATAAAAGAGTAGGAAATGAGGATGAGGGAATAGACAGGTGAAGATGTGAAAAATGATAACGGAGAAAGGATTATAGAATTGTATGTAATAATAAGCAACACAAAAAAACGAATTAATGCAACAGAAATGAGATTTCTCATAAAAATAGTGGTCCAAACAAGAAGATATAGGATAAAGAACAAAACATATAGATGCTAAAATAAATGTCAAATAAAAAACTGCCAAAAAGATATGAAATACGAGCACAGGGGAAAACTAAGCGGAGACCACAAAAACATAGCAGGATGGAATCAAAAAAGAAACGAAAAGAAATTGAATCAAAGAACTCACACGAGACATAAAAAATATTGATGAAGATTGATTTGTTGAAAATATAAACAGGATGTTCATAAAATCAGATGTGGAATGAAAATGCAAATTTTCAATTTTAGATTTTTTCTTTTGAGTTAAGGCCTTTTCAGAATATCTATCAGATGTAGTTCAATGTCCAGCGTGGCTTTAGCCGGGGAAGTAGTTGTTTTCTGAAAGATAAGTGCCATGTGAAGTGGAATGAATAGACAAAATCGAATTTAAACGGTTTTTCTTCACATAAAGGATTCAATATAAAATTGAACCAGAGAATGGTAGATCTCAGGTGAAAAACAACTACTTTCCTGGCAAATACCACGCAGAACGTTGAATGATATTCACCTGAAAATCCATGCATACTTCCATATAATATCAATGGACATTGAATGCAAATGTTTCTTTCTGATAAGCTCGATTATGTTCAATTTATGTCGTGTTCACCTAACAATCCGCATACCGGTTTCAGGCTTCTTGGCCCTCATCAGTACGGAGTAGTCAACCAGCCAAAGGTCCAAAGAACTCTGGCTGAAGTGAGACACAACGTAAACAAACCATCATCGAGCTTGTAACACTATAGGTACGCCGGAAAAGATAAACTTTAACTGGCGGTACCTAGTGACAGAAAGAAACACTCCGAAAATCTCCCACCTCGATAGGTTTCTAAATAAAAGATTCCTTCTCAGTAGGAGTGGCAAGCCCGTCTAGCATATAGTGAAAGATAAGTGCCATGTGAAGTGGAATGAATAGAAAAATCGAATTTAAACGGTTTTCTTCACATAAAGGATTCAATATAAAATTGAACCAGAGAATGGTAGATCTCAGGTGAAAACAACTACTTTCCTGGCAAATACCACGCAGAACGTTGAATGATATTCACCTGAAAATCCATGCATACTTCCATATAATATCAATGGACATTGAATGCAAATGTTTCTTTCTGATAAGCTCGATTATGTTCAATTTATGTCGTGTTCACCTAACAATCCGCATACCGGTTTCAGGCTTCTTGGCCCTCATCAGTACGGAGTAGTCAACCAGCCAAAGGTCCAAAGAACTCTGGCTGAAGTGAGACACAACGTAAACAAACCATCATCGAGCTTGTAACACCTATAGGTACGCCGGAAAAGATAAACTTTAACTGGCGGTACCTAGTGACAGAAAGAAACACTCGAAAATCTCCCACCTCGATAGGTTTCTAAATAAAAGATTCCTTCCCAGTAGGAGTGGCAAGCCCGTCTAGCATATAGTGAAAGATAAGTGCCATGTGAAGTGGAATGAATAGAAAAATCGAATTTAAACGGTTTTCTTCACATAAAGGATTCAATATAAAATTGAACCAGAGAATGGTAGATCTCAGGTGAAAAACAACTACTTTCCTGGCAAATACCACGCAGAACGTTGAATGATATTCACCTGAAAATCCATGCATACTTCCATATAATATCAATGGACATTGAATCTTTTATTTAGAAAGCTATGAGGTTAATATTCGAGTGTTTCTTTGCTATCATATAGAGTACCGCCAGTTCAAAGATCTCTGAAGGAGACACAACGTAAACAAACCATCATCGAGCTTGTAACACCTATAGGTACGCCGGAAAAGATAAACTTTAACTGGCGGTACCTAGTGACAGAAAGAAACACTCGAAAATCTCCCACCTCGATAGGTTTCTAAATAAAAGATTCCTTCTCAGTAGGAGGACAAGCCCGTCTAGCATATAGTGAAAGATAAGTGCCATGTGAAGTGGAATGAATAGAAATCGAATTTAACGGTTTTTTCATAAGGATTCAATATAAATTGAACCAGAGAATGGTAGATCTCAGGTGAAAAACAACTACTTTCCTGGCAAATACCACGCAGAACGTTGAATGATATTCACCTGAAAATCCATGCATACTTCCATATAATATCAATGGACATTGAATCTTTTATTTAGAAACATATCGAGGTGGGAGATTTTCGGAGTGTTTCTTTCTGTCACTAGGTACCGCCAGTTAAAGTTTATCTTTCCGGCGTACCTATAGGTGTTACAAGCTCGATGATGGTTTGTTTACGTTGTGTCTCACTTCAGCCAGAGTTCTTTGGACCTTTGGCTGGTTGACTACTCCGTACTGATGAGGGCCAAGAAGCCTGAAACCGGTATGCGGATTGTTAGGTGAACACGACATAAATTGAACATAATCGAGCTTATCAGAAAGAAACATTTGCATTCAATGTCCATTGATATTATATGGAAGTATGCATGGATTTTCAGGTGAATATCATTCAACGTTCTGCGTGGTATTTGCCAGGAAAGTAGTTGTTTTTCACCTGAGATCTACCATTCTCTGGTTCAATTTTATATTGAATCCTTTATGTGAAGAAAACCGTTTAAATTCGATTTTTTCTAGTTGTTTTCTGTTAGACATTCACAAAAAATAACTTCATTTTAATCGTGGATCTTTCAATTCACAGAAAAATCTTTCTATCAATATTCAATTAAGAATGTTTCCCTTTTCAAGATTGATGAAGAGTTATATAGGACAACGAAATCAGCACCAATAGCATTACACTAAAGGTAAAAAGGCATGGAAATGAGTTTTGCACGTTTTTGAAGAGACACAACAACGTTCAGAAAAATTAAACGACGTCGATTGATAATTACCTTAACTAAAAGTTTTAAATGCGTATGTATCCCCGGTAACCGACTAGTTAAACAAATATTTATTCAAATTCAATTCTTTTTATTATATATCGATGATATTCTTCGAAATTTCACATACCCCAGGATGTTCGAGGTTTATCCAGTCATCGCCAGACACACCCTCCAAGGTGGCAAACAACCCCCTTCCCCGATACCGATAATTATTATTTCTCGATATCCGCTTTTATCCCATAAAAACGCATCCTTCATTCACAACGAGGACAAAAAAGCGAGGACGAACGCTCGCGCTCGTTTCCCATTGGTCGCAAGTATTAAAGGGCAAACACGCAGGTCCACCCCTATCGATCGTCTCCCGACTGTTGCGAGGGATGAATGGGTGAGCGTGGGATGAATTAAAAACACTATGTAATTGATATCTCGCGTCGACCTTCGTACCGCGTCGGGTAGCGGGGGATTGAGGGGTAGGTCGAGGGCGAAACCATTGAAGAGTAAGGAAGCGTCCCTTGAGGTTTTTTATCAGGTTGGAGTTTTACGACGGACTTCCGAAACTTTCCCTGAAACCAAGACGATATCCGAGGATAAATTATGCTGTTTTTCCGAGATCTTCAAAAACAAAGGAAAAACAGGGATGACATATATTTTCCTGAAGATTAACGGGCAAGCCGAAACGTATGCCATATTGTGTATAAGTGGAAAATTGGGTTGGTTCATAGCTAAGCGTGCCGGATTCACAACGCAGAAAATGGAGGAGTACAATAATTGAAATTTTTCGGAAATTGATCTCAATAAATCTACAACAATTTCCTAATTTTTTTTAGAGGGAGATATTTTTTGTCCAAGGCACGAATGGAATTTTAATCAAGGCGCATTTTTTATCAAAACAATAAGATCAGACAAAACCTACAGGAGGAGCTCTATTTTCACTCATAATATCAGTATAATACAGGGTGGTGAAAGCTGCAATCCTCTTTAGAAATTAATTATTTTCGAAATTTTCTCTCAACATAAAAATTCTTTCTCGGTCAATTTTGAGAAACATTACCAGTCAAAATTCGTGAATTGCTGTGGCCCACTTGATTTTACGTCGAAAGAGTAAGAGCCTTCTGGTTATACGCGATTTTAACAGTGATAGACCCAGAATAATATAGAAATGAGATTATTATTTCCGAAAGAAGGGAATTTTGTGGCATAGTGGACAAACTATTAAATTAAAGAAAAAAAAGCATCCTCAAGTGGGAGTTGACCCCACGACCTTATGATCTCTAGCCATACGCTCTACCATCTGAGCCATTCGGGGACATAGGAATCGACACACACTCCATAATTTAATGTTCATGTTAGAAATGAATCGAAGATCAAACGTACTTATCACTGGCCGTCGAGATTTTTTTTTTCTTTAATTTAATAATTTGTCCACTATGCCACAAAATTCCCTTCTTTCTTATATGTATTTCGCTCACTTCATCGTTATTTGACGATTTCAGTAGCAGATTCAGGAAGATGACCTCTAACCACTGATAAGATTTAGCCAAATATATAATGTGAAAGTGGAAATATTGTGTCCGAAATACATATAAGGAATTTTGTGGCAGAGTGGACAAATTATTAAATAAAAAAAAAAAAATCTCGACGGCCAGTGATAAGTACGTTTGATCTTCGATTCATTTCTAACATGAACATTAAATTATGGAAGGAAAGAATTTACGAGTGTGTGACGATTCCTATGTCCTCGAATGGCTCTGTTGGTAGAGCGTATGGCTAGATATCATAAGGTCGTGGGTTCGACTCCCACTTGAAGGATGCATTTTTTCTTCAATTTAATAATTTGTCCACTATGCCACGAAATTCCCTTCTTTCTTATATGTATTTCGGACACAATATTTCCACTTTCACATTATTATTTCCGTTTTATTTTCGAAGTCACAAATATTTTGATAATTTTCAAAATATTCGAGACAGATACAAAATTCCAAGATTCTCAATCTGGGCACAAGTGATTTTAATAAGAAAATTCCACAGCAACAATTATAAATAATATTGAAGAACAAACCTAATGATAACCGAATTTATAAGTTCCCTGGTACTCAATTTTTTTTTTTTTTAATATTTCATACTCTCCCATCCCTTCCGATTTCACCGGAAACGACGCCAACTTGGGAATTTCAAATGGAACACCCTGTATATTTCAACTATTTTGGATTCTAGGGATGATTATGAGTACGATCCATAGTTTTAAGACGAAAAATGGGTACATTTGATTTTTCAGAGCATTTTTATTTTTGCATCTAGAGTGCGTTGGATCCACTTCAACCAATCTGATGACATGAATGATGAGTAAAAAATATTTTATGCAGTTTTTTGCCTAGTTGAGTACCTATGGCGCTTTGATATTTCCAAAACCGCTAATTGTGAAAACATCTTTCAAACACACATTCCCTAGATTCTAATTTTGACGACGAAACTCGGAGGGATAACAATCCTTAAACATTAATCATTTGTCGAAAAATTATGAGGAAATTGGGGTATATCGCTCATCAAGATGCTTGGATAAAAATTAAGGAACCAGATTCAAAAATTCAATTTTACGATCAAAACGAAAGGTATTATTATTTTGCAAATAAATCATTTTTTAAATAAGTCAAACATTCCGAATGTATCTCCATTCGGAACTGTATCAAATTTTGAAATTCTTAATGAAACGCTCTGTATAAATATTCAATTTGCGATTCCTAGTAGGTCTACTCATTTTGGAAACAAATAGTGCTCACTTAATTTTTTTGTTGTAATATCACAAGAGAGTGAGAATAAAGTGAAAATAATTCAGATATATTTTCGAAAACTTGTTGCCAGGCAATAGACACGAGAGCCCGACGGCTCGAGTGGCTATTGCCAATGGCAACAAGTTTGAGAAAGAAATCTGGAGAATTATTTTCTACTTTATCGAACTTTCCTGTGGTATTATTTTTTGATGTTACGATCATAATCACATTTCCTCGCAAAATGATTCATTTCTCACTTTTTATGCGAATTGATGACAGACGTCAAATTAAAAAATTTGTTGTCTGACAATAAAAATAAAATAGTTAGAATATTCCCACTATATAATAATGTTTTGATTGGCCAAAACGTACATGAATGATTTGAATTGAATAATTCCATTGGTTTCTAGAAAAGTAAAAGAATAATAAGATTTATTCCCATTCTCACCACAGAATTATTTTGTTTGGTAAAAACATTCAAAAAATCAAAAGTGTGCTATGGAATCAAAAATAACTTCGACAAGTAAAAAATTTGTGTACATCAATAACCTAATAAGTTCGTACACCTAGTGTGCTTTAGGTCATTACATTTTTCAACATACATGCATACAAGACATGGAAAAGTGGACTATTAATTTATGGCGAATGCCAGAAAAATAAGGCAGCAACTTTGTTTGCTCGAAGGTATCCCAACAAACATCATCCATGTTTTCAATATTTCCCCGTTGTGGAGAAACATCTCAGACAAGAAACTCCCAGCCATGAAACTTTTATTATTGATGAGGTGACAGAAATCAATGTTTTAGCATTTGTAAAAGAGAATCCTACCGCTTCTACTAGGGAAATTAGACATAACCTAGACCATCGTCTAGAGTAGACAACACGTTTTATTTACCAACACCACGAACAGATGTCTTGAAATACTCACCGCTGCAAAACATGTGTGTCAATTGTAATTCTGCAAGTTGTCAGATTGATATTTTTGACTGTTCAATCTCTGCGATTAAATCCTATTACTTTAGTTAATCTCGATATGTATTATTACTTCGTTAATTTGTTATTTTGTATTGTACTGTATTTGTAACTTATATTCCTGTTCTGTAGTTGGGTGTAACCTGTAGAACAGTGTATCAATAAATAAATAAATAAGTTACAAATTAATCACGATTCAGCAAGGAAGATTTTGAAAAAGCATAGATACAGGTCTTTTAAGTACCAAATGCGCCAGCATTTGTATGAAAATGATGGACAGGGGTAAGGTATTTAGCATTCCTTCAGAATTATATTGAAGAATTGTAAATGAACTTACCACTTGCCGTTTCGGAAGTGATGTATTTTCAACAAGATGGGGCTCCTCTTCATAATTCCATCCAAGTCATGAAACTTTTAATTAACCGCTTCAATGAGCGAGTTGCAATTACGAATGGTCTTGTATGTTGGCCTGCCCGATCACCTGATCTCAATATTATAGACTTTTTTGTGTGGGGTTATGTTATGTTACATAATCGCATTCGTAAAGTGTTTGCTACCATAAATCCCGCTATGTTGCAAGTCCACCCACTCTATTTTTGAAAGGTATTCAAAATAAATAACGCATGTTTTAATAAAATCGACATAATTCCAATATCCTCTATAATACCCGAAGATTAGAATGATAAACCGACTTTTTTGAAAATCACATTATCGAATATATGACTGATTTTCTAAAAAAATAAACGCCAACATGATTTATTCAAGAGTTTGTGGTTGAGCGTATTTCAAAAACAATACGTTGTGTTTGATAAGACAGAAATAATTCATTTATCAATATTATCGAATATATTACAACTTCAAGATCGTTCCACAAGAGCTGAATATTGTCAATGGCTTTCAAATCAACATTATAGAGGAAAACACTTGCTTGGGTATTGAAAAATTCTCATGCTCAACGACAAAACATTTCTGGTGAATAAAGTGGAAGAAAATGCGGTGAAATTGTTTTTGGAAAAATACAATTTTTTAGCGATTGTAGTGATATAAACCAGGGCCAGTTTTATCGGTAAGTTTTGTACCTTCTTTATTTTGCAAATTTTATTTTTCGTAAAATTACACAAAAACTGGAATACAATATAAAAACTAAAAAAACAAGAGGAGCAACTTACCTGGTCTTATTTGATGTGAAATATCCATTTATTTTCACTCTTCGATGGTCATATACTTACTTGAATATTGTTTAAAAAATGTTTGTAAACATTCAAATATGAGAAAATTCATCTCAAACAAAACACAATTGAAGTTAAAAAACAGAAAATATATCCAAGGAACAAATTCATTCATTTTTAAGATGATTTGAAACATTATAGAAAATTGTAGGATTTGCTGGATCTGATTTTCAACGTATGGTTTTCAGTATTTGAACTACTTCTGAATTTGCTCAATTTTGAGGTTGATACAGGGAGTACTAGAGTTACATTTTTTTCCATGGAACAAACTCTAAATTATAATATTTTTAAACTGACACGTTTCCATTCATTATTCAAAATAAATGTCTAAATGAAAAACTGACGTTTTAACAATTAAATTGACGAATATGAGCCAGATTCTCCAAAAAAATACACGTCCACATACAGGATGAGTTAAAAAATGGCCAAAACGATTAATGTCATTTTTTAAAAGGGCATCACCTGTATCCATTAGATTTTTCCAATACCTCATGATTCTTTTTTTTTGAATTCCTATGTAATGCATTGGGTGTCCCATTTAAAATGTAATACCCTAAATAACTTTAAAATTAATATTCTTTCAAAAAAAAAGTTATTGTTGAGTGATAGGTTTTAAAGGAACATCCGGTATATCTATTGTTGATCCTTTTTTTCTTCAGATAAATTCAGATTGGTTCAGATCAGCAAATATCAGTCACAGTCAGTGTTTTGATAAAACTCCCATATTTTTCAATTCACAGAAAAATATTTCTATTAATATTCAATTGAGAATGTTTCCCTTTTCCCATTTTTTTGTTTAGCATTTTGTGTCCGCCATTTTGAAGCCGCCATCATGGATTCCCTAAATTCCTAATTTGCAATCAGATCATGAACAGAATCGAACCACAAATCACACAACTCGTCCGCCATCTTGAAATTTCAACACGTAAAAATATTAAAATGTACTGTCACGCGGACCATGTACATATCCCAAATCTCAAATCCTATTTTTTTTATTTTTTGATAATTTCGGAAATATCACAATTTCAGATGTTACCCTTTGTTTAGCGTTTTTCACATTCCCATGGAATGTAAAGCCCGCCATTTTGAAGCCGCCATTATGGATTCCCGAACTTATAATTTGCAATCCGATCATGAACAGAATCGGACCACAAATCACACAACTAGTCCGCCATCTTGAAATTTCAACACGTAAAATATTAAAATGTACCGTCACGCGGACCATGTACATATCCCAAATCTCAAATCTATTTTTTTTTATTCTTTGATATTTTCGTAAATATCACAATTCAACATGATACCCTTTGTTTAGCGTTTTTCACATTCCCGTGGAATGTAAAGCCCGCCATTTTGAAGCCGCCAACATGGATTCCCGAAATTCCTGATTTGCAATCCGATCTAAAGAATCGGCCACAAATCACACAACTTGTCCGCAATCTTGAAATTTCAATAAGTAAAATATTAAAATGTACTGTACGCGGACCATGTACATATCCCAAATCTCAAATCTATTTTTTTTATTCTTTGATATTTTCGTAAATATCACAATTCAATATGATACCCTTTGTTTAGCGTTTTTCACATTCCCGTTGGAATGTAAAGTCCGCCATTTTGAATCCGCCAACATGGATTGCCGAAATTCCTGATTTGCAATCCGATCATGAACAGAATCGGACCACAAATCATACAACTCGTCCGCCATCTTGAAATTTCAACACGAAAAAATATTAAAATGTACTGTCACGTGGACCATGTACTTATCCAAAACTCAAATCCTAGTTTTTTTTTCTTTGATATTTTCGTAAATATCACAATTCAACATGATACCCTTTGTTTAGAGTTTTTCACATTCCTGTGGAATGTAAAATCCGCCATTTTGAAGCCGCCATCATGGATTCCCGAAATTCCTAATTTGCAATCCGATCATGAACAGAATCGGACCACAAATCACACAACTAGTCCGCAATCTTGAAATTTCAACACGTAAAAATATCAAAATGTACTATCACGCGAACCATGTACATATCCCAAATCTCGAATCCCACAGTTTTTTTTCTTTGATATTTTCATAAATATCACAATTCAACATGATACCCGTGGTTTAGCATTTTCATTTTGAAGCTGGCATCATGGATTAGTAAAAAAACCACTTATTCGCCATGCTAACCATACAGAACATCAGAACATGAATCGGATGTTTTATCACAGTAAGTAAAAAGAGGAATTAAATAATAAATAACCAAAAACTATGGACAATTCGGACAAAACAATAGGGTAATCCAAACTCACGGGAATCTTACTGGTCCTCAAGAACTCCAACAGGGCCTCCAAGGAACCCAGAGTCGAAGCCTGCACGTACACCCCCCTATCCGCCAGCCTTATGTTGGAAAGCGCAGATTTCAACTCCCTGAAAAGGTCAATAATCATCACAACGCGATAAAATAAATCATAACCAATATCCGACACTGATTTCAAAAAATAGAAAACAACTACGTTCTCGGCTAAATCGAGTAGTTGAAAAAGTAGCTGTTTTCCAGAATCACTACAAAAGATATACCTGGACACCTCCTCTTTCAGTATTTCCACTTCGTCGGGCTTGTTGGCGATGTACAGATTGAGACCGGCGATTGCTTTCTCCAACTCCTTAGCCGCGATTTTCACACCCTGCGCAGCTTTTATCTCCCTGTACTCCACATAGGCGTTCTGGAATAATGTTCGATTGATTTTACTACACAAAATCATTTTTTACACATTCAGAGAATAATTCTCTAGGAATATGACGAAGACAAGTTGCATATACGACATTTGGCAGTATATATTACGTTACATAGATAATAGACAGCATGGGACCCAACATTGAGCCCTGCGGCATACCCATTTCTTTGCTTAGTGATCCTCGAGTACAGTTACGAATTCAATTTCAACAATTGACTATGAATTTGGGAATTCTTCTTCTTTCAGTTCACAATCACCTCTTAGGCAGTTTTTGATGCCTAAACAGCTGACTGTCTGTCTAAAACCACAACACCACACACCTGCATTTATTTTTTATACCAGTGCACATTGAATTGACAGTATGAACCCAAAATTGAGCCCTGCAGCACACCCATTGCTTGGCTTTGTCTATCAATTTTTTTTTATGACTTAATAACTAAATAACTATGGTACTGAGAGAAAATAGAATATAGAATAAGAAAAAAGAAATAGAGAGAGAAGAAGGATGATGAAGAAAAGTGTAGGAGAAAAACATAGGAAGAATAATTCAAGTTTATTATGAAGATTTGCAGTAAGATTGTTGGGGATAAATTGTCAATTCATGAGCCGAAATTGCAGAATGTGATCAGGAGGAAGAAAAAAAAGACAAAAGAGGAAGCGGAACAGTTCAAAGTTGACAAATTGAAGCACATTAAAAATTCATGAGCCAAAATTGCCGAAGAAGAGAGGAAGGGAGGAAGTAGAAGGAACAGAGGAGGAATTTCATTGTTCATTGTGAAGATTTACTATAAGATTATTTAGATTAATTGTCAAATAGAAACATACTGAAAAAAGTGGATTGTTGTGATTCCTGAGCCAGAATTGCAGAAGAGGAAGAGGATGAAGAAATAGTAATGAAAAAATAGGAGGAAGAAGAACAGTTCACACTAAATTTATGAGGAAAAATTGCTGAAGAAGATGCAGAAAGAAGGAAGTAGATGGGAGAGAACAGGAGGAAGAAAAAGTGAAGAGAAAGAGAACAGTTCAAATTTATTGTGAATATTCACTATAAGATTGAGGTTTTCTGAGCAGAAATTGCAGAAGAGAAAAAGGATGAAGAAATATAAGTGAAAAAAATGGAAGGAAGAAAAAAAAGAAAAGGGAGGAACAGTTAAAATATATTGTGAAAATTTGTCAAATAGAAGCATACTAAATTTTTTAGCAAAAATTGCTGAAGAAGTTGGAGAAGAGAAGAAAGTAGATAGGAAGGAACAGGAGAAAGACAAAGAAAACAGAAAGGAGAACAGTTCAAGTTTATTGTGTGAATAGTGAAGTAATGAACTAAAATTGCTGAAAAAGAGGAAGAAGTAGGAGAGGAAGAAGTAGGAGAGGAAGAAGAGGACTTAGGAAAAAGGAGAAGATTGTGAATATTCACTCTGGGATTATTGAGATTATAGAAGAAGTTAAAGAAAAGGAGGAAGAAATAGAAGGGAAGAGAGTACAAAAAGAACACTTTAAATTCATTGAGAAATTGACTGTGAGACTGTTATCAATTTCTAAAGAAAAAAAAACAGCTAGAGAGAGCAAAAGAGAACTATGAAAAAAAGGAGACAATTGGAAAAAGAACACTTCAAGTATATTATAAAGATTCACTATGAGATTGTTGATATCAATTGTTAAATAGATTAATACTAAATGTATGGGTCAAAATTTCTGAAGAACAGCTGAAGATGAAAAGGGAGGAGTAAAACGAAAAGAAGAAGAATCAAAACTGCTGAAAAAGTGTAGAAAGAGACGAACAGGAAGAAAAGAAGCCAAAATTGCTGACGACAAAGTAGGAGAACAAAAGGGGAAGAATGGGAGGAAGTAGAAAAGAGGAAGAAGATAAAGCAAAGATACACATTCAATCTTTCCCCCACTCACCTTCACCCTAAGCTCTCTCAGAGGCTCCGGCATCAGCAACGACCTGATCTGCGTGACGATCGCCCCGTCCGTTCCGGCGCACAGCATTGTATCGCCCTCTCTCAGTGTGCCGTTCACCAGGATGACGTCTATGGTGGTACCGAGTCCAGGGATCGCCTTGACTTCCAACACGGTGGCTTGCACTCGTCCGAATACATGAGACGCTTGGTCAGTTTCGTCTGGCAGTATTCGACGATGAGCGCCAGCAGATTGCCCATGCCTTCGCCAGTGATGGCGCTGTAGGGACCAGGGAGACGTAGGTGCGGGGATCGGGGTTTTCGTAGAAGAGGGCGGCATTGAAACCTTGCTCGGCGAACTGAACCATAACCTCTTTGCTCCTCTGCTCGAACTCCAACTGCGTATTTTGCGCCTGCGCCTTCAATATGTCCCGCACGTCTTTCCTGTTCATCGTCTGCCAGTCGTAAAGCCTGTCGATCTTGTTCAAGGCAACGATGAATGGCGTCTTCTTGCCCTTGAGGATGTTGATGGATTCGATGGTCTGCGGCTCCAATCCGTGCATTATGTCTACCACCAGGATGGCGATGTCGCACAGTGAGGAGCCTCGGTTTCGGAGATTCGAGAAGGATTCGTGACCGGGCGTATCGATGATGAGCAGGCCGGGGATTTTCAGCTCTAACTGATTGATCTGAAAACAAAAAAAAGTTACAACCTGTAACAAGTATGGTTAGGATATATCTATTGTCCTCTATGATAGCTACAATATGTAGAGCCACCTGCAAAACAAGGAGAAGGCCAAGAAGATATCCAAAATCGCATGGCCTTCAGGCAGCACTGAAAGCAAATCTCTCTCTGGCACCGAACTAGACACAGATCACAAAGTGCAAGCGAGAGGACCAAAGAACCAATTAGAAAAGGAAAATATCATAAATGACAAAGATGACACAAAAATAGAAAATAAGCAAGATGGCGACCAAAAAGTTCAAGTGGGTGAACCAAAGAAACAAGAAGAAGAGGAACATGTCAACAGAGACGACGCAAAGAAGATGAAAAACAAGCAAGATAGCGTCCAAAACAAAAATAACCTAGGTTGCGATTATGTGAATAAATCAAACAACAACAACCACAAAGGAGATTTTGAAGCAAGTGGTGATTGGAAGACTGTATCATACAGGAGACACCCAAATTATGAGAGAAAGAAACTTGAGCATAAATTATCTACAGGAAGTCGAAGCAGTAATGAGGCTATGGCATCCTTAAAAGTTATAAATCGGCTAGGCTGGATCTACCTTTCTGGATTCCACCCTGAAACAACCAAAGAGGACCTACTGAAATGCCTGGATGGGAAATTTGCAGACCAATATATTTGTGAAAAAATAACAAAACGACTTAACCCAAAAATGCTGTCCTTCAAGCTTGGAGTCCCTATACAGCTTGAAAAACAAGTAGGGTCCCTTGAATTTTGGCCAAAGGGCATAATTGTTGAAAAATATACACCCCAAATCTATAGAAGCCACCAAAAAAATTTTCAGAAGAATCAACAGAATCACGCCACCACCTAGATAACATCCAAAATACAGGATATAAACTGCTCCATTTGAATGTACAAAGTGTCAGATTCAAGTTTAACCTGCTAGAGGCTCTAGCGGAAGAATTTGAGTATGATTTTATATGTCTAAACGAACATTGGTTAACTTTCGATGAATATCACAGTGTGAATCTCAAGGGTTACAAGCCTGTCTCTGGCTTTTGCAGGGCTCGCATGGAACATGGGGGGGTCTGTATATATGTGAAAAAGCAATTGAAAGCCTACCCTTTACCTACTAACATCTCAAATATTTCCTCAGAATTACATTTTGAAGTTTCAGGCCTATATTATAGTAATCTCCAGCTGATAACCATTTATAGGTCTCCAAACGGTGAGTTAGGATCTTATATGTCTAAAACAAATGAGCTGCTCAGCAAGCTAGATCACAAAAAAAATATAATCATAACCGGGGATTTCAATGTTAATTTCAATCCTATGGATAATCAGGCTCACCAGCTGTGCAACCTCTTTGTATCATACGGATTGCACTATACCGTGAGCATACCAACTAAAGGTAAAATTGTCTTGATAATCAGACCGAAACACTGTATAGATTCTTACCCTTGCATATCAGATCATTCAGCAATAAATTTCTACTTCAAAAAAGAAAAGAGTAGGGAAACAACGTCTAGAATAAATTTCAGACCAATCACAGAGGCAGGATTGTTCACCTTATACAAAACCCTAGAAAATGTAAATTGGAATGAGGTAAATGACAAAAACCAAGAAACACAGGTAAGGTTTGAAAATTTCATTAATATCATCAATAATGCAATTGAATTCTCCCTGCCCAAAAAATCTAAACTAAGCACAAAATCCAACAAAATCACACCAAAGATTAACTGGTTTAATGATGACCTAATTCAAATCAGAGAAACGCTTCGTTCATGAATGATGTACATAAAAGAAACCCGGTTATCCCCAAAGAAAATATCCGTGAGTACAAGCGCTTTTATCGTTACAAGCCTTTCCAATGCAAAAGAAGCTCATGATGTTTATATAAAAATTCCTCCAATAAACAAACAGCAATGTGGAAAGTAATCAAAGGAAACAACCCCATCACAAAATCTGAAAATGGTCAAAACCTATCAGCAGAAAACTTCAATGTTTATTTCTCGAGGATAGCCGAGGACTTAGTAGAAAATCTACCCCAGACTCCTCCAAATCCCGCAGAAAAAATTAAATTAGATAAAAACCTAAATTTTTGTTTCCGTGAAGTAAGCTACAATGAGGTACGAGAAGTCATTTCAAAATTGAAAAATTCAAAGTGTAATGGGATGCTTATGACAACAATGTCAAAATTGTAAAACCATAGCCAACCTAATAATATATCCCTGACAAATTTGATAAACTCGTGCATAGCAAATAATATATTTCCAAACATTCTAAAACTGGCTAAGGTAATTCCTATTTACAAAAAGGATCGGTGAGGAACTATCAAATTACAGGCCTATCTCTCTGTTACCGATTTTCTCAAAAATTTTGTGGCACTGCTAAAAATACAAATTACTGAATATTTTGAATCAAAGCGACCTGTTCAACAAATGCCAATTTGGCTTTCGTAAGAATCTCTCACAATCTCGCCATAAATGAACTCTACAAGTCATAAATAATGGATTTGAAGAGGGTTTATATGTCCACGCGACTTTCATGACCTAACTAAAGCATTTGATTGTGTTCAACACGACCTACTATTAATAAAGCTAACTCAGTATAACTTTAGCCCAAATAGCATTAATTTAATGTCCTCTTACTTATCAGACAGACAACAATATGTCACACATAACGGTAATATTTCTAACAAAGCCTGGATGAAACACGGGTGCCACAAGGCTCAATCTTAGGACCTACCCTCTTCTTATTTATATAAATGACCTATCGATAACATTGTTGACAGCAAAGCTATACTGTTTGCAGATGACACCACAACATTAACTTCATCCAAAACCCTGATACACTCAGAGATAACGTAGGACCCAGAATACAACCATCAAAACTGGTTCACGGCCAATAAATTGACCTTAAATGAGAGCAAATCTCAATCACTAGTATTCACTCTACGTCATCATGAGAAAACTCTAGCTGATCCTGTTAAATTTTTAGGAGTATATATCGATCCTCACCTAACTTGGGAATTCCATACAAAAATTGAGTAAAAACTCTCTTCCATTACCTATATGATAAGAAATCTCAAAACAATGTTTCTTTGGATGTTCTCTTGACATCCTACTTTGCCTATTTTCACTCGAACATGACATATGCCCTATTAAGCTGGGGTCATTCGTGCCACCTAGACAAAGTTTTTGGAGTTCAAAGACGTTGTGTGAGAGTAATTGCGGGTCAATCCTACAGGGACTGTTGCAAACAAAAATTCAAAGAACTGGGCATTCTAACAGTGCCTTGTGCATATATCCTCGAATGTGTTACCTATGTAAAGAAAAATCTGGCATCATATAGTACAGCTGGAGATTCCTATAGTTATGACACAAGAAATAAAGACAAACTGTTCCTAAAATATCATCGCCTTGATAAGACTAAAAACGGAACTAGTTATTGGGGCCCAAAAATGTTCAATGCTCTTCCACATAGAATAAAAAATCTAAATGTAAATTGTTTCATCAAAACTTTAAAGAAATATTTTGTAATGAAGGTGTTTTACTCATTTGAGGAATACCTCAATAATGATTTCAGTGATTTGTCATCATATACTGGTTAAGTCATAATGCTCAATTATATATTATTATTTTATATGTGAACCAGTCTTGTATAGTCTAACATGTATAAGTGTTTTAAATATTTTTAATGAATTTTAAATTTCTACTGACTTGTGTAATGTTCTAAATCTTTACTGACTTGTGTAAATACTTAAATGTATCTAAGCACCAATAAATCTATCTATCTATCTATCTATCTATCTATGTTATGTTATCAAAAACTCACATCTGGTCAAACAATGAAAAAATATTGTTGAAGCTATTTCTGGGTTTGTTGTTAATTTGAAGGGCTGTTATAACTTGTAACCTCTATGTTATATGTGTGTAATGAACAAGTTATCAACAATTCCATTGATACAACTGTTTTTTTATGAAAGTGGTCTTTGAACAATACCCACACCAAGAGTAACCAAAACCCTGTACATGGAGCTAAAAAAAACTAAAAACATCAATGATCAGAACTGTCAATTGTGAGGAGACTAGGGACTATTGTCCCATCTGGTCAATCAAAGGAAAGAAACATCGTGTGAAGCTATTTCTATCCTAGCAACCTCCTCTACTCGGAAACTGAAATATTTGACCCAAGGCAACTATTCTTCATAAACATAACCGCAGTCCAATATACACAAACACGAATTGATCACCTACAGTCATAACTATAGCACCCGCCACAAAAAACGTATCGTAATACCAGTCATGCACAAGTCAGTCGGTCAAAGGAACTATTGTTACTTGGGCCCTAAACTTTTCAGCTGTCTACCTGAAACACTGAAATGCGAGCCAAACCCTAGAAAATTTAAAAACAAACTTAAACTTTTCGTTCAGCATACTTCCCGTGCAGAAATACATGAGAAAATTGAAAACTAAATGCAAGACTTGACTCTTTCTCATATACGATTGTCAAACACTTATATATATATATATGTATGTGTGTATATATGTGTATATATATGTGTATATATATATGTATATATATATATATATATATCATTTTATAGATTTATTATCACTATTCGTTTTACTTCAAAATCTTTTAATACCTTAGTTTTATCTTGTGACAGTTATATACCCTGATTTTTACACCATTTTCTTGTTGTCTGTATTACCAATCTTATATATCATTTTATAGATTTATTATCACTGTTCGTTTTACTTCAAAATCTTTTAATACCTTAGTTTTATCTTGTGACAGTTATATACCCTGATTTTTACACCATTTTCTTGTTGTCTGTATTACCAATCTTTTAATATTGTATACCTTCCATAGTTAATTATTTATATCTCAAATGAATGTTTATTATTGCACAATCTTAATATATTGTTGAACTACTGTATTCTTACACACAAGCAGGCATACCCTGCTTCGTAAGTATTTTCTTAAATTTATTCACCATTCGCCATTCCAAGAATGCAATTACACTGTGAAATTATAAACTTGAGTGAATAAATTATGATTATGATTTCTGATGGGTTTGTTGATGATTTGAAGGACTGTTATAACTTGTAACCTGTCTGTTATATGTATGTAACGTTCTTAGAAATAAATGAACAAGTAATCAACTATTCATTCATATAACTGATTTTTTACACGCTTTATATTAGCTTCACTTGTATGTTTGTTTGTAAACGACTCTTTTGGGCGCGATTTTGACCCACTTCCAGACGTCCGAATGATTTGAAATTTGGCAGGTGTACATAATTCCGGTGACAGTGCATTAAGAAATTTTTGTGCGAACAAAAAAAACAAAATGGCGGTTCCAATATGGCGGACGAGTTTTGTGATTATGGTCCGATTCGCTTCAAAATTGGTATCTGAGGGTTTTCGTGGTCGGAGATTACGATTATTTTATCAAAATTGAAAAATTCAAGATGGCGGCTCCAAAATGGTGGAAGAGTTTTGTGATTATGGTCCGATTCTATTCAAAATTGGTATGTGGGGGTTTTTGGAGTCAAATATTATGATTCTACCGTGAAAATTGAAAAATCCAAGATGGCGGTTCCAAAATTAACGTTTTTTTAAAAATTAAGGGGTTTTTGGATCGAATATTATGACTCTTCTGTGAAAATTGAAAAATTCAAGATGGCGGCTCAATGTATATATTGACAACGTTAAAATCTTTGAATGACTTCTAAAATCGAGATTTGACTATTAATACAGCTGTACACATTAATGATTTGGAAAATAATTACAGTTACTAATAGTAATCACGGAATTAATAGTAGATTAGAACAAATAATAGTTTAAAAAAATTAAAAAAACACGCTTTTATAAATAAACCAAACTAAAAAGTAGAAAATAAATAATAGTTTAAAAAAACTAAAAAACACGCTTTTTATAAAAAACCGAACTAAAAAATGAATAAATAATAGTTTAAAAAAACTAAAAAAATAGAAGATAAATTTTAATAAATTTGAATTAAGAATAGTGTAAAAAAAATGTAATAAATATAAATTAATAATAATGTAAATAAGAAAAAAAATTATACACATGTGCGAAATTTCAGACACCAAAAACCGCCACATCCCAATTTTGAATAGAATTGGACCATAATCACAAAACTCGTCCGCCATTTTGGAGCCACCATCTAGAATTTTTCAATTTTAACAAAAGAATCATAATATTGGACCCCAAAAACCCCCACATACCAATTTTGAATAGAATTGGACCATAATCACAAAACTCGTCCCCATTTTGGAGCCGCCATCTTGAATCCTTCAATTTTGACAAAATAATCATAATCTCGACCCCAAAAACCCCCACATCCAATTGAATAGAAATGGACCATAATCACAAAACTCGTCTGCCATTTTGGAGCCGCCATCTTGAATCCTTCAATTTTGACAAAATAATCATAATCTCCGACCCCAAAAACCCCCACATACCAATTTTGAATAGAATTGGACCATAATCACAAAACTCGTCCGCCATATTGGAGCCGCCATTTTGTTTTTTTTTCAAACAAAAATTTGTTAATGCATTGTCACCGGAATTATGTACACCTGACAAATTTCAAATCATTCGTTCGTCTGGAAGTGGGTCAAAATCGCGCCCAAAGGAGTCGGTTACAAACAAACATACAACATAAACAAACATAATTGAGAGCTGATGCTAATAAAGATTATTATATACAAGTGAAGCTAATATAAAGCATATAAAAAGTAATGATGTGCAAATTGAAGTATTTTTCAAGAAGTTGAACAACTAAAATTATTTTATTTCATGCAACCTTGATTATTTTATGTTAATATTATTGGGGATATATAAATATGTTGCCTGTATGTGTTAAAATGCTACAAAATGTGTTAAAGTACACCTCAAAGTAAATGAAAACTTTATAACTCTTTAATTGATTGTTTCTTGTTTGTTATAAGTATATAACGTTTAAACATAAATGATCATGTTACCTGTATGCTATATTATTGTTTCCAAACAGGAATTGAATGCAGATTAAAACCTTAAAACAGTTTCATTCAGGAAGAATAATGTTGAGGGGGTAGATAATGTTTATATAGCCTTCCTCTTTCAGTTTCTGAAGGCAGATTTGTTTGTAGGGCCGTAGGAAAAAAGTTAAGAATTTTAGAAAAAATAAAAATTCAAATTTTCCAAACAGAGATATGTATCACATACAACCTTCTATGTATATTTCCATATATAACATACCTCTCTAACTATCTTAATCTGTTCTTTGATAGCGTCTATGGGTACATTTGTAGCCCCGATTTGTTGGGTGATACCACCAGCTTCGCCGTCTTGTACGTTAGTCCTCCTGAGTTTGTCTAAAATCTTAGTTTTTCCCGTATCTACATGCCCCAATACGCACACAATGGCAGCTCTCAAGTTTTCGCTGGTTTTGTTTTTCTCTGCTTCTTCTTTCCTCGCCTGTAAGAAAATAAATAGATGAAAATGACCGGCAGAATGAAGAAATATTTGGAAAAGGTACACACCCTGATCCTTTCCAATGCCTTTTCCCTAACTTTCTCAGCCCGAGTCTTTCCATCATCCTCAGACTCAGATTCACTATCTTCTTCCGAATCCGAATCTTCTTCCTCCTCAGATCCACTTTCCTCATCTTCTTCCTCTTCTTTTTTATTGGCACCAGCGGGTTGCTTTCCCGCCTTTGCCACTTCTTCGGATTCTTCCTCCTCAGAAGAAGAAGAAGCGTCCCAAGCATCTTTAACATCCTCTTCTTCTTCTGGTTCTTGTTTATTTTCAACAGGTTCGTCGACTTTGGGGGACTCGACGACAGGTTGTTCTTCCGGTTTAGGTTCTAGAGGTTCTTCTGGTTTTGGAGCTGCTTGGTCCTTTTTCAGCTTCGATGGCCTACCCTGGTACCAAGTCTGGTAGGTTTCTTCTCTCCAACGTCTGGCAATTCCATCCCTTGAGCCTTCAAATTATCAATCATGGCTTGCGCTCTGCCCGATCCGCTTTCTGCTTAGCCGTCAACAACTTTCCTTCAGCTTTCAGTCTTTCCTTTCTCTCTTTTTCCTTCTGCTTCTTCCGTTCCTTGCGCTCCTGTTCCAGCCTCAGGGCTTCCAGTCTAGCTTGTTCCGCTTCTTCTTCTCTCTTTATACGCTCTTCCTCTTCCTTCTTTTGACGTTCTTCGTCTTCTTTTAGCTTCTTGAGGGCTTCTTGCATGCGGCGATTGTTTTTTTCCAGGACCTTTCTTCGCATCCTTGGCTTCCTTATCTTCTTCGTCCTTTGCACCCTTCTTTTTCTTCTTTTTGCTCTTCTTGTCCCCATCTTGGTCTTCACCCTCTTCTTTCTTTTCTTCCGAATTTTCTTCTTTGGGTGTTTCTTCGGACTTTTCTTTCTCCGGGGTTTCTGCCACAGTTTCTTCTTTAGGTCCTTCTTTCTTCTGGACAAGTTTCTTCTGTTTTTCCCTCTCTTTTTTCTCCTTCTTTTTTTGTGCAGCTGTTTTAACGGTGCCAGTGTCTTCAGATTTTGTTTCATCTGCACTCGGCTCTACTGAAGGTTCTTTCTCCGTTTTCTTTGACTTTTTTTCTTTTTCTTCAACCTCTGGTACGTCTACGGTTTTGACGGATGGAGGCTCTTCTTCTTTCTTCTTTCCAGTATACTCCATTTCAAGCTCTGCTAGTACTTTTTCTATATCCTCGTCACTGTCATCACGTTTTCTTCTATTTTTCTTTCCCTTTTTACCCCCCTGCTCTTTCGTAGTCCTATTTTCATCACTAGTTTTTTCTTGTCTTTTTTTACCGGTTTGAGTCACTTTCACTATCAACTTCTGGTGGTTCTTCATCTTCTGAATCGCCATCGTCGATCTGGAGGAGGGCAAATGATTTTTTCACTTTTGTTACTACCACTTCAGGTTCAGATTCCTCAGAGTCAATTAGTTTTTCTTTCTTGGATTTTTGTTTTTTGTTCTCCGATTTGGATGAGTTTTCTTTCTTGAGATCTTCATTTGCTGCAGCAGATCTACGATTAAAATAAATAAAAAGTACGTTAGAAGTAGGAGTACGTTCAATCGATATGAAATTTTGGTATATGATGTAGTTTGTGGCAAATTAGTGTATGAATGAATGAAAAAATGATAGAATGGGATTGAGTGAATGAATAAACAAGATTTGATATGGTATGGTGCTGAATATAATAAGCAGTGGGATACGGTACAAACTACGAACGTTGGAGATGTCAATGTTTCACTTGAAGGAAAGTAATTACAGTCGCACCAGTCCTTAATCTTTACTAAATCGCTCTGAATGGTTTCTTTCAATGCTGAAGAATCTTTTACGTGCCACAAGATCGTGGTATCATCAGCAAAGACAGTAAACTTGCACTGTACATCAAGAAGTGCCAGATCAAGTATAACAAAAAGAGTAAGTACTGGTCCCAAAACTGACTCCTGTGGTATGCCGCAGTTGATGTTCCCGCATTCGGAAGTTTTCTGTCCGATGAATACTATTTGTCTCCGGTTCCTCAAGTGAGACTGGATCCAATCAAGGGCACATCCGCTAAATTCATCAAATTCTAGTTTTCTAGCAGTATTCTGTGACTTACACAGTCAAAGGCTTTTCTTAAGTCACAGTACACTGCTGCCACTGTTCTTTCGTCGTTAATTTGACCAAATGGGTGTTCCAAAAATTATTTATTGTCAGAAAAAGTTATGTGGGTACATAACCTAACTTTTTGAATACAATTGATAATTACTCACTTGGAAGTTTTGGATTTCTTGTTTTTTTCTTTTTCGATTAGCTCCTGTGTGTCAACTTCGTTTTCAGATTCACTGAAACAGAAAAATATAGTCCCGGCGACTTTTTTCAACAAGAACATCTCACCTTTCATCACCCTTTCCTTTCGGTATTTTCTTGGACTTTCCCATGTTTTATATTGGATTAGGTCGCTATAACTATGTAATATTTTTGTAAATATTTTCATAAGTAAAAAAAAATCTTCAAGTTTTAAAAATACCAACAATCTGGTAGAATTGTTCAATTTGCACATGCAAATAAGTCACCAAATTTTGGACAGCGATTGACGTTACCTTGACAGTTGACAGTCCAACGTTTGACATATTGTCAGCATAGCCATCACAAAATTGGAAGGGAAATAGGGAACACGCATAATTTTTTTCTTTGTATCTGTTCGGTTCTCAAAAATTACATTTTGTGTAAATAATTTCTCAAATCCCAAAGTTCTGTCGAAATTCTCAAATTTAAAGGTGCTCCCCAATTCAAACTCGATTTGACCTTCACATGAATAACCTCTTTCAAACACTAGCGCCACTTGTGGTTGTTTCAAGAATATTGATAGACAATACTTTTTCTTATAACCCCAAAATAAATTGAAGGGGTGAGAAGCCAAAGAGTACAAGTGACTTTTCAACCAAGTACGGTTGGTTATAGATAGTTAACACATAATGAAATGTAAGTGGCAAAGGGACAACTAAATGTTTTCAATGTGCTGAGATCTAGCGGCGACAAAAGCATTATACAGACGAAGAGCTTCAAGGAATTTATCTAGATAATTTTTCAAATTGCGTTTTCACAAAATGATGGAATTGTCACATGTATCTCTAGCGGTAAAAGTTTGAACTGTGTGAAGTAACGATACAGACGTCCATCAGAGGCGCTAGGAGTACGTTTTCGAATAAAATGAAAAAATTGGCGTTTTCAATTTCGAATTGCTCAATTTTCAATTTCTGAGCTTTCTAGGTGGTAATCTTGATGTGCAAATCAAAATATCCCAGAAAACATGCGTGTTCCCTATTGTCAACACGAAAACTTTTGTCAAGGAGTTCATATTCTATTCGTACATCTTTTATGAATTGATTTGAATTCACAAAATAATTTTTATTTGAATAACCAGCCTGTTATAGCGCCACCTTGCGAAGAAAAGGTGAACCAATGGACACTTTCCCTCTTCTCTATATAGATTTCTTCTATAATCTCATTAGAAACTTTTCGAAACATTGCTCTCGAATTCTTTGAAAAAAATTACATAGATTCTAATTCTACGAACAAGATCCCACACATAACGGTTGGCGCGAAATGAGATGAAATCCTTGAATTTACTATAATGTTTACATATGTCTGTCAGAAATAAAAAATCAGATGACTGCTCGATTTTTCTTAAGTAATTTTGTTCTCAATGCGTTCTTTTCAAAGCGATTTGGCGAAAACTGGCATATATGTTTATAATGATTATTACCCAATCAAAAGCTTTAAAAACACTGCAGCGTTCACATCCTTCAAGTTCAGACTAGTAGATTTTTCAGAAAGTGAAAGATTGCACCTTCCGTACTTTTATTGGTTTGAAAGCCAAATTAAGTAATCATAAAAGCATTATCCGCTCCATCATAAGATTTTCATCATAAGAAAAGGTACCTATTTTGGATAGTGTAGATGTCGAATTCCTCAAAATATTTTCAGTTGAAATTACTAGCACATGCATATTTATCCATTCCGATATCATAACTCGAATGGATTTTTCCGCGTTTTGCATATTCATAATTAACAGTCAACTTATATTTCAAAATAACTATGGACTGAAATGACAAATGAAAAGTACTTATTGTCAATGGTTAACACATCGAATGCATTATGAATGCACCAAATAAATATAAATATAAAATATGATGATTGCACTTAAAGGGATCTCGTAATCAATTTTCTGACAAATTTTGATATATAGTCTATTAATATATTTAATTCTATCCAATAACATAATTATTGTATTAATCTTGCAAATACGAAAATACCCGAAGCGTTTCCTCATTTCAGACGAGTACATCTGTCACATGTCGTGCTATTCTGGCTCATGATTGGCTAAACCAGAATCTCACCAGATATCGACTTTTATGAATGAAACCGGAATGAAAGCATTTCCAAGCGTTTCAAGGATTCCAAGACAATTTTACTATTTCATTCATAAATAGGGCAAGTGATTGATCTGAGTCTTCTACTCTTTGAAAATTATACCTGGATTCTGCTTCAGCAATTCAAATAAGAAACATGTACTCCGAACATCTACTCAGTGTTATTTTGATGGATATTTTCAATAATTAAAACGCAGTAGGTATTTGCATTTTCCTGAAAATGACAATAAACGCTAATATAACGGATGTTATTTGCAGAGCATCTCTTTGTACTTTCAATTTTTAGCATTGGCATCGATTTTGGAAATATTTCAATCAAATGAAAATAATTTCGCAGAAGGAAATGATAAAAGATATACTCATAGTAATCAAGTTGTAAAATGAAAAAATTGACCAAAAGTCGATTTTGTTGAAAACATTATTTCTGTTTGTTTCCAAGTTGTTTGCTGAGAACCACTCTGTCCTGTTTTCTAATTCCTCTGTTGAGTGTGACAATTTTTTTACTATATATTCTGAGGTTATGAATAATGTATATCATCAGCAAACAAGATGCATTCGCTGTGATTCAAGTACTTACGGATATCGTTTACATAGATGACGAATAATAGGGGCCCAAGCACTGAGCCTTGAGGAACCCCATACTTGACCATTTTTGCATGATATATTATGCTTTGGCACGAATGCTAAATAGTAATCTCATGGAAAGGGAGAGGAAAACAATAAGAAATAACTCAATATAAATATATTTTTCACATTTATTTTTCTATTGATTCTACATTTTGGTAATACCAGAATCGTTCATTTTATTCATTTGGATTCTTCTTCAAAGATCTTCCATTCTGTAAGGAATTCCTGCCTAAAAGAAAAACATGTTTTTCTCAAAATCATACTTCCTAACATTTTGTAATCAGTTTCTTATTCGCTATAATAATAATATATACCTTTTTCGCTTCATCGATTGCGCATGTAGCCAAATTTACGCTTGACACACAAGGATCCTCGTCCAAATAGTCTAAAAAAGAACGATTTGTCTCAGTAATTATTGCATCTCTTTTGGAATTGTTTTTTTTTAATGAATTTAATATGGTCCAACATGGTGAAGATGGAATGTGTTCTTACCAGATCCTTCACATATTTTGTAAGCCCCATGGATTTTTTCAAACAATTCCGGATCATCGTCTTTGATTTTTCCAAAAAATTCCATACCCTTTTCGAAATTGGTGCTACCATCTGGATTTTGCTGCAACAATATGTCATTTAACGTTACAAATGTATACAAAACTTGATATATCGATGAAATAATCAAAGTAAAACGTTTATCTTTCATCGGGAATACGATATTTATTATGAAAATATGACAAGTAAGCAAAAAACACCATAATATCGGCTTAATCAATCCAAATTTCCATTCTAAGAATGAAATAGTTAAATTTTCAGATGAATACTATACAATCCGATCTCAATATGGGTTGCGACATCTTGAAGAAAAGCTCCAAAGCTGTAATTAGTTAGATTACTCTATAATAGATGATAGTAACAGCGTAATATTTGTAAAATAATCCTCCTGTAACTTCTGCGAATGTCTAAAATATAGTGCCTTTTGTGGGGACTGTTATTAAAATTGTTTTTCATTGTATACTAGAAAAATCTACATCTCGAAATACGTCTTTATGCCTGGAAGGCGAAAATATGTACTTACGAATCCGATATCCTTGTTAACGCAAAATATCATGCATTTTCCTTCGTGACTATCCGGCACTTCGTGTCTCAGTAATTGAGCAATATCATCTGAAACGAAAAAAAAAAGGTCAATAATATGCTTGCACTAAAAACATCATTTTCCAAATGTAAACCGCGAACCAATGTGAAGGAATGTTGCAATTATCTGAGGTGCAGGCAATGCCCAAAAAAAAAGATTAAAGAAATACCTGAATTTCTGAATTTTTATATATCAGTCAGTCAAATCTCCAAAATTTCAAGAAATGAAAAAGTTGTGTAATACGTATCCCTGGAGTTCCGCAGGGTTCCGTTCCAGGTCCACTTTCAATTCTATTACATGGCAATGATTACAAACGGAAAATAACATTGTTTGTTGACGATACCGTGATAAAAACTTCAAGAGAAAGTTTGGTGGCAGATAAATCAGTCAGCACAACAAAGTTCTCCCATCATTTTGAAAAATTTTCCGAAATTATAAAAATTGTAAGCATTTTTAATATGTAAATGACGTCCAATTTCACCTTATGTGTTTATTCTTCCAGAATAACGAATGACAGGTGAAAACACATGAAATCGTATTCTGAAGCTTTTCAACTTTTTGTTAACATTTGATGATAATATTATTAATAATAACATGTAACACTGGGCATCGAGGAAAATTCCATAATTTTACATTATTTGTTTACATACCAGGGGAGGGTTGAACTTCTTCAGAACATTTTGCAGCTGCTGTTGTTATTTTTTCCATCATTTCCCCAACTATGTTTATATCTATTTTCTGAAAAAAAAATTACAGTAAGGAAAGAAAACTAAAAACATTTCACTACGATTTTCACAAAAAATTGGTGTACAATGATGATCCACAGACTAGTGAATGTTCTGTCAGAAGAGAATTTCAATAAAGAATCTAATATAGTTAAACAAATTGCAGCCAACCTTTTCTAATTATTTAGGACATAAATATATTAATACTGCTTACAGAACAAATAAAACTTTGGGAAAAATTATTAAAAGTCCAACAAACCTGTAGTATATGAATTAAATTGTGGTACTTGCTCAAGTTTTTACATAGGACAAACATGTACAACTTTCAAGCAACGCAAAATCGAGCACAGAAACAAATATTAAGGGCAAATCTAATTCAACTTTCGCTAACCATCTCCTAACTGAAAAGCATTGCTTTGCTAATGACTTTGAACTTTTGCTTGTAGAAAAGAAAGAATAAGAAATATAATGTTTCTACGTTCATGCAAAAAACACAACTTTATTGAACTACATTTAGTGAAAAAAGTGGTTCTTTATTGCACTGTGCAATAAAACGTTTATTGCATTCATCTGCCATTCTACATCTGGCATTTGTGATCATGACATACAGAAACGTCAAATCGACGCAATTTTTAGTCTATTTTCTGTGATATTACATTTTAAACACTTGCATATTTGTTACATACTGGATTAAGAAATTACTATATAAAAAAATGCAATTGTTCCTAACATATTAGTTCCTAACTTTCGGAATGCATATTGATAGTGGTAATTAATTATTGAATATTTTGCTATTAAATTACGCTTTTTATTTTCCTACACTTAGTGCCATCTGAATAAAACATTTTTTGGTTTTTGCATGGGCGTAGAAAAAATATTATACGCAACTCGTGCAAAAGTGTTTATTGCACTCGACATGTTAACACATCGAGTACAATAACACTTAGTTTTTGCACTTGTTGATAAATAACTATTCTCAAATCTATGGATGAAATTCTTTCCTGAAACCTTTCGAAAAAGCTCTGCAAAAGTCTTTCCTACTTAAAAATAAATAGAAGCCAGTTGACTCTACTAAGTAACTTCTTGAAATATTTTAATAGAGTCATTCCTGATCTTGACTATAACAAGAATGAATAAAAAACACAATGATAGATGATATTCTTTGGAAAAATATTTTTAAGAAAGCTCTAGAAGAAGTGTCTCCTACTGAAAATATAAATAGAAGCCAGGTTGACTCTATCTACACTAACTACTTGAAATCTTTCGATGTCAATCCCCATCTTAACTATAACAAAAATGAATAACATACATAATTATTCAAACCTAAAAGAATCAATAGAACCACCAGGATTTGACTCTATCTACACGAACTTCTTGAAAGCTTTTGATAGAGCAAAACTCTTGGGCACAAGCGCGTATTTAAGGAGGGGGGGGGAATGGGGTAATTATCCCCCCCCCCAAGAAACTGCAAAATATTTAAATTGATGGATTGGCCACCACATCTCTACTCATGAGTCTAGTGGAGCAGTGAATTTAGTGCGAAAAATCGTTCCAAGTCTACTAAAAATATGAGCGATAGCTCATTCGATTCCGGATATGATTTTTCGATTTTTTCTGCCGACGAGAATTTGCAATTTTTTGTAACAAAAAAAATTAAATGCCCTCAGTTTTTTGGTAATATCTCAAAAACTATTGATGCTAGAGAAAATTTAAAAAACAGATTCTGGAAGAGGACGAAATTTCCCATGAAAAAGTCCCGGAACTATGTCTCAATTATTTATAATTTTAATTCAACGTTGAAAATTTGGCTCCGCGTGGGCGTTAATGCACGAGCACATCACCTCTCGAGAAAGCACATAAAATATTTTTTATACCATTAAATATTCAATTAAAAATTAAAAAAAAAATAGTATCATTTGAACACTTGAAAGAATGTAATTTCTTAAAAAAAAAGGTTTCATTGAATTTTGATAATGTGAGGCTATTGTTAATTAAGTAGTTTTTTTGTTCACAGAACGACTCCATAATTTTTTTGCTTCCTGGAGCATAATTTTTCATGTGTACCCAATAATATCACGATATGAAATTGTATAAAAGTTGATTATTTTGTTAACAAAATATGAGAAATCGATAAATATTTCAATTTTTTTTATTGATATCTCACATTATCATTTTATTCTAATATTTATAAACAAATGTATAAGTTGAATATTTTTCAAAAATATTTTTTTTGGATTAGGTTGTTAGGAGTTTATTATGATTAAAAAAACTAATGTCAATCACAGTTTGTTTGTAACTAATTGTTAAATAAATAAACAATTACATTATTAATAAAAAAAATCTTATTAGAGAATAACCAATTTTAATTTTAAAGAAAAATAAATCCTAATATATTAATTAAATAATAAAAGAAACTATTAAAACAATTAAATGAAAATAATTTGTTTTTTATTCTAATAAACCTACTGCAAAAAAACAATTTTTGAAAAATATTCAACTTATCCATTTGTTTAGAAAACAAATTGCACATGTTTTCAAAAAAAAACTTGTAAAATGCCTTTGTCAGTCAGAAAACTGATAATAATGTGAAATATCAATGAAAAAAAGGTGACAATATTTACTCGATTTCTCATATTTTGTTAACTTTAGAAATTTATAAATAACAAAATAATCAACTTTCAAACAATTTTATAGCATGATATTATTGAATATACATTTTGTGAACAATTATTCGGTTTTTAATAAAATCGGCAGTTCCAAAAAAATTACTTAATTAACAATAGCCTCACGTTATCAAAATTCAATCAAAACATTATTTTCCAACGAAGTTACATTCTTTCAAGTGTTCAGCTGATACCATATTTTTTTTATTTTTTCATTCTTTTTCTTTTTAAATTTTCTGACACATATTTCCCCTGATAAAAAAGTGTCTTTTAAATACATTGCTAGTTAGTGTGGCATCCGTTGAACGAAGTTTTTCTTCGTTGAAACGATTGAAAACTTGGCTGCGATCAACGATGCAACAGGGGCGGTTGGTTGGATTAGCTCTACTTCATGTTCATAGAGATGTGCAAATAGATGTTCTAAATGTTATTAAAAGGTTTGCAAATAAGAAACACATAAAACTGTATATCATTTTGTGATTTTTATTTTAACGAAAGAAATCTTTGTTTTTATACCTACTTATAAGTATATGTATATATTTTTTTATTTTATTACATTTAAGATTTTTGTTTGAATTTGAATGTAAAAAAAAATATGTTTTTTTGTTCCTATAAGTAGGGGTATATAACTTTTTTATGTCATTACCAGCCCCCCCCCCAAGCAAAATTCCCAGATACGCCACTGCTCGGGCACCTTTTTGAACTGTTGTTGGAAAAAGGACTGAATGTGTCAAATATGCTGGTTCTGTAACATCAAAATTTGTGTAGTGCGTGGGGTAAACCCCTATCAAATCTGGCGCCCGAGATTTAAAGTTGAGATAGGAACATATTTCCTGTAACGTAGGTACTTTGGGGTCATAAGTAGCGTACCCCTCTCGGGACCGTTTTAGCCGTAGAATTTCCGATCCTAGAAAAACGCGTTACAACGTGTTTAATACCGTCAGACCCCCATTAATAAGAAAAAACGAAGTAAAATCTGATATACATAAATGTATGAAAAGAAAATATTATCTCGACTCTGACAAACAAATCACTTACGGCCTCTGAAGCTGCAAAGAGCAAACCGAACACAACGAACACTTTCATTTTGAGACAGTACTGTTGGCGGAACTGAATTTTCTACGATGAATCAAGTGTTTTTTATATGAATCAAATGCTATTCAATCTCCCTTGCAACCTCTAATTTACTTACTCATTCATTCCAAATGATGGTAATTTCATTCTCGATTGTTATGCGGTTTTGTTAATTACTTTTTAAACACAACTTTTCGCATCGTTGTTTTCAGGGTTTGCCCCTTGGCGCTAATTCGATGTATTTTTATGCAGTGTCACGTTTTTGGTTTTCAAATTTTGAATTGACTGATTAAACTCCGTAACCAAATTATCATATTCATTCTGCTGTATCTTTCATTACAGCACTCTCAGTGAAACTTTCTGGAAAATCAATTGACGTGATCAGGAGATATTGTGATTTTATTCCGAAATTCAGTTTGAAAATCATTTGAAAACGAATTGATAAAATTAAGGAGTCGTATCTTCCAGGCAACTCCAAACTTATCTCTTTCGATGTTCAAGATTTATTTCCGAGTATTCCACCAAAAGAAAACAAGGCCCGATCTTTCCAATAGAATAGAACTTTATTGATCCATAAAAACCAGGTACCGAGATATTATTGCCTATAGAAAAAAAAATTGATGAAATCGTGTGCCGTCCGGGTTCATTTACGCAGCATGCGGTAAGTGTTGACTGGTAGAAATCGTCACGTAATATCAAGCAGCGAAGGCGTCGACTCTTCAAAGAAAAAAAAATCCTCGTACGGGGAGACCAATACGCTAAAGGCTTTCCCAAGGTACTGAACGAAATAATTAACGGTTCCAACAACTATATCATTGACTACTTCATCAAACCAAATGTGGAACTTTACGATATAGTGTCATGGAATTATCCGAAACAAAAAGCTGAAAAAAATTTCAAGTCGATAATTAAATGGTTCGAAAGTAAATTATTGAGTATCAACATGTCCAAAACATTTTACATAACTTTCACTTCATACGCCAATAATCTACCAGACTTCAAATCACTTTCAATGAAATACGATGGCATCAAACTTGGGATGCACATATTGTTTACTTAGTCAAAAAACTACGTTTTATTACATACAGATTAAAATACATGAGACCATACATACAAACAGCCCAGATGAGTATGCTATACTATGCCTTGTTCGAAACCCACCTTACGTACGGAATAATTGCCTGGGGTGCAGCAAACTCAACTTCGTTAAAACACCTAGAACAAGTACAAAAATCAATGATGAAAATAATCCACCTCAAAAAAAGAACTTACCCGATCGACTCACTATACTGTAACGAACCTAGGCCGGACCTGTCGCCTCACGTGTTGCCATCGACAGCGATGAGATCATCCCCGGAGATATTCGAGAACCATCCAGTGCGCTCTTCCGCGGAAAACAACGGTCAATATTGGAAACAATTGGAACATGCCGTCGCCAACCGTCCGAATTCGAAACATCGAGAATGCTGTATCGGAGATAAATAGGCAAACCTCAAGTGGAGTAGGACAGTCTGAACGAGCCCATACCATCGAGCTATACAGTGGCGTAGTAATATAAATTAAGTTGTAGATTAAGTGTTAAATAAATTAGTTAAACCAAGTTAAGTTTATTTACGTTACAATTGGTGTCGGAAGTGAGATTTTGAAAATAAACAAGTGATCGTGGAGTGGATAGTCAGAAAAATAAATTGATAGACCTTTTTGTAAGCCCAAAATATACAGTGGCCCGGTTTTCGCGAAGTGGACAATTGTGCGTGGGAATATAAACTGATACACTGTTCGCGTGAAACAGAAAATAGACAGTGGCGGTTTTCGCAGAAGTGGACAATTGTGCGTGGGAATATAAACTGATACACTCTTCGCGTGAAACAGACAATAGACTGGTGGCCCGTGGAAAAGAATTCGCGAAGTGAATATTTAACAAACTGATAAACTTTATCGTGTGAAACAGACTGATACCACGTCAAAGACAAAATGTGTTCAAGAAAAGTGCGCCTTGCGGACTTGAAGGTAGGAATTGAAACAGGAATTGGAGGAAAGGGAACTGGAAACAACGGGTAAAAAGCAAGTACTCCAGGAAAGACTTGCAGAAGGACTTATACAAGAAGGTGAGGACCCCGAAACATTTTTATTCGAAGTTCCCGGAGGTGATTTGAGTCCGATAATAGAATCCTTGAAAGAAGAGCTGCAACAAAATTCGAGGACTTTGGAAGAAAATTCAAGAAGCTTGGAAGAAAATGCTAGAAATCTGGAAGAGAAGCTTCTAGAAAATTCAAGAAGCCTGGAAGAGAAGTTCCTGGAAAACACAGAAGGCCTAAAAAAAGAATTGTGTGGTGTGGCTAATTTCCTAGAAGAAAGAATGGGAACCGTTGAGACAGAGATAGATAAAATTAGGGAGCAAATGAACACGGAGGTAGATAAAATCAAAGATGGGGTCGAGGCAGAGATGGACGAGATGAAGGAAATAATCAGCGATGGAATCAAAGACGGAATCGAGGCAGAAATGGACAAAATAAAGGAAACGATCAGTAAGCTGGAAAAACAAATTAATAATGCGTCCTCCACAGAGATGGTTAACGAAAATGCAATGCTGGACTTGAGTTTGAACTTGGATAAAGTTCAAGAGGGTATAAAAGATGTCAAGGTCATTTCAGAAATAGGGAAGCTTTCCATGAAGCCGCCTCAGTTCGACGGAAAAACTCCATGGGCAAATTACCGCCGGCAGTTTGAAGCAGCGGCCAAAGCAAACGGATGGAATGCAGGGGAAAGAGCTGTAGCACTGACACTTGCATTACGTGGAGAAGCGACAAATATTCTACAAACTCTCACCGCCCAAGAACAGGAAGACTATGATCAGCTGATTAAACATCTAGAATTACGATATGGCCACGCCCATTTGGAACACGTATACCACTCCCAGCTGAAAAATCGCTGCCAAAAATCGGGCGAATCCTTACAAGAATTCGAAACTGACATTGCACGCTTGGTTCGTCTCGCATATCCAGCCATACCGGAAAATGTAATGGAGCGATTAGCGGTTCAGGCATTCTTGGATGGACTCCGTGACCAAGAAACCAGACAAGCGTTGATATTAGCTCGTCCAACACATCTCGTAGACGCACTGGCACGAGCTTTGGAATTCGAAGCAGCAAAACAATGCTGCAAAACCCAAAGTAAAGTTCAAACGATTGAGGAAGACTCACCGGAGCCTGCTAACTTGGAAGCTGCCATAAGAAAAGTGATGAAGGAAGTGTTGCCTGAGAAAAACAGATAAGATGCCGGAATTGTGCAAAATTGGACATGTGCGTAGCAAATGTCCAACATTCATCGACTCCGATGCAGGAAAACTAAAAAGGTCGACGAGAAGGGGCAATCGTCGGCATGTGTCCAGCAAGCCTCGGTTAACAACGCATATGTCGCTATCCTTCAACGACAGAACAAAGGTGTCTTCGTAGACGGTCTCATCAATAACGAGCCTTGCACCATGCTGCTAGATACAGGTGCGACTAGGACAATTCTCGGGCCTTCCTTTGCCAGAACACCGGAACGGATTGAACCGACAACTTGGAAGCTACGCACAGCAACAGGGGAGCCAGCTACTGTATATGGCGAGCTACCGATTGAAATAATTTTGGGCAGCACTAAAGTGAAACATCAGGCACTGGTAGCGGACATCGAAGACGATGCAATCATCGGAATGGACATCATGAATTCCAGAGGGTTTGAATTGGATTTCAAAGACGGCGTCCTACGTGTCAACGGAGAAGAGCTGGTACTTCATGGGAGAAGTGAAGAGTTGATCCGTGTGTTGTTGGCTGAAGATGTAAGCGTACCTGAGAGGGCTGAAACCATTCTGGAGGCTCGCTTGGACGGGAGTACGAGCAGTGGAAACGTGGTGATGTTCGAGCCCAAACTTCATGATGAGAAAATTGGACGAGGGATTGCACTAGGGAAGACCTTGTTGCGTGCTGACCAATTTGTGCCCGTAAGGGTCATGAATGTCAATTATTTTCCAGTGACCTTGAAGAAAGGAACAATATTGGGGCACTGCTCGCCAGTTTCCTCAGTGATCCGGAGTGTACGAGGTACGATTAGCCAACCCAACAACTTGCCCACAGAACTAGAAAAATTAGTTGCCATCTCTTCCAAAGATATAAAACCAGCTCAACAGCCCAAACTAAGAGATTTAGTTAAGAAGTACCAAGACATCTTCGATACCGGACAAGGAAAAGGAGGTCGAACTAATGTGGTCCAGCACAAGATTGATACTGGGGGTGCCCGACCGATCCGGCAATCAGCAAGAAGACTTCCTCTTGCCAAGAAGGAAGAGGCTGACAAAATAGTCAGCGATATGGGAAAAGAAGGAGTTATCGAACCATCTGACAGTCCCTGGTCCTCTCCAGTCGTACTGGTGAAGAAAAGGATGGATCGACACGCTTTTGTGTAGACTATCGCCAACTTAATAATGTCACGAAGAAGGACAGTTACCCTCTCCCGAGAATAGATGACACCCTAGACACGTTGGCTGGTTCCACGATTTTCTCGACCCTTGATCTGAAGAGTGGATACTGGCAAGTAGAACTCGCTCAGGAAGATCGAGAAAAGACTGCTTTACCATCGGCTCAGGATTGTGGCAGTTCACCGTTATGCCATTCGGGCTCTGTAATGCTCCCGCCACATTCGAAAGATTGATGGAGACAGTGCTGAAAGGACTCTCATGGAACACGTGTCTAGTGTATCTCGACGACATAATTGTGGTCGGCAGATCGTTTGAGGACCACGTGAAAAACTTGGAGGAAGTATTCCTGCGACTGAGGAACTCCGGATTGAAGCTGAGCCCTAAGAAATGCCATCTGTTCCAAAAGAAGTACGATACCTCGGCCACGTTGTCTCTGGAAGGGTAGCAGTGGATGACCAGAAGATCAAAGCTGTTAAGGATTGGCCCATCCCAAAGACATTCACCAACTTCGAAGTTTCCTTGGTTTATGCACATACTATCGCCGATATGTGCTGGGATTCGCTAACATCGCTAAACCACTGACCAGGCTCACGGAAGGCCAAACAAAGTTCCAGTGGTCCGAAGAATGTCAAGATTCATTCAGGAAGCTGAAAGGAGCTTTGATCAACGCACCTATACTGAGCTATCCCCTACCCAAAGGGAAATTCATTTTGGATACGGACGCCAGCAACGTGGGACTTGGAGCTGTCCTATCTCAGATCCAGGAGGGACAGGAGAAGGTCATTGGTTATTTCAGCAAGACGCTTAGCAAACCAGAGCGCAATTACTGTGTCACCAGGCGAGAGCTGTTAGCTGTTGTAAAGGAGTGGAACACTTCTACAAGTACGTGAAGGGAAGAAGATTCCTGTTGAGAACTGACCATGCAGCTCTCAAATGGCTCTTACAGTACAAAAATCCTGAGGTGCAAGTAGCACGTTGGATCGAGAGACGCCAAGAAGTCGATTTCGAGATCGAACATCGAGCCGGAACTAGCCATAAGAATGCAGATGCCTTGTCGCGAAGACCAGGTCCAGATGATTGCGCACATTGCCGACGAGCAGAAGAGAAGGAAGCAACACTTTGTAGAACCGCGGCAATGGATGACAACTGGAATGACAGCAAGATCCGGAAAGACCAAGAGAAAGACCCGCCTTGGCTTAGTCGTCAGCTGGAAGAAGGGCAATCGAAGACCATCATGGCAGGAAGTCGCAGGATACTCGCCGGCTGTTAAGTCCTATTGGGCACAATGGAACTCTCTTATTCTGGACAATGGGATCCTGAAACGTGTGTTGGAGGCCGAGATTGGTGGGGAAGACAGACGCCAAATAATTGTTCCCAGGAACAGAAGAGAGGAAGTGCTGCGGGAAATCCATGATGGAGTCGCTGGAGGACATCTGGGAGTGACGAAGACCCTGCAGAAAGTGAGGCAACGGTTTTACTGGGCCAATTGTCAAGCTGACGTCCAGGACTGGTGCAGAAAGTGCGCTGTATGCGCTGCTAGCAATGGACCTCGAATACGACCCAAGGCCCCGATGCGTCAGTACAACGTAGGCAGCCCGTTCGAGAGAATCGCCATTGACATCGCCGGCCCGTTTCCCGTATCCGACCACGGGAATAAATACATCCTTGTGGCAATGGACTACTTCAGTAAGTGGGCGGAAGCCTATGCCCTGCCCAACCAGGAAGCCATCACCGTCGCCGACGTCTTGGTGAAAGAGTGGATATGTCGATTCGGTATTCCAATGGAGCTGCACTCGGATCAAGGCAGAAATTTCGAATCAACCTTTTCCAAGAAATATGTCTACTGCTGAACATCCGCAAGACAAGAACCACGGCCCTACATCCGCAGTCCGATGGAATGGTGGAACGGATGAACAGGACGATCAACCGCCACTTGTCCAAGGTTGTCTCTGACCATCAAAGAGACTGGGACCAGTATCTTCATTTGTTCCTGATGGCCTATCGATCCGCAGTACACGAGTCAACCGGTCAAACTCCTGCTAGTATTATAATGGGCCGAGAACTGCGACTGCCTTGTGACCTGAAGTTTGGGATACCGCCAGGACAAGACACTGCGGGAGAGGACTACGTCAGCAAACTTCGGCAGAGAATGGACGACATCCACGAACGAGTCCGGTTGAACATCCAGAGTGCCAGCGATAAAATGAAGAAGACCTATGACATCAAGGCCGACGCTGGAGGATTTAAGGTCGATGATCTGGTTTGGCTGTACAACCCCAAACGTCGTCGTGGACTATCACCAAAGTTGCGGAACTCGTGGGAAGGCCCGTATAAAATCGTGAAAAGGATAAACGACGTTGTGTACCGCAATCCACAAGCCAACCCGAGTGAAAACAAGGGTCGTACATTTCAACAGGTTGGCCAAGTCACGCTGGAAACCATGGACTAGAGGAGTACGGCCTTTTCGAGGTACGTTCGAGAAGTTTATGTCCTTGTATTCAAACGGGCAGAAAGTTCTACATGGGGTTACTAGAGAGGAGTCACGAGACCTTTTCGAGGTGCCTGCTGACTACGCACTAGCGCACTGTGTGGCAGAAGATCTTCAAATGTCCCGGGGCATCGCCGTAGTGTTCTCCAAGAAATTTGGTCAACTCCAAACACTGCGGGAGCAGAATCCAGAAGTTGGTGGGGTGCTACAGTTGAAGAAAGGCCAGAGAAACATCTACTACCTAGTTACCAAGAGGCATTCCCAAGATAAACCGTCCTATGAAGATGTCTGGAAGAGTCTCACCAAACTAAGAGATACTATGGTGGACCAGAATCTGGTGGATCTAGCAATTCCAAAATTGTCCTGTGGTATTGATGGGTTGGACTGGAGAGTCATAAGAAGTATGCTGGAGGCGATATTCAGATCCAGCGGCGTCAAGATTTTGGTTTGCTGTAACCCTCTTCCACGACCGATCATGAAGACCGTGGAGTGTTACTTCCATCGAACTTCACGGTGCAGATATGGGGAGTCATGCAGATATCGTCACACTCCAAGGATGAAATTTCGGGACGAAATGTCTTTAAGAAGGGGGCAATGTAACGAACCTAGGCCGGACCTGTCGCCTCACGTGTTGCCATCGACAGCGATGAGATCATCCCCGGAGATATTCGAGAACCATCCAGTGCGCTCTTCCGCGGAAAACAACGGTCAATATTGGAAACAATTGGAACATGCCGTCGCCAACCGTCCGAATTCGAAACATCGAGAATGCTGTATCGGAGATAAATAGGCAAACCTCAAGTGGAGTAGGACAGTCTGAACGAGCCCATACCATCGAGCTATACAGTGGCGTAGTAATATAAATTAAGTTGTAGATTAAGTGTTAAATAAATTAGTTAAACCAAGTTAAGTTTATTTACGTTACAATACAAAGAAACATTAATCTTAGACGTCAGACAACTCTACTTCTTCAAAACTACAACAATACAACATATGAATAGATATGAATTAAAGGAAATAAGTCACCAATACGAAACTCGGCACAAAAACTATTCATATAACTCAAAGAAAAAACTCTTTCAAAGCTCCTCGACTATATAATCTCGTTCCTAAACATATCAAAAATATTAGGGTATCAACTCATTCAAAAACGAACTCAAAACCTGGATCTTGAGCTTGCCAAGACCACTGATAGATCATATCAATAAAATAAACCTTCTTAGTCTCAATAACTTAGCTCCTAAACTAATGTAAGTAACTAATTTTGAGTCGGCGCCAAACAAACAAGTAAATCAATCAGGTAAGGCGTAAAATGATGGCATCGACTTGGGCGGTGACATTCTGATAATTTTTTTGAAGTAATTTAATGATCTTCGTTGATTGTTCGTCTGGCGCCGACTCAAAATTAATTACTTACATTAGTTTGAGCTTAGTTATTGAGACTAAGAAGGTTTATTTTATTTTTTACTTTTCAGTTCCGTATTTCGTCGGTTTAATTTTTTGTTAAAAAGTTTTAATTTTTCAATTTTTTGCGGCTGAAATCTACTAATCACTACCTACTTGTTTTTTGATTATTTCCAAAATACTTACTTACTCATCTTACTTCAACTATTACCAGTTAAATGATATGATTATCTACTTTTACTATTTGTTGTAATATAAATTATTTTTGTTGTTCTGGTTAGTTTATTTCATTACTTTGTATATCATTCCATCCTCTCATAGAATATAAGGATTGTGACGGATGTAGAAGAACAAAAGTAATGACGTAGCGATCTGTCATTGTCAACTACATATGTGTGCCAATGTTCAGTGAAAAATCAATTATCCCCTATTTTTCTCCCCGTAAGGGTGGATAATTACATTTGAAATCCAAATATGATCAATTATGAGGTTATACCTATCTAATAAAAAAGAATCATCCAAATCAGAAGAACCCAGTAAAAAGTAATGCCTGATAGAATCGGTTAACGAACCAGAATTCAGAGGGTGAGAATCAATATCCTTCATTTTGCTACCCTTAGGGGTGGATTTCATCTTTTATATTCGAATGGGACCAACTTCGAAGTACACCCTATCCACTGAAAAAAGAATTATCGGAATCGGATGTCTCAGTAAAAAGTTCAGGTCAGTGATCATACATAAAAAAAAGTATATACGAGTCGACTAGAGAACCTCCTCCTTTTTGGTTTCATCGGTTAAAAATTGGCATTAGTCAATCCTATTTTTAAACGAAATGATCTGAGCCTAATTGAAAATCATAGGGGAATAAGTATTCTCTCAAGCATTGGTAAAATCTTCGAGATGAATATTAAAGATCAGTTAATCTCATTTCTAATGAAATATAAATTGTTGTCTGCTAATCAACATGGTTTCACAGCAAATAAAAGTACTGAGACAGCACTTTACGACTTTCATGATTACCTAATAACGGCACTTGATGGAAAAATACAAATCTGAGGACTATTAATAGATTTTCCGCGTGCTTTTGACATGGTAAACCATGAACTGCTAATTTGTAAAATGAATAGGTATGGTGTTAGAGGATCTAACGAAATCTTATTTGTCTGACAGATCACAATGTATGAGAATAAATAATGTTCAAAGTAATCCACAGATGATAAAACAAGGAGTACCGCAGGGATCAATATTAGGACCACTGTTCTCATATATGCCAATGACCTGATTTTAATGCTACATAACTTACACATTGCCCATGTAGTATCATATGCAGATGATACGAACATTCTTATAAAGGTTCCTGAATCATGTGAACAACTTATAAAAATGACTGAAATGGTATACAATAAAGTAGGTAAGTGGTTACTGAATATGCAAAAGACAACTGTAATGAAATTTAATTTAGGGGTGGATTTCATCTCTCAAATTCAAATGGGACCAACTTCGAAGTACACCGTATCCACTGAAAAAAGAATTATCGGAATCGGACGTCTCAGTAAAAAGTTATGCGTGATCATACATAAAAAAAAGTATATACGCGTCGACTAGAGAACCTCCTCCTTTTTGGTTTCGTCAGTTAAAAAGGAGACAGAAGTCAGAAGTTCCGAGTGCTTTGCATTATTAATGTTAATTTCTGCTAGGATTTTTTCTACTACCATTAGTGTGCGCTGAGATGTACTTATAGCTGTAACTTCTTCAGTTTCCTCCTGGGTGCAGGGGTTTGTTTACCCCACCTCCGATTCTACAGTCGGAACAGTTCCATACAACACCGGGGGTTTGCAGATCCTCAACGTTTGATTTGGACTTGCCGATACACTTACCATGAACGTACATGGAACATTTACCGCCACATTTCAATCCGGGTATTTTGCTGGTTATTTTCGACGTACAGATGCCATGACTATAGCGGGTTCATTGCTACAGAAGACTACGAGAGAAAAACTCTTCGATTGATTCATCCACATGAGATGGAAGTTATTAATAACTAAATTTTGGCGAATATGCTGAGAACCAGTACATTCGCCATATCTTTGAGTTGTAAATTATGTTGAGAACGGCCACAGTGCATTCACCATATTTCACTAGTAGCCACTGAAGTTCCACTATTCACCTCCTGATCAGCTCCAAGTTACCAAATTATAGTATTGTCATCCAAACTACATATACACACCAAGTTTCATTTCGATACGACAATTAGAAGTAGGTTTCGTGGACAGGTTACTTTCTTCCTGTCCTATTTTTCCGGCCCATAAAACACTAAGGAACGCGAATTTGGGCGATTATCGGATATAAAATTTTCTTCTAGATCTAATTGTTTACGATTTTTTTAGATCGGATGGAGAATTTGTCCAAAAATTCAAGATGGTATCAAACGGTGCACAATTTGGGTCGATTTCGGGCCATTTTTCAACTCCAAAGATACTCTGAGGGCAGAATATGGGTAAGCTAAACACCTATCGATTGGAAATACGATTCTCTATATAATAATGATAAATATGATAGATTCTACTTTTCGATTGGTTACTCCGGCACCGCGTTCGTCGAACAAAAACTCATTTTTCTTCCGAATAACGTTAAAAATAAAGTAACCCGGAAGTAGTTATTATTATTTAAACAACCATTTAATTTTTATAGTAAATTTTTCAATATTCAAAAATAGATATTTCAATATTTAATTGAGAACGTTTCCCTTTTCGAAACCCTCATTGCTCTTTGTATATTGAAATATAAAAATTTTAACCAAAAAAACTTTTTAACAAAAAATTAAACCGACGAAAAAATCAACTGAAAAGCAAAAAATAAAATAAACCTTCTTAGTCTCAATGATAATTGAGCTCCTAAACTAATGTGAGTAACTAATTTTGATTCAGCGCCAAACAAACAATTATCGAAGATCATTATATTGATTCGTTGAAAATATAAACAGGATGTTCATAAGTATTGAAGACCTAGTGAATGCGATGTCTCTCCTGCGTCAATGTTACGAATGATTTCTGGTGAGTACTCTCTTTTGGAAAACATTCTTCTTTGCCTCATTCATCTTTACGAGTTCTTAATTAAGACTGGAATAGAAAATCAAATAACTATCTGAATGAAAATGCAAATTTTCAATTTCAGATTTTTTCTTTTGAGTTAGGGCCTTTTCAGAATAACTATCAGATGTAGTTAAATTGCTTTAGCCGGGGAAGTAGTTGTTTTTTGTTAGACATTCACAAAAAATAACTTCATTTGAATCGTGGATTTTTCAATTGAGAATGTTTCCCTTTTCAACATGAATACCCCACAAGAGGTTATCTTGACGATGGAAGATAGTGACTAAGGTTTATCTTTCAGTCGCAGATGATTCCACATCTGATTTTATGAACATCCTGTTTATATTTTCAACAAATCAATCTATCATACCCCATGACAGGTTTTAATGTCAGAAAACACTAATTTCAAAGTGTCTCTCCGAAAGAAATGATTCTAACTTTTTCCATCTTTGCAAAGTGAGATTGCTTCTTGAAAATGTGTTCGCCATTTCTTCCGGTCTTCCTGATGATCGTGGAAGCGTGAAATAGATTTTCGTCGACAAAAATGTATTGAAGACCTAGTGAATGCGATGTCTCTCCTGCATCAATGCTACGAATGATTTCTGGTGAGTACTCTCTTTTGGAAAACATCCTTCTTTGCCTCATTCATCTTTATGAGTTCTTAATTAAGACTGGAATAGAAAATCAAATAACTATCTGAATGAAAATGCAAATTTTCAATTTCAGATTTTTTCTTTTGAGTTAGGTTAGGTTAGGTTAGGTTAGGTTAGGTTAGGTTAGGTTAGGCCCTTTCAGAATACCTATCAGATGTAGTTCAATGTCCAGCGTGGCTTTAGCCGGGGAAGTAGTTGTTTTCTGTTAGACATTCACAAAAAATAACTTCATTTTAATCGTGGATTTTTCAATTCACAGAAAAATATTTCTATCAATATTCAATTGAGAATGTTTCCCTTTTCAATCATATTATTTCGAAGAAATTATCAAATAGCCGCTATGCATCTCGCTGCCATCATTTTACGCTTTACCTAATTCAATTGCTAGTTTGTTTGGCGCCGACTCAAAATTAGTTACTCACATTAGTTTAGGAGCTCAATTATCATTAAGACTAAGGTTTATTTTATTTTTTGCTTTTCAGTTGGATTTTTTCGTCGGTTTAATTTTTTGTTCGAAAGTTTTTATTTTTCAATTTTTTGTGGTTGAAATCTACTAATTACTACCTACTTAATTTTTGATTACTTCCAAAATACTTACCTAGCTTACTTCAACTATCAACTGTTAAATAACATGATTATCTACTTTAACTATTTATTGTTATGCAATATAAATAATTTTTGAAAGTTCTGGTTAGTTGATTCCATCACTTTGTATATAATTCCATCCTTTCATAGAATGTAATTATTGTGACGGATGTAAGAGGATCTGTCAATGTCAACTACATATGTGTGCCAAAGTTCATAAGTGAAAAATCAATTATCCCCTATTTTTCTACCCGTAAGGGTGGATAATTCCATTCGAAATCCAAATATGATCAACTATGAGGTATACCCTATCTGATGAAAGAAGAATCATCCAAATCGAAGAACCCAGTACAAAGTTATGCCTGAAAGAATCGGTTAACGGACCAGAATTCAGAGGGTGAGTTATCAATATCCTTCATTTTGCTACTCTTAGGGGTGGATTTCATCTTTTAAATTCAAATGGGACCACTTTCGAAGTACACTCTATCCACTGATGGCATCGACTTGGGCGGTGACATTCTGATAATTTTTTTGAAGTAATTTAATGATCTTCGTTGATTGTTCGTCTGGCGCCGACTCAAAATTAATTACTTACATTAGTTTTTGAGCTTAGTTATTGAGACTAAGAAGGTTTATTTTATTTTTTACTTTTCAGTTCCGTATTTCGTCGGTTTAATTTTTTGTTAAAAAGTTTTTATTTTTCAATTTTTTGCGGCTGAAATCTACTAATCACTACCTACTTGTTTTTTGATTATTTCCAAAATACTTACTTACTCATCTTACTTCAACTATTACCAGTTAAATGATATGATTATCTACTTTTACTATTTGTTGTAATATAAATTATTTTTGTTGTTCTGGTTAGTTTATTTCATTACTTTGTATATCATTCCATCCTCTCATAGAATATAAGGATTGTGACGGATGTAGAAGAACAAAAGTAATGACGTAGCGATCTGTCATTGTCAACTACATATGTGTGCCAATGTTCAGTGAAAAATCAATTATCCCCTATTTTTCTCCCCGTAAGGGTGGATAATTACATTTGAAATCCAAATATGATCAATTATGAGGTTATACCCTATCTAATAAAAAAAAGAATCATCCAAATCGAAGAACCCAGTACAAAGTTATGCCTGATAGAATCGGTTAACGGACCAGAATTCAGAGGGTGAGAGATCAATATCCTTCATTTTGCTACCCTTAGGGGTGGATTTCATCTTTTATATTCGAATGGGACCAACTTCGAAGTACACCCTATCCACTGAAAAAAGAATTATCGGAATCGGATGTCTCAGTAAAAAGTTCAGGTCAGTGATCATACATAAAAAAAAGTATATACGAGTCGACTAGAGAACCTCCTCCTTTTTGGTTTCATCGGTTAAAAATTGGCATTAGTCAATCCTATTTTTAAACGAAATGATCCGAGCCTAATTGAAAATCATAGGGGAATAAGTATTCTCTCAAGCATTGGTAAAATCTTCGAGATGAATATCAAAGATCAGTTAATCTCATTTCTGATGAAATATAAATTGTTGTCTGCTAATCAACATGGTTTCACAGCAAATAAAAGTACTGAGACAGCACTTTACGACTTTCATGATTACCTAATAACGGCACTTGATGGAAAAATACAAATCTGAGGACTATTTATAGATTTTCCGCGTGCTTTTGACATGGTAAACCATGAACTGCTAATTTGTAAAATGAATAGGTATGGTGTTAGATGATCTAACGAAATCTTATTTGTCTGACAGATCACAATGTATAAGAATAAATAATGTTCAAAGTAATCCACAGATGATAAAACAAGGAGTACCGCAGGGATCAATATTAGGACCACTGTTTTTTCTCATCTATGCCAATGACCTGATTTTAATGCTACATAACTTACACTTTGCCCATGTAGTATCATATGCAGATGATACGAACATTCTTATAAAGGTCCCTGAATCATGTGAACAACTTATAAAAATGACTGAAATGGTATACAATAAAGTAGGTAAGTGGTTACTGAATATGCAAAAGACAACTGTAATGAAATTTAATTTAGGGGTGGATTTCATCTTTCAAATTCAAATGGGACCAACTTCGAAGTACACCCTATCCACTGAAGAAAGAATTGTCGGAATCGGACGTCTCAGTAAAAAGTTATGCGTGATCATACAAAAGAAAAAATATACGCGTCGGCTAGAGAACCTCCTTCTTTTTGGTTTCGTCGGTTAAAAATGTCTACTACCACAGTGAGATGCACTGTAACTGATCCACAATCACAAATCCATATTGAAATTTTGTAGTTATAATTAAATTAAATATGTCTAAAATGTTCACCCTTTATTTTATTTTATTTATTAATATTCATATTCATTTAATTTTATATAAATTATTTTATTTTATCTATTTCATCCTATATCAGTTATACTACTCATTAAGTAATATATTCATTAGTATTCAAATGATTAGCGTTAAATTATGCAGAACTCACGCACAGGTATATCCTACTGTGGGATTTCTATATTTATTCTAAAATGGCCTCGTATAAATTGTGAAATTGAACTATGTGTAAATTGTGAATAATATTATTATTATTGAAAATTGGAAAAATAATTCTTTATATAAGAAAAACTACTCTCTTGTAATCGAATGTGTCTGTAATAAATTATTTCCGTTTTTGGTGAGACACAATATAATCAGCAGGTGTCAATATGGGTATTGCTCTGGCAATTCTACGGAGGGCGCAGCAACAACTTTCCTGGAGCATATTTATAATGGTATCGACAAAGGTAAATTTGTAGCTGCCTGCGCTTTTCTTCTATTTACCCAGGGCATTTGACTCCATAGATTCTGATATACTCGCTAACAAATTATATGCCATAGGTGTTCGGGGGAAATTTCTTGCTTGGGTAATATCGTATACAGTGTGACCCATTTAAAATGGAACCACCCATGTAGAATACGCATTTTTCAGTCAATCTCAAAAATATTTCTTTCTAATATTAGGCATCAAAAACTGTATCTTGACACAAATTTTCATAGCTTTAGTTTCATTTCCAAGGCACTCTATGGTTTTTTTTCTTCGTCAAAAACGGCAAAAGTTTATTAGGCAATTTTTTTTTCCAAATTTAACTACACCACTGGATTCGTAGTCGTTATAAATTGAAACCATCAAAATTTCATAAAAAAATATTGGTTAACAACGAAGTTACAACAACTTTAATTTTGGAAACGAAGTATTTGATTATAATTTTTATTTAGATTGCAGACATATTTGAAATCTGGCAACACTGCCGATACAAAGTAGAGCAAAGTAGAATTTGTACAGCGAAAATCCGAAGTCAATAGCTCATTCCGTTAAACAGTTATAACTACTGAAAGTATGGTAATGTGAGCGATTTGTGGTGTACCAAATCACAGCCTACTATTGATTTAGTACAATACCTATGCCCAATGTATTAGTTCAGCTTTCCTCAAATTATTGATATCTTCTCTAAAAGCTTGTTTCAGTTGAGTTTTGCAGAATAAAAAAGGAACATTTTTCTGTCCTGCTTTCTGTTTTATTATTGAATAAATGATTTTGATACTTTAAAACTTGATTCGGTTCATTTCGTTTTTATCGGCTATTGAAAACTGCATAACTTGAAAATGAATTTTTAATTTTTTGTTATTTTCGAATACACTTATAACCAAACTTAAATAAATGATTTTAGGGAATAAATTAAATTTATTACAAAATCGCTTCCACCAGAAATCGCCCACATTACCATACTTTCAGGAGTTATAACTGTAGAACGGAATGAGCTATTGACTTCGGATTTTCGCTGAACAAATTCACTGGTGTTCTACTTTGTATCGGCAGTGTTGCCAGATTTTAAATATGTCTATAATATAAATGAAAATTAATATCAAATACTTTGTTTCCAAAATTAAAGTTGTTGTAACTTCGTTGTTAACCAATATTTTTTTATGAAATTTTCATGGTTTTCATATATAACGACTACAAATCCAGTGGTGTAGTCAAATTTCAAACAAAATTCCTAAACTTTGCCGTTTTAACGAGAAAAACCATAGAGTGCCTTGGAAATGAAACTAAAGTTATGAAAATTTGTGTCAAGATACAGTTTTTGACGCTTAATTTTCAAAAATTTTTTTTGAGAATGACTGAAAAATGCTATTTTACAGGGGTGGTTCCATTTTAAATGGGTCACATGTATAAGTTGAGGAAAGTATATGGTGAAATAGGATGAGTTCCACAGGGCTCAGTTTTGGGACCGCTTATTTTTCAAATTTATATCAATGATTTACCACAACATATAGGTACTAAGTCAATATCCCTTTTTGCTGACGACACTTCCATTTCAGAAGAAGCTGATAGTCCTGCGGAACTTCAGTCGAAACTGAACACAATAGGTCACAAATTAACAACATGGTGTCGCACAAATAAACTTATAGTTTATGCCGATGAAACGGTGTTAGTTCAATTCATCAATAGAAGATATTTAGAACAGCCTATACATGTTGATATTATTGATGTTACTATACAGGGTGTCCCTGGACTTTCTCTTTTCCTCTCGGGAATGTATAGATGGGGTCAAAATATCCCCACTACTTTATATAACTTTTGTTCCTAAAAGCCTTCGTTACCAAGTTACGGGCCCTCGAAGTTACAAAATGAAAAATGTTTTTATTTGATAACTTTCAAAGGGAATATTAAAAATTATCTAAATTTTTGTGATTGACTAAACAAATGAATTCCTTCGATGAGCTTTCATGCAGGAGTCAGTTGTTTTGCTAAAAAGTCAGGAACGGACTACCCCCGATGGTCCACACCCCAAAACTTTGAAATGACATATAATTTTTCAATAGTTTTCAACAAAATAAGGTTACGTAGACAATTTTCTGAATAAAAGTACTCGTGTGGAAAGTCGATCGGAGCAACGATTCTTAATAAAAATGCAGTTTTACTCGACGACATCAAACCCGATCGTCCACCATTATTTGAAATGAAAAATTTTCACAGTTGAAATACTAATGCTAACGTTAATTCAACAACATTTATAACAGGGATAATACAAAATATGCTAAAAGTCGTAAACAAAAAGTACAGTACCTAGTTGAAAGTTTCATTCACAATGTAGATATTTTTTCAAATGAAATATCAAGTTATGTAGATTCGTGGTGTTTTTGAACTAACAAGCTACTCCACTATGAAATATCGAATTCAGTCCATATTTTGTATGTACGCGTGGAATAGTAAGCACGTTTCGTGTTGTGTTATCTGAATCTCATGAAACTCAACATTTGGATGTTGCAAATTCGTATTCACAGCTTAAATGTTGAGGAGTTTCACTGATAAGTATAATTTCATGGGATAATTTTTTTAACCCGAAGAAAAATTTAGCTGAAGAAACGCACATCGGAAGACATAACTAATAAAAAGCAAACGAATAAACTACAAAAACGGCTGCACATGAATAGGTGAAAAATATCCGGTGTATAAATTTATGTTCCATTTCTTCCACAGATGTTGACAAAAACACCTTGTAGAAAGAAATAAAATTAGTGTGGATAAAAAATGACAACTGGAATACGATTTTGTTTTGTTGAGTGGTGCGTTGTCATTGTATTGTCAATACTCTAATAGGACAGTTTGAAGTATTTTGATATGGCCGAACAGTTTACATTCAACGAATATGCAGATATGAATGCATTATATGGACGAGCATTTGGTAATGCTGCAGAAGCCCGTCGTCTGTATGCCGAGTATTTTCCCAATCGAACGTTACCGGCAAGAGAAACGTTCGAGCGTGTCGATCGCAGCTTGAGGGAGACAGGTATGTCTAATGGATAATTAATTGGAGCCTGTTGTTTTATTTCGATATTATTGTAGGTTCAGATTTGCCAAAACGAGGTGGTGAGGGCGCTCCTAGGGCTGTGCGTACCGTTGTATTGGAGGAAAGTATTTTGGAAGCTGTCTGAATGATCCTTCAACGAGCATCAGAAACCTATCAGAACAGTTCCATACATCCAAGTCCACTATTCATAGAATAATTAGGGAACAACTGCTCCACCCATATCACATTCAGAAGGTACATGACATTGCCATGACACCTGAAGATTTTCCAGCACGACTGGAATATGCCAATTGGTTCTTGGATAAGCAAAGAGAGGATATTACTTTTATTACTCGAGTTTTATTCACTGATGAAGCAGGTTTCAGTAGAGATGGAGTAATCAACTCTCATAATCTCCACATATGGGCCGAAGAAAATCCCCATGGGATATTGCAAACCAAACACCAACGGAAATTCAACGTGAATGTTTGGGCTGGTATCATAGGAAACCATCTCATAGGACCATTCGTTCTACATGACCGATTGAATGGAGAACGTTATTTGGAGTTCATTCAGAACGATTTGAATGGACTTTTGGAACATGTTCCATTGCAAACCCGAAGAGATATGTGGTTTATGCATGATGGCGCTCCTCCTCATTCTAGTTTGATTGTGCGGGACCATCTGAACCAGATTTTCCCCAATAGACGGATTGGACACGACACGACCCGACACGACACGACCCGACACGACACGACACGACACGACACGACACGACACGACACGACACGACACGACACGACACGACACGACACGACACGACACGGTAGAGGTGGGTCATATTCATGGCCACCGCGGTCTCCGGATTTAAATCCATTGGATTTCTTTCTGTGGGAGCATCTCAAAAGCCTCGTTTACGCTACACCTATTCACACCAGAGATGCCTTGTTGAATAGAATTACATTACATTGTGAAGCCATACGAAACGACCCTGGCATGCTATTTCAAGTGCAGAGAGGGTGCTTGCGCCGAATAATAAAATGTATTGAGAGAGAGACGGGGGTCATATTGAGCAGTTTTTGTAGCGGATTTTGCATTTCTGTTTGCTCTTGAGGCTTGCGATTGATTATTTACACCATGAGTTTTGTAAGGTAAACGTCATAAAAATTCGTTATGAACATTGTACCTATCATTTCTATTTTCATTACAAATTAATCTTTTCGAATAATGGTAGACATCTCAGGTTGGATGTCGTCGAACAAAATGCATTTTAATCAAAAATAGTTGCTCCGATCGATTTTCCACACGAGTACTTTTATTCAGGAAATTGTACAGGTAACATTGTTTTGTTAAAACCTATTGACAAATCCCAGTCATTTCAAAGTTTTGGGGTATGGACCATCGGGGGTAGTCCGTTCCTGACTTTGTAGCAAAACAACTGACTCCTGCATGAAAGCTCATCGAAGGAATTCATTTGTTTAGTCAATCACCGAAATTTAGATCATTTTGAATATTCACTTTGAAAGTTATCAAAGAAAAACATTTTTCATTTTGTAACTTTGAGGGCCCGTAACTTGGTAACGAAGGCTTTTAGGAACAAAAGTTATATGAAGTACTGGTGTTATTTTGACCACATCTATACATTCCCGAGAAAAAAAGAGGAAGTCCAGGGACACCCTGTATATCCGTCGGAAACCACATTTTTAGGTCTTCATATAGATTTTGGATTGAGTTGGCAAATTCACATAAGTTACGTTTGCAAGAAAATCAACACCAGTGCCTATGCATTGGTACAACTCAAAAAGGTTATGAATGAAGAACATTTGCTAAACATTTACTATGCGCTGGTTTATTCAGTACATTCTTACAATGTGCTTTCGTGGGGAAGAAGGAATGAACATTAATAGACCTTTCATCTCTCAAAAAAGGATCATACGTATGTTGTATGGCCTTCGTCACACAGATTCCTGTAGATCCATTTTTAGAGAAAATAAAAAGTTAACATTACCATCTATATACATTTATAATTGTTTGCTCTTTGTAAAAAACAGGAGTCTGAGTTCGAAACTAATTCAATGGTCATAATACCTAAAAAAACGAAATCTAATTAAGCTGCAACAGCACTCAGTTAAACATTGTTCGAAAATCTCCCTCTTATCAGGTTCGAAATGTTCAATTTGCTGTAAAAAATATCTCATCAATACCTACTTTCAAAAGGAAGGTTAAAGAGTACCTTTTAGAGGGATGTTTATACTCTATCAATGAATATTTTGAGTATACTTGGAAATAACTGTGTTCAATCTATTGTAATGTCTGTTAGTTTTTTTTACTCCATATTGTACATCTACATGTTTTTTCTTTCTTTTACTTGACGTTTCCTATATCATTGTTAAATGATCATTTCAAGGAATAAAAATATTATTATTATTCTTTTTGGGGTTATTTACTTACGTTACTTCAGTCGGTGATGTCAATATAGGTGTAAATATGTAATTATCCACTTGACTCTAGAGCAACTTCCTCCATTCTTGGAAATTACTGGTGTGGGCTTATAATTTTCAGAACTAATCCAGCATATGTAGCCATCGCACAGTGAAAATGATGCGTATCATGGTCATTTATTTGGCGATTTTCGAAATAGTTTACTCTCAAAACATCCCCAGCAATCCTGGAAGAAAATACTACTTCAAAATGGGCAGGAACAACAGTGAATTCAAAGGGCACAACCGAATTTTTTATCTAAATCACAACATTACAGATTACGAATATCCCAATAGAAGAGTGGAGACCACGAGTGCTTCGAACAGCGAAGAAAAAATAAAAGTAAGTCATGAATGCTCCATTAGTTCACTGTTATTATGACGGGGACGTATTCAGGTTTTTTTGGTTGGGTGATTTTTCAAGTTTTCTCAGATGTCTATTTACACGGAAAAAATAATTCGCAAATAATATCACTAGTGGTAAAATCTAACCAGTATTATTTTTGGTTTCTATACGAAGGTATCCTGTCCTAAAACTTAGCATTTCCATGAGCTGGGTTTTTCCCAGCATTGATCAGCATAGTAAACATATAGGAAAGAAGTAACTAAACTGAATTTTCATAAGCACTTTGCAGGAGGGGAGCAGAAAAACTGAATTATCTTAATAGACTAGGAGGAATCGGCGCATAAGTACCGAAAACTATTCCACCTCAATTTTTTTATGCGATCCTCTTCAAATTGCCCTACTGATGATACAAATGCATGTTGCCATGGGGCAACCCCGTGCCATATTGTTTAAACCGAAATTGTTTAAACAATTGCAAGGAATTGTTATTTTTCAATTTTTTTTATATTCTTTATTAAAATACAAATAAAAAAGGTCCCATGACTTTTCACGATAAAGTTAATATTTTTAGAGATATGAATTTTTAAAGGTTCAAAAAATCTCATATTTGGGTACTTTTGACCCATGAAAAATATATTAAAAAAAAAAATCGAAATAATATATTTTTTTAATTCTTTATACAATAGTTAATAACATTCTTAAAGAGATTTAAAAAAATTTCATTGATTATACCTGTTTTTAATTATCAATTTCGCGCGCTCACAAGTATGCATCGCTTACCTTTAAGTATCGCCGTCTCTCTCTGACTCATGCGCTGCATCGGCCTCTCTGTTTCCTGAATCATTATTTATCATTTATCTTAAAAACTATTAACTTTTTTAAGATTGTTAAAGAGAGCAATGTTATTAACAATTAAATTGTCTACAATTTGTTTATGACAAATTTTTTTCTGGAATCCATTTTACAAACGTTATTTAAGCATGAATCAGTTTATATTATTTTTTTGTCATTAAAACAGAAAGTAATTACATTGAATAACTTCTTCAAACGAAGGTTATAGATGTAGAAGTATGAAATAATAAAACAAGATTAAAAAAAAAGGTATTTATTTATTATCAATATCATTTTTATATATTATATTCTTACAGTCTTCTGAATCACAGCCACATAGAAGTATGCAACTGATATTATTTTTTTTACAGTAACAAGCTTTGGTTTTACAGGCTTTCTTACAATTGCACGGTTTTTTAAGATCAGTTGGAAATGGGCTTTTGTTCATAAATAAAGGTAGCAAAGTACTATTCTCCAGTTTGTATCCGAAATTCGTAAAATCTAATGTTTTATATTGGGGATTCAACGCTTTTTTCCAAATGTATGTTTGAGCAGAAGCTCTAAGTGCATGCAAATGCAAGGCATCTGATGTGCACGGAATTTTCGATAAATTAATATTAGTTCCAAAGCAACGAGAAAAAATAATTTGTCTAGCTTCATCCGCGGAGTTACCTTTTTTACCCAAAATATTTAAATACAATGTTTCTAAGCCTTTCAACTCCTTAGTACTTAATTCTAAGCCATTGCCAAGAGGGACTAAGACATCACGATTTTCTTTTATTTGTATCAGTTCTAAAGCTTTTTTTTTGTGCCAATTTTACTAGTCGTATCACAACCCGTAAATGCGTGTAAAGCAGGTAAAATTTTAATTACATGTTCCGATTCATGCTTAAATAACGTTTGTAAAATTGATTCTAGAAAAAAATTTGTCAAGAACAAATTGTAGATAATTTAATTGTTAATAACATTGCTCTCTTTAACAATCTTAAAAAAGTTAATAGTTTTTAAGATAAATGATAAATAATGATTCAGGAAACAGAGAGGGCGATGCAGCGCATGAGTCAGAGAGAGACGGCGATACTTAAAGGTAAGCGATGCATACTTGTGAGCGCGCGAAATTGATAATTAAAAAACAGGTATAATCAATGAATTTTTTTTAAATCTCTATTAAGAATGTTATTAACTATTGTATAAAGAATTAAAAAAAATATGTTATTTCGATTTTTTTTTTAATATATTTTTCATGGGTCAAAAGTACCCAAATATGAGATTTTTTGAACCTTTAAAAATTAATATCTCTAAAAATATTAACTTTATCGTGAAAAGTCATGGGACCTTTTTTATTTGTATTTTAATAAAGAATATTAAAAAAAATTGTCCGGTTGAAAAATAACAATTCCTTGCAATTGTTTAAACAATTTCGGTTTAAACAATATGGCACGGGGTTGCCCCATAGCAACATGCATTTGTATCATCAGTAGGGCAATTTGAAGAGGATCGCATAAAAAAATTGAGGTGGAATAGTTTTCGGTACTCATGCGCCGATTCCTCCTAGTATATAAGGCTAAAACCAGCTACATACCTTGTCACCTCACTCTTGTGAGGTGACAAGCCGTGCTCGTCCATCTTATATTATATAACGTGTACAGTAGCATTAAGGTGTATATAGTTAGGTTGAGTCATCTGTATTTGAAAATGTAAATTATAATATTTTTTTTTGGTTGGTTTTGGTTGCCCTAAAACTGAATCTTGCGGGACTCCAATTATTACCGATCGTTTTGATGAGACTAAAGTTTAACCATTTTCAATTGCAGAAGCCGTTTCTATAGGGAGCAAATCAGAAACTCACTTCGCTAACACGAGCGTATATGCGAAGATACGGAACGAAAAATAATGTGTACTACTAGTAAACATTCTCCGTCGGCGAACGGTAGATCAAAAGTACCGATAGTCAACGTGGGTTTGAGTGACAGCTGTTTGAGTGACCGCAAGCCAATGATAATAATAATAATAATAATAAAGGTCTTTATTATTTTCATGTAATATAAATAGTAATAATATACATAGAAATTGAAATACATACAAACATAAATATTTCATTTAAGTGGTTAAAAAACTGAAAATAAAGGGCGAAGTTCATTTTCTGTAGGGAAACAGTAGCTTCACTACGAAAATGTTCTTCTTCTTGCTTGTAGGTGTGTCTATACGTTGAGACTAATAAAGAACCAGTTTCAGGAGGTCTGAGTAAATGAAAGCCAGTAGCGTCTTTGGTCTGGGACCAAAATAGGTTTTAAAATATTCTATAGTTGTGATGTGTTTTGTTGGAAAATATTGCTTTTTTTCGACCATGGGAAAATGAAATTATGATGATCCGATTGCCTATTAATACATACTTCGTCGTTTATGGCATATTTTTTTATTTTAACGTATTTTTTAAATATTTAAATATCTAAATAAAATTAGTAATCTCCGCCTCTGCTGCTCAAAGGATTGCGCGTCAAGACTGAAAAACTTGTTTTTTATGCTTCTGCAATTGATAATGGATGAACTTATAACACATTACATTTTTCGTGGCATTTCCAATTTTTTTTATCATATCCTTAAAGGTTTTTGATTTGTCCTCTTCACTTGATTTTTGTGTCTAGTCAGAAAAATAGTTGGTTTCTAATGGATATTTGAATGAACATACACCTATTATACAGTGTCATCCTCAAAGTATGCACCATAAGGGAAACTTATTTATTAAGGGTTTTTCGACAAAAAGTTATTCTTGGTAAAAGTTTTTGCATCCCCTAAAACTAAACATACACCAACAAAATATAGTAAAACACACGTAGTATACGAGGAGCCTTAAAAAATTTGTGCAGTTTTATTTGTTTACCCATTTTTTTTAAAAAATGGGAACTACGAAAAAAAAAATGCTAAAACGATAAATAGACAACATCCTGTATACGACGGTTTATTTAAAAAGCCTGTAATAATACAAATTACACAACTATCATGTTAACCACGGTCAATTTTTTTGAAGAGTAAAAAATTTTAAATTTTTGGAAATTTTTTTTTTTTTAAAATTTAAAATTATTGTAACAAGAACAATATTCAATAATATCAAATCACAAAACATCAAAACAAAATAAGTATTTCGGCACAAACTCATTGATTTTCTGGAGATTTTCTTGTCCAAAATAATTCTTATATTCGCTTTGAAAACAAAAGCATGTTTCCGAACGAATATTTTACATCTCAGTATGATGTCCATCCCGCAACATGCACAGTTCGGTTCTTCTTACACAATCGTTGACTGCATTCGTAATGTGCTCCGGTTGTATGGCCCTCACACAATTGTAATCACAGTTTTTAAATGTTCTCTATCCCTAAAAGGACGATGTTTGTAAACTTCTTCTTCAATAAACCCCAAAAGAAGAATTCCATTGGGGTTGAATCTGGTGAACGCGCTGGCATTGGATTCTCTGAGTAACGTCCTATCCATTTCCCATTAAATGTTTCATTTAAAAATTGTCGTATTGCTACACTACAGTGAACACTAGCTCCATCTAACTGATACCAAATTCTGTCTCTTTGTCCACGCGGCATTTGATTTAAAATTGGTAATAAATCTTGTTGTAAAAATTGCAAATATCGGTTGGATTTAAGGTTTCCATCAATGAAGAAGGGACCAATCAAAGTATTGTTCAATAGTCCACATAAGACATTTACCTTAAATGAGTATTGGTCCTTGCACTCTATAGTGAAATGAGGGTTTTATGTAGCCCACCATCTACAGTTCTGTGAACTTACTGTTCCATTAGTTGTAAATGTTGCTTCATCAGTCCATAAAATATTTATTGGGAACCGTGCGTTTTCTTCGTATTATCCCTGATACCATGCGGAAAACTCAAATCTTGGAATAAAATCCCTTTCGTTTAAAGTATTTATAAATTTTGATTTAAAAGCTTTGAATGTATTTCTTCTTAAAAAAAATTGTACAGTAGTAAAAGGTCCATCAAGAGATGTCGATATTTGTTTAATTGATGTCTTACCATTTTCGATAACTTTTTAACACACTTCCTCTTCCACTTCTATAGATACTTTTGCAGCTGTGTGAGGTTTTTTGAAATTGTTATTTATACTGCCTGTTTCTTTGAATTTATTTAAAATACGGGTTACTGTAGTGTGATTTACATTGCGATTAGGATGCCTGGCATTAAAAATGTCTGTACCTTGTCTGCTTGGAGTATTTTCCCCACACAACAATATAATCTCAACTTTTTCTTCTTTTAAATAGTACTTATTATCAAACGTTAACAAAATAAGCAATAACTAGGTAATAAATATTTAGCAAATATGTCAAGCCAACTTAAAACAATTATTTTGGACAAGAAAAATTCCACAAAATAAATGTAATTAGTTTGTGTAGCAATACTTATTTTATTTTGATGTTTTGTGATTTGATATTATTGAATATGAAGTTCTTGTTACAATACTGTATAATTTTGAGCAATTTTCGGTGTTAACAAAAAATAAAAATAACTGCACCAAAAACTTTGAAAATTATTTTACTCTTCAAAAAAATTGACCGTGGTTAACACAAAAGTTGTATAATTTGTAATATTACAGGCATTTTAAATAAACCGTCGTATACAGGATGTTGTCTATTTATCGTTCTGCAATTTTTTTTTCGTAGTCCCCATTTTGAAAAAGTGTAAAAAAATTAAACTTCCACTTACATGGTCATGACTTCAAATCTAGATGTATTTTTTATTGCTGAACAACTTTTTTTAAATAACATTTCCCGCAATTTTTCAAAATAAGGGTACTTTACTCCTTGTCTCAAAATCAAATTTTTGAAGGCTCCTCGTATATTACGTTTGTTTTACTATATTTTGTTGATGCATGTTTATTAAAAGGGAATGCCCAAACTTTTACCAAGAATAACTTTTTGTGGAAAAACCCTTAATAAATAAGTTTCCCATAACTAACAGTGACCAGTCTTGATAGAATCAGTACAAATTTATTTAGCTTCAAGATCATTATAGAATCAAGTTCTAATCTTGAAAGCGCCCCAGAACTGAGACACTAGATTACTAGAATAACAATCCCTTTCAGAATACTTTGCAGTATCTGGATGAAGACTGGAATTACCGGCACAAAAACCAATCAAAAACGAACCTGCCACGCTTCATACAAAAATTCTACGAGAAATCCAGTGAAGATCAATCTCCGAATACCGATTTGAAAATACTATTCAACACAAACAAAAACAGCTCGAGTCCTATCCTGCGCTTCAATCTGGACAGCCTGAACCCGAACGAAACAGTCCTCGATGCGGATCTGTATTTTTACTGGCCGCTGTCCAACGCGTCCAGTATTTTCAGGGAGTCGGTTGTACTGCGATTGTACCAATACGAAAGGCAGTTCAACGAGGAGTCCAACGAGACTGAATTTCCTCAAAATCCCGATGTCCACAAGCTTTTCAACGTCATATACGTGTCGAAAGCGCAAAGGGGTTGGCAGGTAAGAGGAATAACGTGTTTTTACAAGCTTTTATTTAACTTCACATTTGTCTGTATAGTCTGTATATATATACAAAAATATATATATATATATACAGTGTGACCCATTTAAAATGGAACCACCCCTGTAGAATACGCATTTTTCAGTCATTCTCAAAAATATTTTGTTTCAATATTAAGCATAAAAAACTGTATCTTGACACAAATTTTCATAACTTTAGTTTTATTTCCAAGGCACTCTATGGTTTTTTTTCTTTGTCAAAAACGGCAAAAGTTTATTGGGCATTTTTTTTTCAAATTTGACTACACCACTGGATTTGTAGTCGTTATAAATGGAAACCATCAAAATTTCATGAAAAAATATTGGTTAACAAGGAAGTTACAACAACTTTAATTTTGGAAACAAGTATTTGATTATCATTTTTATTTAGATTATAGACATATTAAAAATATGGCAACACTGCCGATACAAAGCAGAACACCAGTGAATTTGTACAGCGAAAATCCGAAGTGTGTGTGATGTGTGTCTCATTTTATCTATATTCAACTATGTATTGTATTTTATGAATAACTTTATTTATACATGTACTTTGTTTTGACTTGTCCTATAGCTTTATGAGCTCGCATTTGGATCAATAAACTATCTATCTATCTATCAAAGTCAATAGCTCATTCCGTTCTACAGTTATAACTCCTGAAAGTATGGTAATGTGAGCGATTTGTGGTGAACTAAATCACAGCCTACTTTTGATTTAGTACAATACCTATGCCTAATGTATTAGTTCAGCTTCCCTCAAATTATTGATGCCTTCTCTAAGAGTTTGTTTTTGTTGAGTTTTGCAGAATCTAAAAGGAATATTCTTTGTCCTGCTTTCTGTTTTATTGTTGAATAAATAATTTTGATACTTTAAAACTCATTTCGTTTTTATCGGCTATGGAAAACTGCATAACTTGAAAATGAATTTTTAATTTTCTGTTATTTTCGAATACACTTATAACTTAAACTTAAATAAATGAATTTAAGGGAATATAATTTACAAATCCAGTGGCGTAGTCAGATTTTTATTACAAATCGCTTCCACCACAAATCGTTCACATTACCATACTTTCAGGAGTTATAACTATAGAACGGAATGAGCTATTGACTTCGGATTTTCGCTGTACAAATTCACTGGTGTTCTACTTTGTATCGGCGGTGTTGCCAGATTTTAAATTTTTCTATAATCTAAATAAAAATTATAATCAAATACTTTGTTTCCAAAATTAAAGTTGTTGTAACTTCGTTGTTAACCAATATTTTTTTATGAAATTTTCATGGTTTCCATTTATAAGGACTACGAATCCAGTGGTGTAGTCAAATTTAAAAACAAAAATTACCTAATAAACTTTTGCCGTTTTTGACGAAGAAAAAAAACCATAGAGTGCCTTGGAAATGAAACTAAAGTCATGAAAATTTGTGTCAAGATAAAGTTTTTGATGCTCAATATTCGATTTTTAGATTGAAAAATGCGTATTCTACAGGGGTGGTTCCATTTTAAATGGATCACATTATATATATATATATATATATATATATATATATATATTTTATGTTAGGAAATGTTATAAAATAATGAAACTGATAATTCATTATTATTATTAGGTATTTAAGTTATCGTACCGTGGTTCATGCTATGTTGGTTTTACAATTTTTCTATACTTTTTGCTGTTCTAGAATCTTATAACATGTTCTAGTCAACGCGTATGTATCAAAAAGTCAGTAATGAAGTATCTCTATTGTCATAAGTATGTTACCAATAATACATTCAATTTGCACAAACACTAGATCTTTTCCTCACCACCAATCCTGACCCGTATAGAATAGAAGTTTGTGCCCCACTTGGAAACTCTGATCACACCCTCATCTCCACAACATGCTCTTTCCATTTACCATCGAGCAGCACAATACCACCCCGTCTCATGTGGCATTACAATTCGGCCGACTGGGAAGGTCTTCGTATGTTTTTCTCAGCGTTTCCATGGAAGAGAGTTTGTTTCTCTTCAGTAGATCCAACACGATGTGCTGAGACAATTTCTGAAATCATCATGTTGGGGATGCAAACTTACATACCGAATACCGAAAGAAGAACATCATCCGATAAGACCTGGTTTAACAGAAACTGCTCTAGAGCTGTGGCTTCCAAACAGGCAGCATACCATCGATGGCAAAAAAATCCGGGACCTGAGACCAGAGCAGCATACGTTGAGGCTAGAGGCATATGCAAAGAGACAATAGAATGTTCAAAAGATGCTCATAATGCCAAAATAAGATCAAAACTTGTTGAATGTCCCAACGGATCCCGTTCATTTTGGTCTTTCGCCAAAGCTGCAGGAAGAAACTTCACTTCCAGCTCTTTTCCTCCCCTAACCAAAGAAGATGGAACACTAGCAACGACTGCCCAGGAAAAAGCCAATATCTTTGCGCACCTATTTGCTGGAAATTCCACTCTGGATTCTTCGGGAAAACAACCCCCGAACATTACACCTATTGACAGTCACATGCCCGAGATCACCTTTCGCCAACGTACTATCAGAAAGATTTTGCTGGGTCTCAACACCAACAAAGCCTGTGGATCTGACGGAATCCCGCCGATTGTTCTCAAGAAATGTGCCCCGAACTAACACCTGTTCTTTGCAAGTTGTTCAACCACTCTTACAATTTGGGAGTATTTCCGTCCAATTGGAAAATTGCAAGAGTACAGCCAGTCCCTAAAAAGGCAAAAGACCCTACCTAGCAACTACAGACCTATCGCACTGCTATCTATTATTTCAAAGGTCATGGAAAAAGCCATCAACATCGAGCTCATGAAATATCTGGAAGACTCAGGAATTATCAATGATAGGCAATATGGCTTCCGCCATCAGAGATCAACTGGTGACCTGCTCGCATACGTCTCACATATATGGCAGCTATCTATTGAAAAGTATGGAGAAACTTTAGCTGTGGCATTAGATATCTCCAAGGCGTTCGATCGAGTTTGGCACCAGGGACTCCTCGCCAAGCTTCCATCTTATGGCTTGCCCCCTCAGCTGTGTTCTCTGCTGGCTAGTTTTCTCTCAAACAGGTCTCTCCATGTAGTGGTCGATGGAGTTTCATCTGACACTCTACTCATAAATGCTGGTGTTCCGCAAGGATCCATTCTAGCACCAACACTATTTTTACTTCACATCAACGACCTGTTGAAAGCAACTTCATGTCCCGTACACAGCTTTGCCGATGATAGTACCTCCATACCCTTTCTCTTCCAGGGCCCTATATCAGCCCGTGAAACCAGAAATGAACGAGGAAGAAATGTTAACAATATAAATATGGACTTAGCAACAATTCTCGAATGGGGATCCAATAACTTGGTAGAATTCAATGCAAACAAAACACAAGCATGTCTTTTCTCTAGAAAAGCCGATCTCACTGTGCCTAACATAACTTTGTCAGGAGTAACCATACCTTGGTTTTTTGTTTCGTGCCAAGAGCTATTTCACCTCCAGTCAGCTGCTTAAAAATCCATTGCCAAAGTGCATCCCAAAAACTTGGTTTTTTGTTTCGTGCCAAGAGCTATTTCACCTCCAGTCAGCTATTCCGACCTAAGTCCTGGAATACTGTTCCCATATTTGGAGTGCGGCACCTAAACATATCCTGAAGCTATTGGATTCTGTCCAAAAAAGGGCAATTCGTCTCGTCGGTGATGCCTCGCTTACAAACTCGCTCACTTGTCTGGAACACCGTAGAAAAGTTGGCGATTTGTCTCTATTTTATAGATATTTTCATGGGCGATGCTCTTCTGAAATATCAACAATCGTTCCTCCTTTGGCAGTCTCTTCGAGATTAACCCGTCAAGTTCAGTCTTCACACCCCTTCGTGGTCACTTTGGAGACCTGCAGAACATCACTTTCCAAAGACTCATTCATCCAACGAACTGCGAGGCTTTGGAACTCATTGCCTAGGGAGGTGTTCCCCGAGGCATACAACCTCCAGAAATTTAAGAAGAACACCAACTCCTACCTTCTTTCCCTTGGTTCCCACGATGTTCTCTGAAAATGTCAATATGAAAAAAAAAAAAAAAAAAAGATGAAATGGTAAATCATATCAGGAGGAAACCCAACAGCGAGAAAAATGTCAATATGAATTTTATCCAAATTTGTACATATAATATAAGATCTAGAATTATATATTGTAAATAAAATCATTGGAATAAGTTAGAATAACAAAAAGTCAGACAGAAAGTGGAAATATACTTTAATATTTGTGAAAATAAACAAAATGTGTGTGTTGCCAAGAGGAAATCTAAAACGCTTGGGAGAGATAAAAAATTGATGCAGAAAACGAAACCACGTACCAATTTTGGAAGAATAATTATAATAAAATACAAGAGAAAAAACAAGCAAAACTATCCTCAAACGTTATACAACTAATTCAGATACGAATGGGAAAATAAACAAACAAGAAAAAACCACTCACCCTATTAAGATAACAAAAATCCAGTCCATGCCATTGCCAGGAACAAAAGAGGGTCTTTTTGCAGTGTAGCTGTATTTTTCCAGTGAGCAAGAACACTTCTAAGAGGCAGGTATTTCGAAAGCAGAACTAAACAAAGTGCAACATATCGGGTACAGACACTTATATTGGTTATTTGATCACTTGTGTCCTGTCATTTATACATTTAATGGTTTTTTTCCATTCTCACAGACTGTTCATATAACATTGAAACGTTTATTTTACATCACTGTTCTGAGTTAGATATCGCAGAGTAGGTCAAGTTTAAGGATTTATTTCAATAAAAACATCTATTTGACGATTTTTCTGCATTCTTTGTTTATCTATTGAGCACCTAATCATAATCTTCTCACAAAATAGCACATTTTGACGTCATGCAGCGCACCAAGTTGGCAGTACTGAATCCTGCCATGAGAATAGAGATGACTCATACTCCATTGGCGTACCGACTGAACTGGAATAAGGTAACAAAGTGTTGAAAAAGGGTAAGACAACATAGCTGGAGTTTCATTACTGTTATGATAGGTATTCCTTTTTCAAAATTATTAAATAAATAAGGAAATCAATTATTGTTGACGAGTTTTGTGATTATGGTTTGATTCTATTCAATATTGGTATGTGGGAGTTTTCGGGAACAGAGATCACGATTTTTTTGTATAATTCATGAATTCAAGATGGCGACGTGTTTTTTATTATGGTCCGATTCCATTCAAAATTGGTATGTTGGGTTTTTTTGAGGTCGGAGATTATCAATTTTTGTCAGAATTCAATAAGATGACGGATTTCATGTATGAATAAAAAGAATTAAATAAAAATGATTTGAAATTTTTTTAAAACAAGCTATTATCATTTATCTTTTTTTTTTTGTTGTTATATATCCATATTCTTAAAGTGATATTAGCATGTATCATAAATTATATTAGTATATTTTGAAGACTTTAAATTATTTATTAACTTACATAAAAAAGCATTTGCTGCTTCTGTGGTTTTTCAATATTTATTTGCTAAATGCATACTCTTGCTTCTTGTATTCCTATTGTTATATTTAGTCGCAAATAAATATATATTATTATTATATAAGTTATGCAACATTCTTTTCAGTTGGGGCGTTAGTTTTTTAAGAAACAGAGGGGGGTTGTTATATCTCTTCTGAAAGGCCTCTCGATTCTCTTTTTCAAAACAATTCGAAGAATTTGGAGACAAATGAATAATAATTTTCTCTGTCCATAAATGAGCATAAAGCTTATAAGCATTTTTACTGTCTGGGCAATATAAGCTTTATTTTTACAGCCTAGGACAACTCGAACAACAATATTTTCCCCGATATGTTTTGATACTTTTATACTATTTATATATTATATATGAAGAATATTTTCATCAACCATTCGCCCGCTTTCTTTGTAGATATTCAAGGTGAAGAAGCCAATTGACAATTGGCTTTCTGGGGAAGAAAATTTGGGGCTAATCCTGACCATCTCAAGCTACGACAATAATACATCAATCGATATATTCAATGACACAAATCAGGGAATCTTCAGGACCTTCCTGGTTGCCAGAGAGAAAAACAATAGTAAGTCTACGGCTACGCATTTTTTGAAACTATTCCTTTCTACTATTTAGCAAAGTTGAATAAATTACAATTATAAAACTAAGCCGTTTCTGTCGATTCAGTGTTTACCCCCCTCTCTACATACCATCATACCTTTCTAAAAGCGAATTAATTCAAGAAATAAAGTATATTAGTGGAAAATCTATTTTTTGGTTTTTACAGACACATTTTCGAAAACAGAAGACTCCTCTACCAATTCTATGTCAACATGTCATAAGAAGGAATGGTCTGTGAATTTCAGAAATTTAGGATGGGACCAGGTCATAATATCACCAGAAGGATTTGCAGCCTATGACTGTGCCGGCAAATGTTCAAAATCGACAGACGAAAACCAGTGGAACCACGCGAAGATTCTTAGCATTTCTCAAAAGAGATCCCCATGTTGTGTGCCAGTGAAGTATCGATCCATGCCGATTATGTATTTCGATAAATTTGACAACATTGTTATAAAAAATTATGACAACATTATCGTTGATGAGTGCGGATGTAGATAATCGTTTTGATTTATTTATTTTATTCCTGATTGCCTCTAATAGTACCTTGCATGGAAAACTCAAATAAACAAATTACCACAAATTATCAATATGTTTATTCATTGAAAAATATTAATTAAATTACAAAAATATAATCACGTATCCTAAGGATACAAAATATCATAATGCCCAGGACGGTATAAGAGATGAACAGTCGGGGAGCAACCTTCAGGCAAGTCATGCTCGGTACATGACTTTCCAGTACCTCTATCCATGTACACAACCCTTACACCCTGTGTGGACGGCTGCACAGGCAGCAATAATATGGATGTGATCGCTTTCTTTGTACATGGGCTCCACTTCTTGATGGCAAAAGTCAGCAACCTAGAGAAAAGTTTTGATAAAAAACATCAACAGAAAAGCCTACACAATAAGGATTTTTCACAACAGTTGTAGGAAAACTCACAGTTCGGTCTCCTTCGATGAAGCAGCTGTAGAAATCTTGATCTTTCTGCAGCTGTCCGCTAGTAAGTAATCTCAGATAAACTACCATATAGTCAGAAAAACCCTGTTCGTTGAAAAGAGTATGCAATTCGTTTCTAGCTTCAGTTACATCTTCGATGACTTTCAAACGCTTCAAGACGTCCATATACTACAAAGAGTCGAGAAAATGACACAAACCACTGGAAAAAGATACGAATACATACCGTATCATAAAAATCCTCGACAGTGAATTGCTGGAATCCAAGTGAAACTAGAACATCTTTGCTATCTTCTGCTATTTATAAAACTCGTTATATTCTTCTTTTTTTCCTAGCAGTCTCTCAATATTAGCGTAACTAAGGCTCTAAAAAAACAATTGCCATCGGGCCTAGTTCTTCGAATGTGTTGGTATTTAGAAGCTAAATGCTTAACTTTGTCTAAATATACTTCATCGGCAGAGTATTCACCATTGAGAGATGTTATCGGCTCTAAATCTCCAACTAAAGCAGTGGTTTCTGAAATCTGTTTTTTTTTCCTTAGGATAAACATAACCTGAAAATGATCGCAAACTTACTTCTTTTTCGATTTGGCGTTGTTGAGCTAATATCAGCTCATCCTGGTTAGTCTGAGAACTGCCTTCAACGGAATTCTTTTTCACAAACTGGCCTACGTCTCCCATTTTACACAACAATTTTATTTAAGTTTTTTTCATGAGAAACCCCAAAAGTGACATCGGAAATCGGAAGATAAACACAGAACACCAAAACACAGAACCACAACGTCCACAACTATTTAGAAATTTTAGTATCTATTCTCTAAGAAGGTGACATCTACGTCTGAAACTTGGAAGTAGCGGGATAGTGATGGATTATTTTCTACCACGCAGAAAACTTGTGTTTTATATGCTGATACTATGGAGGGTTGAGGGAGGACACTCTCATACGGTTGTTCAACTCAAAAGGTGTCCACCAAAAGGCATTTAATAACGTTTAAGAAAGTGACCAGAATGGCGCTCGTGTTATAGATAAAACTATAATTTTTTTTTCCATATTATGCATTGAAAGTGGCATTTTTAGAAAGCGGATGTGAGTCTTTCTTTTTCTAATTTAACTTTCGGCTATTTCTTCTAAAACGGTACTCTTGTGCAGTGAATCGATTTTAATTCAATACTTTTTTAGGGACACCTTTTTGTAACAAAGAGATGGTTCTCCCTACATGAAATGCAATACAACATTTTATGATAAACAATAAATTACAATTTTTTCATGGGTTTTTAGAATGGAACAGTACCCTGTTTGTTGCACTACAAGAAAAAGTCAGATACCACGAGATGACGCTGATAATTCCAGAATATTTTGCCCAAGCATTGAATAACAAATTTTAGTTACAGCCCCTGTCAAATAAGCCTGTACACTAAGTAGTACTAGACCATGGCAGTACATTGGATATTGAAAAATACCCAATTATCTAAACGCCTCGTATATCATTGGTTGAAATCTCTACCTCAATATCAGTATAATAATCTATTTGTCAAATATGATTTGTTGCAGTTGCACTACATATATACTTTTTGTTGTTCACTGATTGGGTGGTTCGACAACGACCTAGGACATTTTAGGGTCATTATATATATTACCCATTACCCTGGGCATTTAAATTGATGTGCCACAATAGGGAATACGCAAAAAATTTATTTTTTATTTTTTTTATTCTCAATAATTACATATAATAATAATAATATTATTCCTTTATTGCCCAACAGGTAATACCCAATTACAGGACATAATTAAATACATCAGTACTAGGTAGTACATAATCGACAAATAATCTCAACTTTAAACATGAACATAATGAATAGTGAAAATGATTCCTCAAATTCCAAATTTTCATCAAAATTTTCAGGTTCAAGATTGCTTCTCAATTCAAACACTAGCGCCAACTGTGGTTGTTTCAGGATTCTTGACAGACAATCCTATTTCTTGCCACCTAAAAATAAACTCAATCTTACTTCTGGTGTAATGTTCAAGTAACAATAAAGGACATATGAATACTCAATTCAACACATAAACGAAGACGACGTCCTTCAGAAGCGTTAAGAGTTGGGACTGAGTGAAGTAACGATGCATACGTCCATCAGAGGCGCTAGGAGTACGTTTTTGAATGTGATGTAAAAATTGGCGTTTTCAATTTCGAATTATGAAAAACTTGAATAATTTTTTCAGCTTCTGAGTTCGTTGCTAAGCTTACTGGGTGGCAATTTTCATGTGCAAATCAAAATATCCTAGGAAAGGAATATGGGAGATTCTGGCCATAACGTATCCAAAAATTGATTTCAAGATAGATGTTTTTCCGTAACCTTTTCAATAACAACCATAAGGTGAGCTTGCTGTTAAATTGAGAAGAAAGAAATATGTGTGTATTATATTTTTGTGGTTCCAACAGTTTGCCCAGTGGTTAAATAGAAATAGAAAGTTGTGATAAATGAACGCGGAAACTGTCACAGTCTGAGCTCTTCGATGATGAATCGGTCCTCTGAAGATCGATTCTATTTCACGGAGTCAATGATCGAGAAGCTCAGACTGTGAGAAATTTCGAGTTGATTTATCAAAACTTTCTGGTCGAAATTCCATCTCTCTCTCTAATTTCGTTAGTCTTAGTCTAGCCTTCTCTGTATATTTTTACTATGTACATTTTACGTGTTTTGTAATAAGTTTATTTCACTTGCGGATTACGTGTGAGATTTGACATTCGATTTTGAATAAATATAACTAAAGAGTACTTGAAAGATAAGTGCCATGTGAAGTGGAATGAATAGAAAAATCGAATTTAAACGGTTTTCTTCACATAAAGGATTCAATATAAAATTGAACCAGAGAAAGGTAGATCTTCAGGTGAATATCATTCAACGTTCTGCGTGGTATTTGCCAGGAAAGTAGTTGTTTTTCACCTGAGATCTACCTTTCTCTGGTTCAATTTTATATTGAATCCTTTATGTGAAGAAAACCGTTTAAATTCGATTTTTCTAAAGAGTACTTGTTGCACTAAGATCGTATGTTCAAAAAGAGTAAGAGAATATTGATCACGCATGTGCACGATTGGCACATGAAGATTACCACCTAGAAAGCTCAGCAACATACGTAGAAATTAAAAAAATGTTTAATGTTTTTCATAATTCATCATATTCTTAGCGCCTCTGATGGACGTATGCATCGTTACTCCACACGGTTCAAACTTTTACCGCTAGTTGCTTCGAACTGTCAACTACAATTTAATCTGTTTTCGTTTATATGTTATACTAATATACTAATATTTCTATCAATATGGTGTTTGAGTTTTTTAGTCCGGTGTAGCTCTGGTGTTACACAGCTCAAAAAAGCTGCAATTTCTATGAAAACTGACATGACCAAAATGACAGTGTTATAATGTCTATGACAGGGACAGAGTTCAAATGTAAACAAAAATAATATTTTCTTCCAAAATGAGTTCATCTGGAAATCTATACCAGTGTCGATTATGTTTAAAACGTACGCCAACAAGGGTGAATATACACGGAGGAGATTTTCCAAAGATGCTGGAGATACTAACGTCGATAAAGGTAGAGTATCAAATGTAATGCCTACATGAGAAAATACTGACCAGTTTCTTTTCAATTAAGGTACGAGAAAACGATGGCCTTCCGAGGTATTCATGCTCCAAGTGTGCTCAAGAAGTCAAGACTGCTCTGTTGGTGAAAAAACGCATTATCAAAGCACACAGAACGCTACTGGAGGACCTCAACACCAGACAAAAGTTATTCAAAGAAAAGGCAGCAGCAATTGGTGCGATCGACGCGCTCATCATTATCAATGACGACGATACAACTAGCTCTCGTACGTCTGAAGTTGTGCAGGAATCTCCCACGAAGCCGGGAAGCTGTGGAGTTCCTGAAAACTTGGGCCCGTCTGTTAGTATTTCCCGTGTTCAAAAGCCCATCGAATTTGTCGATACTGGCACCGAAGTATCGGATAATATCAAACGGGAACAACCTACAGTGAAGAACGATAACTGGGGCGGTACATCTTCGTTGCAGTTTTTGGTAAAATCGAGAAACGTTAGAAATTTCACTTGCCAAGAGTGCAACTTGACGTTCACAAATAGGTCCAGTTATACATTACACAACGCCAAGCACAAGAAAACGAAATGTGAATTTGCGGGCGTCTGATAAGGTCGGATAATATCAGAAAACACGTCATGTTACATACGGCAGGTCCATCTGTGTGCCAGATGTGCGGGCCACTTGCAAAAACATCGAGAGCTTACGGGGGCACATCTTCTATCAGCATAAGAGTTCAGCCGAACAATACGTATGCGAGCAATGCGGTAAGGGTTTCAGGATAAAATACAAGTTCTTGCTCCACAAAAAAAAGGCCCACACGGGCCTGAGGAACTTCAAATGCGAGACTTGCGGAAAGGGATTCTTCACCAAAGGCAACCTGATGACCCACGTGAGGATGACTCACGAGAAGTTGAGGCCTCACGTGTGCGAATTCTGTGGAACGGGCTTCTCGTCAACGTATGCCTTGAAAACCCACAAACGTCAACATACAAACGAAAAACCCTTTGTATGCGACTTCTGCGATGAAGGGTTTCGGCAGAGGGTGTCTCTGCGTTCTCACTTGAAATCCAAACACGGTGTGGAGGAGTCCAAAGAGATGGTCTGCAAGACGTGCTCGAGGGGGTTTGCTACGAATTATGCGCTCAGCATTCACGAGAGATTGCACATGTCGGAGAAATGCGAGGTGTGCTCGGAAACATTCAGTGGGGAGTATTTGAAAAATCATCTGAAGGAAGTACACAATATTCATAAGGAGAGTGAAACTGAGGTGGAAGTAAAGACAGAGTAGGATTAAGTGGGTTATTTGATGTTTGAGAAAAGGGGGAGTGGTGGTTAAGCTGCTCTTCATTGTAATGCAAATAATGTTAACCTGGATGATATTCCTGGAGGAAAACATACCAAGGAACTGCCAGCTTGTGAAGTTCTCTACAATATATAGTAAATTATGAGTTCTGTGATTCTTAATGGTTCATTATCCAGGAAACCTGAGAAACTTTTTTCATGAAAGAATATTAGTATCTTTATTGGTCTATACACTTTTTCCGTATTTTCTTTTCAAATACAGTTTATTTTATTTCAGATGAGTTTATTCATGTTTATTTTCCAGGAAATGATACATTTTTCATGAAATAATAGCAATATTTTTTATTAGCTTATACACTTGCTTTGTTTGGAAATACAATTTATTATGAGACGAGGTTTTTAAATAATTTATAAGTTATAATGATTAAATGAATGTTATGTTGACCTGTGGTTCTTTCTTTAGTAATCCTTTCTCTCTCTCTCTATGTTAATGGTCTTTGCTTCCTTTCGGCGCAATTGACCAGCTCAATTCCTTTGGAGGTTCAACCTTGTATGGCTTTAATTTCCATGTAGTCCTTGTGGATTGTACTCTAATTTTCTTCTTAATATGCTCTCCTTCATTTTTGTTTTCCTTATTTGTATTGGAGATTCTTCTTGGTGTTTTTGGCTCATGTCCTAGTCATTACTCATACAGCGAAACCGCCACTCCCCTAGCTGGACAAAGAAGGAACATCGATAGCACGTGTGATATGGGGATCCAGTTTATATTTGTGAAGTCCCTAAAGTTATATAGAAGTAGTGAGATAAGGATCTTATCTTATTCCACTCAAGAAGGATCCGGCAACGTAAAATTGTCGGAACGGAACTGAGTAGATGTTCTTATGGCAGCGAGCTCAAAAAAGTACTAGAAAGAAAGAACACAGAATAATAAACTACATACTTAGTATTCTGTGGTGATTGGAAATAATAACAAAAACAAAGTATGATGTATGATACGTAGTAAAAAGATAAGTTTGGTTAGGTGCACTGAAATTTCAAATTTGCTTTTTCAGCAAAATATCAAGCTAATTCCAATATGGCACAACAGAAACTGAAGAAAAACCCATCGCCTTGGGTGCAGTGCGAAAACTGCCTCACGTCAGTTGTCCACAAAGACACGGAATCTCATTCGAGGGATTGCCCACCTAATCTAAGGGATATCTCTTACAATTTCATCAAAGATGAAATATTATACGGATCGGTGGATTTGAAAACGAACGAAGACATTAAAAATCTGAGCTCCAAGGAGAAGGACAACTTGGTATTCCTCAGCGAGTCAGTGATTCGACTCTGCTCTTTGACTATAGGCGATTGGGCGATCGTTTGTCCTGTCGATGAAAGTGTCTCTCCTGTTGCTAGAATTGTCTGGCCAACGATTGAAAAGACACTGACATCTGTACTGTTTACAAAAACTGGTGAGAACCCCCTCTAACAGAATAGGCCAATCATTAGAGATTTTTTCGTGACTAAATTAGTACCAGGAAACCGACTGTGCCATCATGCGAAAGACGATCCGTAGTTATATCCTGTTATGTTTCCGACTTGCAACTATCATTGCTTAATTTGTTATAAACATTTAAGAACAAAAAATCGTGTTTTTCGCTTGTAACATGAAAACTAATGAAGCAATCTCAATGCGATAGACGAGTTGTGGAGAATCAAAATGCGAAAAAAATTAGCCCTGGCACAACTCGATCTGATTATTAGTAACAAAGAAAAACCGGAAAAATCTGCGTTTTTTTTGAATTCATACCCCCACTTTCGAAGATGTAGCACAGGCTCTCCGTGACATAGTAGTGATTGATATGTATGTTGCTTTGTCAATATTTATCTATTTCTTAATAAAATCGACTAAAATAACTTGTGACTTTTATTAATATCAATCATCAAACAAATTATATCAACAACAACTATGATATAAAAATAAATACACATTTCCATAGACGCGACTCTGTGAGTGTTATACTTACATGTAATGTATTTTTTTCATGTAAGTATAACACTCACAGCCCCCCCTCTTGTTTGGGAATATGTTCTATATGTGACTATGTTTTTTCTTGTATTGTAGCTCTTACCACGACTGAAGATGAACCTTTAAAGGTTCGAAACATGTATCATTAATAATTTTTGGAATAACCGACTGGGCCCCATTAAACTTGTGGAGATGACTTCGTGCTTTTCTTTCGGATAATAACTGGATATAACTACGGACCGCCTTTCGTATGATGGAACAGTTGGTTTCCTGGTACTATTTTCGTCACAGAATCAGCCACTTTCTGCTCTATTGATTGGTCTAGAAATGATCATTTCTCTTCGATTCCTCCATGTTTCAGGCCTCGAATTGACTACTTTCAGTGCCAATCAAATAGTTGCGGTTTCACAACTGCTATTGCCTTCACGTTCAGCAAGATCCATTACAATTTTATCACTAAACAGACCAAAGTCACTTGAAATAACATCCGAACTGCACAACAGAATCAGCAAATCCTACGAAGGCCGAATTTTGACTGTTGGCAATAAAATTAGCGCCATGTTTTATGGGAAAGTGTTGGTATTTGAGGTAAAGGTTCTGGACGGTAATGGAACTCCTGATGATGGCTTAGTCGATTCTCTCAGGAGAATGGGCATTGGAGAGAATAACGAGTTTTTCGAAGTGAGGAGCGATACAAAGTGGATATTACACAGGTGATTTATTGAAAAACTGCAGAAGTTTGAAAGGAAACCTTCAAAGGAAACAGTATTTTGCTATACAGAAAAAATATAAATATTGATTTTGTTTCGATAAGGTTTTCTATTTTTCATGTGAAATGGAAAGATAGAAATCCAAAAATTCCTCCAATATACCTGAGTTGCATACTTTTTGCATGTAGCAAGTTCGGTAAGCATCTCAATTTTTTTTTAATGTAGCAGAGGTGAAATTGTTCTTTAAAATTCAGCTTCCTTTTTATGTTGAATTGTTTTCCTAATTTATATATGCATATTTTTATTTTATTTTTAACCACAAACTTATGAAACTCCATGAAAATAGAATAACCATATGAAATTAAAAAAAACCTCCAAAAGGACAGAAACCTCATGAAACATCTGATAAACTTGATTAACCCTCTAAAACAAAAGTTAAACCCTATGCCTGTTCGTTTGACATGCTCTAATCTGGAGCAATATCTGGTTGTTCGTGGCAATTGATCAAAAGAGTGTTCGTTTGACAGGAGCAAATTACTACAGATCAGCTGAAGCATGCTCTATCTGCTCCATCAATTTTCAGGGAACAGAAAAATCGGTAAATATAAAGCTACACCACACATGCACTCTGAATATGGGGAAAATACTTTTCTTACGTGTTTTTGCCTCCTGAACACGAATCCGGAATGCGGCGGTCTCATACCGTTACCGAGTTACAGCCCTTAAAAAAAAAAAATAACCTCATTTTCAAGCACCGTTTCTCGCACAAAAATCACTCAAATTGCCTCCTTCTTTTTACCTGCATAAACAATAGGAACAAAAAGATTCAAAAGAGACCCCCGTAAATTTTTCACTTTTTAATTAACAATGTTTCGATTGTTTCTTTTTATAAATCACTGAAAAATATATAAAAATAAAGTAATTAATGAAAAAAAGGTTTTTATTAATATTTTTTTCTACGTTCATGCAAAAAGCAAAACTTTATTGAACTATATTTAGTGAAAATTTGGTTCTTAATTGCACATGTCAAAATTATATATTAAAAGTATAAGATGGTAAAAAGTTTAAACACAGTTAATTTCTGATTTTTTATTCTAAAATGCGTAGATCAGAGTGCCAAATGAATCAAGTGTTTTCAAGACCAGTTTATCCACGAATACTTTACCTTATTTTATTTATATGTGTTGCACTTTGAAATCATTATATACTGGTATTATTACTACAAAAAATATAAATAAGAACTAATAATGCAAGAAGGTTGAATTCGTGATGTGACATCAGTATACCTGCAGCTTCGTAGTGGAATTGAGAAAACATTCATTTGCAATTTGGTTCCAAAGATCAATTTTTCGTTGTCAGCAGAGTCAAAAACATGAATTATTCTAATATCGATTTTTTTTGAATAGTGAGGTTAGAACGCGGGTAATACCTTGAAATCATGAATATATTAAAAAAGAATATGAAAAGTTCATCAAATGGATGGACCGAAAGCACATAAAATGAACGCAATTGTGAGTAATATGTTTTTGAAGTTACAAATTACTCCTGTCGCCTAAATAATCAAAATATGTCATTTAGACTTCCGGGTTCCCTCGATTTGTTGATGTTGTCGATTATGAACCTTTAAAAGTTTTTTAAAGTTCATTAAACAAACTTTAGTTGCTTTTAAATGGAAAAGTGGGCACCAATAAAAATGTTTATTGCACTCATCTTGTCATTCTACATCTGCCATTTGTGATCATGACAAACATAAACGTCAAATCGGCGCAATTCGACGCTATTTTCTGTGATATTGTATTACATTTTACACCATTGCATATTTTATATTATTTTCAATCATATTTGTTACATACTGGATTACGAAATTACTAAAAAATGCAATTTATTAAAAATCTGAATAAAACATTTTTTGGTTATTGCATGAACGTAGAAAAAATATTGTATGCAACTCGTATGCAATATTGAACTTGTTGCATACATAACTATTATTTTGTGTTTGTTAGTAAGCAAGTAATCTATGCATTTTTTGCATCGTCATTATGAGGCCTTCTCCCTGTAAGTTCTGAGCTATAAGATTGGTAATATAAGCACCACTGTCGAATACGTCCACAAACAAGCAGGATCTACTGCTTCGTGGTATATTCTCTATTCACCTCTGTAATAAACTTCTGTAAATAAATATTATTATTATTATCTAGAGTAACTCGTCCGCCATCCTGGAGCTGCCATCTCCAATTTATGATTTCCGACAAACAATCAATAATTTTTGACTAAATTCATAATCTCCGACCGCAAAAAACCCCGACATACCAATTTTGAATAGGAACTGTCCATTATCACAAAACTTGTCCACCTTCTTGGAGCCGCCATCTTGAATTCATGAATTTGGACGAAAAATTCATAATCTCCGATCCCCAAAATCTCCACATACCAATTTTGAATAGAATCGGATCATAATCCTTGGAGCCGATATTTTGATTATATGAATTTTGACAAAAAATTCATAATCTTCGACCCCGAAAACCTCCACATACCAATTAAGAGTCAAATCGGACCATATACAGAGTGGCCACTTTTTTAATGGGATTGTATTGGTAACTTTTAAACCATAAGAGTTAGAAGGTCGGTCAAATGGAGAAAAAGTTGCATTCATAGAAGCATTGTCAAGCAGTTCAAACAAATCGAGATTATCAGGGCCGGTTATTGAGATATCATAAGAAAAGTAAATTCTGTCATTTTGATTTTTCTTTTTTTCCCACTTTATTTCGAATATTATCGAAAAATGTCACAGGAGTTTTTTATTCGACAGTGAGTTTTTCAATACGGACCTGCATATTTTATGACACTTTTCGAAATAACTTTTAACGCTGAATTCAACGATATATCATACAATGTCATTCAAAGTTGATTTTCAGGTGATTTTGACCCTTATCCAAATTTCTTTGGGTCGGATCTGTATTACATTTAGGTACCTTTAGTTTAATTAACAAAATGCAATACATTTCGATGAGAAAATCAACTTACTCATCTTCAATTGAATGGAACGTAACAGAATCAAAGCAAGAAACAAGTAATAATTATTTACAAATTTCAAGAGGTGAAAAACCTAATTCATGATGATTAAACGAAACTATCATTTAATGAAAGAAAAATCAAATGATTATTCGAAAGTAAATGATGAACAATAATGAAGTAAGTGTTCGAAATGTCCACCATTTTGTAAAATGCACTTTGCGGTTCTGGAACCCATACTTCTTATACATTTGCTTATTTCGTCTCCTTGAATACCTTCCAATGCATTCTCAATCTTCTCGCGAGGAATCATTGTGGGATTTGTCATTTGTTCCGTTGAAACAAATTACAGAATCGAACTTCATTTTGAGATCATTACGATATAATTTTTGCAAGGCTTGGTATTCAAATTTAAAATCATTGTATTCGCGTCTCTTGACTATTTTATTAACAGCAGTTTTTGATAAATTGCGATTTTTTTTCTGGGTTCAATTGAATTTGGGTCAGAACATTGATATCGTTGATAGACTTGTTTTTTTTTACATACACACAACTCTAGGTTTATTGAATGTATTATTTTCAAGTAGTAGGCCGTGGATGAAGAAGAACATAACAAGAAATGTCATATTATTTGTCACTTCGTTTATCATTGTGTCACAAGAACTTGCCATTGAATACTTTTCTGAGTAATTTCAATTTAACTTATTCGATATGGTAAGATACACAAATGAAGAGAAGAGAGATATGTACGAAGTGTACATAAAACTAGATAGAAATTCGTTCAAAGCACAACAAAGGTATGGTGAATTATATCCTGAAAGAACAACACCAAATATTATAAATGTTTCGACGTTTATCTACAACGTAACTTGCACATAATTCATTCATGAAACCTAGAGGTCCTTATGTACGACGAAACGAGCCTATCAATGACATCAATGTTCTGGCCCAAATTCGAATGAATCCAGGAATAGGATCGAGAACTATGGCCAGTGAATGCAATTTATCAAAAAGTGCTGTTAATAAAATACTCAAGAGACACGGATACCATGACTATAAATACCAAGCCGTGCAAAAACTATATCGCAATGATCCTGAGAGAAGGTTGCAGTTCTGTAATTGGTTCCAACGGAAGGTGCGGAATAACAACAATTTTGCGCACAATAACATTTGGGGAGACGAAATGACATTCACAAATTCTGGCATGTTCAATCGAAGGAACAACCACTTTTATGCCACAGAAAATCCTCACTTAATTCATGAAGTTAGACATCAATATCGTTTTCTTTGAACATATGGTGCGGTTTGTTGAATAATAAATTACTGGGACCCTATTTTATTGACGGCAACCTAACCGGAGCAAAATATGTAGAAATTATAGGAGAAATGTTGGATGATCTTCCTATACGGTATCGGCGTAATAGTCCATGGTTCTAACAAGACGGATGTGGTCCACACAACTCAAGAATAGTCACAGACTATCTGAATCGAACTTTTCCCGATTCATGGATTGGAACAAGAGGTCCAGTAGCATGGCCTGCCAGACCTCCAGATTTGAATCCGCTAGATTTTCATTTGTGGGGATATCTCAAAAATAAAATGTATGATACTACGAACCTGACAATAGAGATTCTTCGCGAGAAAATTGAGAATGTATTGGAAGGTATTCAAGGAGGCGAAATAAGCAAATGTATAAGGAAGTATGGGTTCCAGAACCGCAAAGTGCATTTTACAAAATGGTGGACATTTCGAACACTTACTTCATTAATGTTCATCATTTACTTTCGAATAATCTTTCGATTTTTCTTTCATTAAATGATAGTTTCGTTTAATTATTATGAATTAGGTTTTTCACCTCTTCAAATTTTTAAATAATTATTACTTGTTTCTTGCTTTGATTCTGTTACTTTCCATGCAGTTGAAGATAAGTAAGTTGATTTTCTTATTGAAATGTATTGCATGTTGTTAATTAAACTAAAGGTACCTAAATGTAATACAGATCTGACCCAAAGAAATTTGGATAAGGGTCAAAATCACTTGAAAATCAACTTTGAATGACATTGTATGATATATCGTTGAATTCAGCGTCAAAAGTTATTTCGAAAAGTGTCATAAAATATGCAGGTCCGTATTGAAAAAAATGAGGTTGAGGGTGGCCCAGAGCGTACGAAACGTTGGATACAAAATCTGATTATGTCAAATTGAAAATAATTTACTGTCGAATAAAAAACTCTTGTGACATTTTTCGATAATATTCGAAATAAAGTGGGAAAAAAAGAAAAATCAAAATGACAGAATTTACTTTTTTTATGATATCTCAATAACCGGCCCTGATAATCTCGATTTGTTCGAACTGCTTGACAATGCTTCTATGAATGCAACTTTTTCTCCATTTGACCGACCTTCTAACTCTTATGGTTTAAGAGTTACCAATACAATCCCATTAAAAAAGTGGCCACTCTGTATACAAAATTCGTCCGCCATCTTGAATTTGTGAATTTTGAATAAATATTCGTAATCTCCGACCCCGAAAACCCCAAATACCAATTTTGAATAGAATCGGACCATAATCACAGAAATCGTCGGTCATCTTGGAGCCGCCACAAAAATTCCATAATACATTTCCATGGGAAACTATGAACACCTGCCAAATTTCACGTTGATCGGGCTAGAACTAGAATAGTGGGTCAATTTAACTTGACTTCAAGATTTGATTACAGACAGACACCGGGACAGGTGAAACTAAATAAAAGCTTGTAAAATATATATTTTTTAATTTCAACTCCTTTTTTTATTGTTTAAACAATATTTTTATTTGGGAATTTGACTATTAAGAAAAAAATCGTTTCTTGAGAAAAATAAAAAAATATGTTTTTTAAAATCATTAATTCAGTGCTCTTTCAAATGGGCATATTTCGATGTAGAAAAATAATTACTTGTTTCCACTAGGAGAAATCTTTGGAGCGTACTACTATTTTTCCAGAGTTTTACGTCTCTTCCAGGAAAAAGAAGATTACGAAAAAGCCCTATCCGAGAAGCAAACCGCCACTCCCCTAGCTGGCGTACAAGAAGAAATGGACGAAATCCACGAGCTCATGAAAGCTTGCCTGAAACAATCAAAAACCCCACACCTGACACCAACAAAAGCTGTTCTACTTTTTGGTAACTCCGGTACAGGAAAAACTACGATAGCCCGCACTCTAGCGGAGCGATCCGAAGCTAATGTCATCACTATAACTGTCTCGACACTTTTCGGCGAAAATGAACCGACACCAGAACAGAAATTGAAGGAATTTTTCAATGACGCCTTTAAACACGCTCCTAGTGTGATCGTAATAGATGAGATCGATGTGCTGTGCCCATCTAGAACCAATAAAGTAGCCTCCGTCCTTCTCCAACTATTGGATGAACTGAACTCTAAAAAACACTCGAAGGTCTTTCTCATCGCAACGACGAACAAACTCGACAGTATAGACCTGTCGATTCGTAGATGTGGCAGGCTGGATAGGGAGATTGAAATCCCCACTCCGAACCCCAATAGTAGGAAGGAAATTCTGCAGAACTTTCTAGAGAGGATCCCCAATGATTTGGACCCCGGGGAGATTCTGGAGATTTCTAGAAACACTCACGGGTTTGTCGGGGCCGATTTGGTGTCATTGTGTTCAATGGCAGGATTCAGTGCTTCCAAAAGGGGCGCCGATAAGATAGGTATGGGGGATTTCAGGCATGCGATCAAGAGGGTTAGACCTAGTGCTATGAGGGAGGTGCAGATTGAGGTACTGTTCCTTTTATTTATATATAACTTTGAAAAAAACATTACCAGCGTACATGGTTTGTCTGACAGTACACTCCACAGTCCTGTTTTTCATGTTCAGATTTAATATCTGGAGGTTATCTGGTCAATTTTGGAAATTCAAAATGTCGCTGCCAATATGGCGGAAGAATTTGAGTTATGACTGACATGGAAGGTATTCGGATTAGTTTTAGATAATCACCAAATCAAAATATACCCTGATAATAATTCGAATATCAATTGGGAATATTTGAAATTATTTAGAATAAAAAATCGTGGCTTTTCTATTTTTTAAACATCAACAGCTCTGGTGATTGAGACAATCCCCAAATCAAAATATAACTTGAAATTAATTCGAATAGGAAATACCTCAGCGATTACACTGTCGCCTACCAAGCAGAAGGTTACAGGAACGAATCCCGGTCAGGGTAACTTGTTTATTTTTATATTTGTTATTATGTAAAACAAATAAAATACGTATTTCCCGTAAAACCTCGTATTTTATATCCTCCGATAAATATTTACTTTAATAACCTTTTTGCATCAATGTAAATAGTTTCTGCACAGTTGGTTCACCCTAAACAATAAAATGAAAGCATGCGTTAAACTACTTTTCCGAAAAGCTCTGCACTTATCTAATTGTTGCCTCCGGTCTCCAATTTTCCAAATAGAATTCCCAAATTTCTCGTACTACTCTATCGACAGATAAAAACAACGGCTGGACCGATTTGGCTAATTGTTTTTTTGAATGTGTTCGTGATACTCCAAATAAGGTTTTCAGGGAAAGAAAGGATTTTTAGAAAAGTTATTGGAAATTTATTTATCTTGAAAAAGTTTTTAGGAATATATAATAAAAAGAAATGTCTGTTTGGTTGGTATCGAACCCCTCTTTCCGTTCTAACAACCTTCTCAGTTTTCACCAAGAGATAAAACTAAAACTAACTAACTAAAACTTCGTTCGAAGGGAGCAACCAACACCTTTCACCTACTTTGATGGATTGAGTCTGTATACAATCAGCAACCCTGAGCGGCTAGGGCCACCAACAATCATACAGACTAGGTGAGATTAGAGCGGGGGTACGTGAGGTCTCCTCAATTTCTGAGCACACATCTCACTGTATCAAAAGGCCAAATTCTATACATTTGAACACTGAACCAAATAAACATTTATTATAACGATTTATGAAAATTAACAATTTACCTTCAAAGTATTAGCAACTTATGAGTGACCTGGTGTAATTATAAATACCAAAAGTCGGCCACAATTTCAATCGTTCATAAACAAATATGGTAGGCACCGGGTGTACTTGTTCACTAGCCATAATCATTTCAAAGTTAACATCAATAAAAATCACAAGAGGCACCCAACAATCCGAAATCGAAACCTTGTATTAGTACAGCAATAAAGAAAAACTAGACGAGTCCTACCTTTATAATACATTAATTATAAACGTGAAAGTAAATATACATATGATTCATACTTAAGAACTTATGAGCCAACATCGCAAAAATATCTTTCAGAGGCGTTATGAATGACCCACTTCCACGGAAGCTTATCTTAGTTTCGGTCATCTAGATAAGTAAATGGGATAAAAATAATGGAACTTTATATTTATGTCTGTCTGTGTAGTCTGAATTTAGGAGACTTATTAACTTATATTCACAAGACTTTTCACTACTTCGAGATACTGGCTACAGAGGCTGAATAATAGGTGTTATCCAGGCACTACTTAAAAACACCATACTTGTTTCGAAGCACAAACTAACGAACTGACTGACTCTTGAAACTGAATTCTGGACTGGATCCCGAATCAAACTTGAAATACTACATGACTTGTGTATATACTGAAACTGAAGTGGGACTGAAGTGTAAACTGGAATCAAAACTAAACCGGAACTAAATGTTTTTCTTGCTCGCGTATTTATATTAAATCCAAATCTTTTGTTACATGCCGCGAGGTTATAGGTCATTGATTGGGTTATTTGTGTGTTTGGATTTTTGGAGAATTAATCATAATCTCTTTCTGATTCATAGTGTTTTGTTGGCGGCGCGTTTGAGATGAAAGTCCCTCCAGTTTCGCAATTATTTTAATCAGTTGATTATTGCATCATCGCTTAATCATAGTGGGTTCAAAAAACGTCAAATTACTCATTAGGGAGTTGGTCTGTTGGTATGATATTTGTGCGAGTGTGGTATTCATAGGTAGATATTACATGACATTGGTAAGCTCATAACTTAAGAACGACTGGACCGATTTTCGGGAAAACAGGATAACGAACGGAAGAACGTTATAACGGAAAACGGGATAGCGCGATTACGGGAGAAAGCGATAACGGGATGATGGGAAAACGGGAGAAAGCGATAACGGGATAATGGAAAAATGGGATAACGGGAAAACGGAATAACGGAAAAACTAGATAGCTGGAAAATGGGATAACGGGATAATGGGATATCGGGAGAAAGCGATATCGGGATAATGGGAAAACGGGATAACAGGAAAACGGAATAATGGGAAAATGGGACAACAGGATAATGGGAAAATGGGATTGCAGGAAAATGGGGAGAACGAAATAACGGAAGAAAGCGAAACGGATACCGAAAAAAGGGAAAGGGAAAACGGGATAATGGGAAAACGCGATAAGGGAAAAAAGGGATAATGGGATAACGGGAGAAAGCGATAACGGGATGATGGGGAAACGGGATAACGGGAAAACCGGATAACGGAAAAACGAAATACTGATAAAACGGAATAACGAAAAATGGGATAATGTGAAAAGGGAAACGGGAAAATGGGTACCGGAAAAACGAGATAACTCGCAACGGGATAACGGAAAAACAGGATAACGGAAAAACGGTGAAAGGGAAAAGGGATAACGGAAGCGGGCAGATTGAAGGCATAACATAGATGGAACATCACAAAGAAAACAAAGGAAAAATGAAATTCTACTCGGACGAGAGTTTCCAGGAAAAATATTTTAGGGGATATAGAAATTTGGATAGGACAGCTGGTACTTGAAATATACTACTTAAAACGGAGAATGTATTTGAAAGTCACAAAATAGAGAAGTAGAATTGGTACACGCACACTTCCAATCAGAATTTCATCATTCAGACAGTAAAGTATATTTTGATTGACATAAAGTGGCAACAGTGTTATTGAATGAATATTTTGATATTTCTCGATACTTTCAGGTCCCAAATGTGAAATGGTCAGACATCGGAGGCCAGGACAACCTGAAACTTATCCTGAGACAGGCCGTTGAATGGCCTCTCAAGCATTCTAAGAGCTTCGTGCGTCTAGGAATCACCCCTCCCAAAGGAGTGCTTATGTTCGGACCGCCGGGTTGTTCCAAGACCATGATCGCCAAAGCTCTGGCCACTGAAAGTGGGCTGAATTTTTTGTCCATCAAAGGTGAGGGTTTAATTTTTCGGTTTTAGCCTGGAAAGCGGCTGTTTTCTATTCGATACTAGTTAGTGGAAGTCTGACATGTTTTTAGGTCCGGAACTTTTCAGTAAATATGTGGGAGAGTCTGAAAGAGCTGTCAGGGAGGTGTTCCGGAAAGCGCGGCAAGTTGCGCCATCAATCATATTTTTCGATGAAATTGATGCTTTAGGGGGAGAACGTGGCTCCCAATCTAGCACAAGTGTGCAAGAAAGGTGTGATATTTTTTTTTTCTGTTTACTGTTTGGTATCTTTATGAGGTAGAGGGCAATCGATATTTTAAAATGTTTCTACTTTCTCTACATTTGAACTTTGCAATATTCTGTAAATTTTTGCTTTTCCCAGATTTGGACTATTATTTTTCAATTTTCTGTATTTTCTCATACATTTTTATTTCATTCAGACTAAATTACAATTAATTTTTTTTTTTCGATTGTGCAAGTCATTACTTAATTAAATTAATTAATACCGAACCTGAGTTTTTCCTCAAGATGAGCATGATTTTTTACCTGCAGGGTGTTGGCCCAACTACTCACAGAACTGGATGGGGTGACTTCCCTGGGAGACGTCACCATCGTGGCCGCTACTAACAGGCCCGACATGATTGACAAGGCTCTCATGAGGCCCGGAAGGTTGGACAGGATAGTGTACGTACCGCTGCCCGATGATGACACAAGGAGGGAAATATTCAGGATAAAGTTCGCCAAGATGCCGGTGAGACAACGCCAAAAATTCGCACATGCGCCAGAAAATCGCAAACTCAATAAAATCGCCTGAATTAATTACGTAGGAACGTCAGAAAAATGCATAAAACATTTATAAAAATAGACAAAATCGCCCGAAAATTCAAAAAAATTCAAGAAAACGCCCACAAAACGAACAAAAACCCACCCAATAGTACACAAAAACCCTATGAAAATGCACAAAACGTCCCAAAACCACCAAAAATTACCAACCAAACGTCCGAAAACCACCAAAAATACATAAATTTTCCAAAACGAATAAATTGCGTAAAAACGCAGAAAAATGCTAAAACCCCCATAAAAATAAAATTCTTGAACGAACAAAATTATAAAATCCACATAATAATACACAATAACCATATGGAAATGCACAAAACTCCCAAAACCACCTTTAACCAACCAAACGTCTGAAAACCACCCAAAACACATACATTTTTCCAAAAACGAATAAATTGCGTAAAAACGTCAGAAAAATGCGTAAAACCCCCATAATAAAAATAGACAGAATTGCCTGAAAATTCTAAAAAAATCAAGAAAAATGCCCCAAAAACTTTCTTGAACGAACAAAATTATAAAATCCACATAATAATACACAATAACCATATGGAAATGCACAAAACTCCCAAAACCACCTTAAACCAACCAAACGTCTGAAAACCACCCAAAACGACGAAGATTAGTCAAAAACCCCAGAAAAATGCGCAAAACCCTTATAAAAATAGGCAAAATCGGCAGAAAATTCTCAAAAGTTCAACAAAAACGCCCCAAAATCGCTATTAAACGAACAAAACATATGAAATCCACCCAATAGTACACAAAAACCCTATGGAAATGCACAAAACGTCCAAAACCACCAAAAACCAACCAAACGTCCGAAAACCACCAAAAACGACATACATTTTTCCAAAAACGACATACATTTTTCCAAAAACGAATAAATTGCGTAAAAACGTCAGAAAAATGCGTAAAACCCCCATAATAAAAATAGACAGAATTGCCTGAAAATTCTAAAAAAATCAAGAAAAATGCCCCAAAAACTTTCTTGAACGAACAAAATTATAAAATCCACATAATAATACACAATAACCATATGGAAATGCACACAACGTCCAAAACCACCAAAAACCAACCAAACGTCCGAAAACCACCAAAAACGACATAATTTTTCCAAAAAAAAAAAAAATCCACATAATAATACACAATAACCATATGGAAATGCACAAAACTCCCAAAACCACCTTAAACCAACCAAACGTCTGAAAACCACCCAAAACGACGGAAGATTAGTCAAAAACCCCAGAAAAATGCGCAAAACCCTTATAAAAATTGGCAAAATCGGCAGAAAATTCTCAAAAGTTCAACAAAAACGCCCCAAAATCGCTATTAAACGAACAAAAACATATGAAATCCACCCAATAGTACACTAAAACCCTATGGAAATGCACAAAACGTCCAAAACCACCAAAACAACAAACGTCAAACCACCAAACGACATAATTTTTCCAAAATGAATAAATTGCGTAAAACGTCAGAAAAATGCGTAAAACCACCATAATAAAAATAGAAAGAATTGCCTGAAAATTCTAAAAAAATCAAGAAAAATGCCCCAAAAACTTTCTTGAATGGACAAAATTATAAAATCCACATAATAATACACAATAACCATATGGAAATGCACAAAACTCCCAAAACCACCTTAAACCAACCAAACGTCTGAAAACCACCCAAAACGACAAAAATTCAAAAAAATGCCAACATAGCAAAAAAAAAGGAAAAAACCAAACCAAAACCAAAAAACCATCCAAAACGACGAAAAAATTAGACAAAAATGCCAGGAAAACCAACTGATAGTGCGCGCATACCTTTATTCCAATATGGCTGTTGATCCAAATATTAATTTGATACAAACCCCTGAAAATACTTTCATGGAGAGTTATCGAAATGACAGTATAAATTGAAAATATCTATATAAATAGATAGTAGACCACCACAAATGTATTTTGGGCTTTTTGTGGCAATTTTATTTATGAGCATTTGACAACGATGAACACCAATATGAAAAAGGTCATACCCAAAAAACAGAAAGCATTTGGTGGTGCATCTTACTGGATGCAACAGCAGTTTTTATTTAAGATTCATTCGACTTCTACTCAAAAAATGCAAGAAGATTGAATTTGCAAAGACCGAAGGCATTTAAGAAAGTGTGGCAATTGCAAGATATTCGGCTTCAGATATTAGTGCTGCCTTTTTTGAATGTTTTGAAGTATTTTAAATTTACACTGTCATTTAACTCTCTATCAAATTACTTTCAGGTGTTTCTAACGAACCAATACTTGGATCATCAGTTACATTAGAATAAAAGTATTGGCCTTTAGAGGAGTGGTTTTTGCGGTGTTTTTGCGGTGTTTTTGCGTCTTTATGTGCGATTTGCGCATTCAATACGGTTTTTTGCGTTTTTAGGCGTTTTGTGATGGTTTTGCGCGTTTTATGATGTTTTTGGGCGTTTTGTGACGAATACGGTTTTTGCGCGTTAATTGTCATTTTTGGGCGTTTAGTGACGTTTTTGGGCGTTTTGTGACGTTTTTAGGCGTTTTGTGACGTTATTGGTCGTTTTGTGACTCTTTTGGTCGTTTGTCTATTTTTGGCTGATTTTGTACATTTTCATGTCGCGTTTTCTGGGCGTTTTACGTAATTTGGACGGTGATGCACATTTTTGAGGGTTTTTGCGCTTTTTAGCGCCATTTTGGCGGTTAGGTTAGCTTGACACCTAAATTCTTTGCCACTGGGGTGGCAAAAACCGATATTGACATTTCTCCTTCACTCATAACACAACCTCCTGTACCTGATGAATAGCGAAAAATAATGTTCTCCGCGATAAATCTTTGCCACAATAAAACTGACAGAGAAAATGTATTTCGGATGTTTTTCTAAAAGCAATCGTTTCATGTAGGTACTGGACGTGAGCATCGACGAGTTGGTTGCAAAAACTGCGGGATATTCGGGGGCCGAGGTGAATGCAGTGTGTCACGAAGCCGCCATGATGGCTTTGGAAGAAAACTTGGAAATTCAGCATGTGGAAAGTCGACATTTCGAAGCAGGGCTCAAGTTGATAAAGCCCAGGACGGCGCCCAGTTTGATTAAGTTGTATGAGGATTATTTGCAAATAAAAATTTGAATTATAGTTTATTATCCCTACCAGAATCCACCCAACATACACCTTTTTTATAACTTTTATAACTTATTTGTAAATGTACATTTAGTTATATAGTTCTTAGACAATAAAGTATATTTTTCTCTCTCTCTCTCCCTATTTTATAGGTAGTAGTTAGTAGTAAAAACGTCGGAAATGAGATATTGTCAAAAAACTGTTTTTGGGCGCCATTTTTTCAATATGGCGGCGCGAGTGGCAAAGATACGACGTGGCGAAGTGAAAATTCGGAAAGAGCACGTCGAACTCTATGAAAATGCCAATTTTCAAAACCGGAAAACTTTCCAAGTAACACCCCTTTTTGAGCAACAAATGAGTGAAGTATTCATCTCTTCATTCGCCTGGTAAGCTGTGTCTGTTTGTCAAAGCGTGAAAAGGTATGAAACTACTGATTTTGCAACCAATATGTCAAAGAATTGTAGTGGTGGTTGCACACCCTCAAGAGATAAATTCAATCATTTCAAATGATGTCGATTCAAAGTGTTTGATGCGCGTTTTTACAAGCTTTTATTTAAGGTAGTTGTCGTGAAATCCACTTCCAATCAGATTTCGTTTATATTCATACCACTTTTAGTTAACATTATTACCTGTATCATATTAAATTTTTGGAATCATTTACCAACCGAAAGCGAGATATAAGGCTTCAAAGTTGCAACGTTTAACACGTAATCCCTATAGTGAGCTACCGCGGACACCACATTTTAAGGCATAACTAAAAACCCTCCATTCAGATCTTTTTGAAAAACAAGTATATTATTAAAAGGTAAGTAACAAATTTTATAAAAATTAAACACGCGTGGTCATGCAGTTATTTAGTTATTGCCATAAGAAATTTCTAAATTATTGCATGAGAAGTGCAAGAGAGGGAAGGCTGAGAATCGTGGCAAGCCTCAAGCGAGCGCTCGTGATTCAAATAAGCGAGAGCGCGAGGGTCTTAGGTGTTAGAATTGAACTGTTTTGGAATGCGCATATTTATGAATAATAATTGTGAATAATTGCGTTAATATATACTGATGCATTTTAAACATATTACAATAGGACTAGATATAAAATAAAATGTAGTTTTAGCGAGAAACGGCAAACAACAGTGCATAAACTTTATTTTATTTATACATTTGTACAACACATGTATAACATAATTCGAATATTTTAAACATAAACAAAAATGATTCAGTTTCCAACAGGCTAATAAAATAAACGTATAAATCTACAAAAAAATATAAAAAACAATGAATGTAATATTATTTATTTTTATTTATTTTATTATATTAAATAATCACTTGATTGACTAAACTTTTATTTTTAAATAATTATTGATTTTAGTAAATGCTTTCCTATTTTAAGTAAATCTATGATTTCCATTCTCCAATTTTTCAGTTAGGTGATTAATCACAGCTTCTTCTCCTTCATTGTGATACATTTGTTCCAGAAAATCGTATTATATTTTGTTGCGCAATTTTTTTCAATAATTCTCGTGATATAACAAGTTTTAAGGCACTTAAATTAGGTAAATTACAAAGTATTCTTTCGTTCTCAGGTCGCTCTGAAATACATTCTCTATATGATTTCATGTATGTTGATAATTCTGACTCTTTACCAATGAACGAACTAATTTTTGCAAAATGTGTACATCATACATCGCTTCGTGGAAATTATCTGATGTTTCGTTTGGTATTGAATCATTGCTAATTTTGAATTCTGGCGCTTTTCAATCTGGGAACGTTTTTCTAAAAATAATTAAGCTATCTACAATTCCTGCTATCATGGTAAAATCTTCTATTAAATTATTATTAATGATTGCTCTCAGTAATCTCATCGAATTTCGCATTATGCCCAACGAGTAAATTTGGAGTTGTAGATACATTTAAAAATTCTTTAAATGCTACCAAACCATCCACTAAATTTATTGAATCGACTTCTACATCATTCAAATATAATTGACCAGAAATTACATCCCGTAATTTTTTTCGCCACAGGGCTAACATATATTTTCACATTTGGCGGCGATTTGTAAAATGCACAATCCAGATGTTTCTAAATCAAAATAAACTATGGAATAATTTATTGATATTGATTCGATGTTCTGTAATAATAGTGATGATGCTCTTAATTCGTTGATTCCAACGTTTGGTTGATACGTTACACCTTCTGACTTTTCCTTCGATTTTCTTACCATTTCCCTTTTTTTGGTAAAAATCAACTCTGCGCAACTTTTTTCTCTTGATGTTAGCAACAGTCTTCTTTTTTTCTTATCAGAATCGTATCTTTGAGCATATGTATGACTACGTCCAAATTCAATTTTTTTATTATACTTAATAACGATACCTCGCCAATGTTTTTAGAGCAAACTGCACTGTATCTTGAACAACTAAATGCGAGCGATCGTTGGATTGCGATGTTGCCAACAGTCTAGTCATGGCTTATTTGCTGTGTCACGCATGCTAGTTGCGTTTCTGAGTGTACAGTCCCCTTAAAAAACATCCCGCTAATTCATCGTTTGAACATGTATCGCTTCGCGCTACAATCGAGCCTAATTTTTGACACTGTAACAGGACAGCTACCTTAATAATAATAGTTGTCCGATTAACGTGAAATTTGGCTGAACACCTGTGACAATGCATTATGGAATTTTTGCTAGAGAAAAAACAAAACGGTGGCTCCAATATTGTGGACGAGTTTTGTGATTATGGTTCGATTCTATTCAAGCTTGGTGTGTGGGGGTTTTCGGGGATAGAGATCAGAATTTTTCGTCAAAATTCATAAACTCAAGATGGCGGCTCCAATATGGCGACGAATTTTGTGTTATACGCCATATTCCAATAAAATTGGTATATGGGGGTTTTTGGGATCGGCGATCATGATTTTTTTGTCAAAATCCATGAATTCAAGATGACGGCTCCAAGATGGCGACGAATTTTGTTATTATAGCCCGATTCCATTCAAAATTGGTATGTGGGGGTTTTTGGGGTCGGACATCATGATGTTTTTGACAAAATTCATGAATTTAAGATGACGTCTCCAAGATGGCGACGAATTTTGTTATTATAGCCCGATTCCATTCAAAATTGGTGTGTGGGGGTTTTTGGGGTCGGACATCATGATGTTTTTGTCAAAATTCATGAATTTAAGATGACGTCTCCAAGATGGCGACGAATTTTGTTATTATAGCCCGATTCCATTCAAAATTGGTGTGTGGGGGTTTTTGGGGTCGGACATCATGATGTTTTCGACAAAATTCATGAATTTAAGATGACGTCTCCAAGATGGCGACGAATTTTTTATTATAGCCCGATTCCATTCAAAATTGGTGTGTGGGGTTTTTGGGGTCGGACATCATGATGTTTTTGTCAAAATTCATGAATTAAGATGCGTCTCCAAGATGGCGACGTGTTTTGCGCTGCAGATTTTGAATCTGCTACTCACAGAATAACCTAGGTTAAACAATTAAAGTAATTACTATTTCATATTTAGTGCATTTGGATCAAAGCTTGTTTATTTTTTTTATGATTTTTGAGTTTAAAACAGCCAGGTTGAGTTTAAAAACGGCCTAGGCTCACACTCCACCTGTTCACCATGTTTTCTACTAAGGCGTTGTATCTTTCATTTTACTTTTATCATTAGTTTTGGCCTTGTATCCTATGGTGAATAGGATTTATTATTATTATTATTATTTTTATTGTACATCCAACCTTCTGGGTTTTGCTGTTGGATGCTTTGCTTTTCAAAACTTGAAGGAATAACTTTTCTGTCGGTGATCTTTTATTCTGAGGAAATGAACTCAGAATAACTTCCCAAGTTCCCGTATTTCTTGTTAATAATTTACGGCTTGACATGCGGCCACTCTTCTAGAATCTCGATACAATAACTTTATGGAGAGCGTAGAAATCATCCCATCAGATGAGAGAGTTCAAAATTTTTGTCCGACACATATATGCTCAAATATATTATTATATTGGTGAGTCATGTGCAATATTCCGATTGGTTTTTTAGGAATATCGGAATATTCTTTGAACCCCGGTTACGTAACAATATAATTAATGCCTGGACATTTTTCGATGTTACTCCGGCTTAATAAATAAGAACAAAGAATTATCCCTGGGGTAGCCCAGATAACACATGGACATCCAATGGATATCCATTGGACATCCTTCATGAATTTTATGGATGTACTATGGACATCCAATTTATATCCAAAAGATATCTTTTGGACATCGATGGATGTCCAAGCGGAACAACCTGTACATCCATAGAATATCCTTCAAGGATATCCATAAGCTATCCTCCAGAGATGTCCATAAGATATCTTTCAAAGATATCCATGAGATATACTTCAAAGATATCTTTCAGGAATATCCATGAGATATCCTTCAGGGATATTCAAAAGCTATCTGAAAGATTCCTTCAGAGATATTCTAAAGATATCCTTCGGGGATATCCATCGAAGATAAAATATAGTAATAGCGATCTGGAGGGAAATGAAATAATGGTATTAAACAAAAAAAAAATTATTAATAAACTCTGGTATCAAAAAAATTCTTATAAACTTCGGGGTTATCAACAAATAAAATGTATATGTAAAAACAGAATATTAAATGTAGAATAATAAGAAAAATGAAGGTAAAAAAATAGAATGCTATTTTCTTTGTCCATCAGGTGTTTCCTTTATTCTAGAAGATGACAGATGCCTTTCTTTGGCCCTTCTCAGCCAAGCTTAGATGGCTTTTTCAGTAGCTTTTTTATTTTCGTCGAATCACTGAGGTCAGCCGCTTCTGAAATGATATGTATATATTCACGGGTATAATTTATGTTGAAATCTACAAAAAAATACTGAGAAATATTATGCTTTCTTCTGAATTCGAATACTGATGATGATAATATTATATACCACTGCCATAGTTTTTCTCTCTCTTTATTGGTATACTATGATATATATATATATATATATATATATATATATATATATATATATATATATATATATATATATATAATATATATATATATATATATATATATATATATATATAAAAGCATTTTTAAAACTTTTCTTGGAAATTTTGCATTCTCACTGAACTAGCAGTCTGTTATGAGGCAATACAAATTATTATCAAATAAATTGAACAACTGAATGGGCTTTCCACCCAGTGATAATTCAGCCAGTTTTAGTTGTCCAGTTTTTTTTTGCTCCATACCAGCTATATTTGGAGGCAAACAGTAGTGAGCATGGAAGAAAGGCATCGTTCCACAAAGTCATATTTTTGAGATTTCATTTAGGTACCTAAAAAAAGAGTTCTAGAAAAACGAATAGAAAAACATACAACTTACCTACAGCAGCTTTGCATTTCGATCCAGTTCCCAAATATTCTTCCGAAAGATTCATTTTATCAGTGCAATCAATAGGAAAATGTTCGAATCTACTGATAAATCATCTTCATCACATGTCCACTGTTGAAGGCATTCACACCATTTTTAATCTGGGCACTGTAACATTTGAAAAACACGTGTTTTGTGGCAGATGTACGACGTGCTTTTCAGCATTTCTGAAAATATCGAAATTCAAATAGTAAACACATAAATGCATTGGAAATAATGGATGTTTATAGTTATGTCCTTTTCAATTGATATTTACCTGTATTCGCCCAATATATAATTCCCTTTGGAAACAATCATTTGCTACAGATGAAAACCATTATGTCCAGACCAACAGGGTATCAAAAACGAAGGAAAATAGAAAAAAAAACAGGACTCGAAAATAACACCAATGCAAAACGCCATAGACGATCTTTTTGTTTGGATTCAGTGCTATGACTATGACCTTCCCCAACAAAATAAAATGACAGACGTCGCCAGTAATTATGCGTATAGTATGGACAGGCTGTCGCAGACACATGTATATCTGTTCTGTGGTCGCAGACGTTCCCCGCCACAACGTATTTTTGAAAAGGTACAATTTGTGTATCTACGAGAATGTTTAAATTCATTCATGACTGCTTTGGATATCTCATGGCCATCCCTAGGATATCTTCTGAAGGATAACTATTTCAAATCCGTCGATGGATATCCATTTCAAATCAAGTAGAAAAACGAAACATGAGATTTTTCCAAAAAAATTAATCCATATGTACGAGCATGAAAGAAACTCGGAAATTGACACAATAAAAATCAATCTTGCAATTAAAACTTATGGATAACTTTTGAAGGATATCCATTTCAAATCCGTCGACGGATATTTTATGGATGTCCATTTCAAATCCAGGGATATCCCGACCAGAATTGGACATGAAATGGATATCCATAGGATATCCTGTGTTATCTGGGAGGTATCCAGTATAATTGATAGTTTCACTACCCGAAAATAGATGGCAGATGGAATGTTGTCAAAAACAAACAACTAATAAAGCTGGATTAAAAAATTCTGAACTGAAATTTTAATTAACAAATCGGAAAAACAAACTGACTTCGGAAAACATTCTTCATAACTCTCTACTCCTAAATAAGTTCGAGATATTAGCATTTCTATTCACGCATACGTTGGTCAATTATTTTATTGAATTAGTGATTTACAGCTCCTGTCGGAATATCTCGATAAGTATACCTTTTTAGGGGACATATTACGCGATTATTGCGTTGAAGCACGACATAAAGGGCACAGATTACGTTTTAATGAATAAAACATCCGAAAACGAATATATTTCGCAACAAAAATCACGAGTTGTGGAATATCGCCTTCCCCATTATTTTCAAGATAGCAAGGAACATAGCCCACAGTTTTTGGGGCAAGGGATAACATACATATGTACATATACAGGGTGCAAGCTCCATAACTTTTTCGGAGCTGAGACACATCTAAAAATATTTCTATTTATATATAGGATGTCCCAAAATGAGTTGGAATGAAGTTATCCACAGATTTCCAGCCATACATGCTGACATAGTGGAACATTAAAATCTATGGCGGGGATACATATTTATCAGCACCCGGACTAAAAATGCGTGGTTGGAAATACTCAACATACACATGGGATTCGGAATTGAAAAGCTTTCGATATCATCGTCATATCAGTCGATATGAAACCTGGAAACATGTCAATTCATATTATGAAAGGGACATCATAAGATAACATCACTCACTCACAGTTTTCGAGAAAATAATTTCCTGATTTTGTTTCCGTATCAACCACCCTCGGTCTATTCAGATTTAACAAAACGAAATCATTTACGACGATCCTGTGACCGTTTTAAATCTATTCAACAATTTTTTCATTGACACACCATTAGAAATAGTGAATAATATTATTACTGATAAGTGGTGGATAGCATCTGTAATTAAATATCAATAGAAAATGTTTGTGGCATTCAGACAAGAAAATGAAAACTAGAACTGAAAAATAAAAATATGGATCGGCCAGGATTCGAACCTGGGACCTTTCGATTTCTAGACGAACGCTCTGCCAATTGAGCCACCACTCCTTGTTTGAAACCGGCGATTCACACTTTTAAATTCAGTTCCGTGTTAGTAATGGAGATGATGAGGGTTCATGCATCACATTAACAGGAGTTATTTGCAGAAATATTTCAGAAACTGAAATTGAACCTCGAATAAGACAAATTGTATTAAACAATCAGGAAGAGTTTAAAAATCGTGAAATCATATTTCAGCAGGATGGGGCGCCTCCCCATTTCGATCGCATGGCTAGAGAGTTCCTCGATACAAACTTTCCTGGGTGATGGATAGGTCGTAGGGGAAGTACAGAATGGCCACCAAGGTCTCCGGATCTTACACCTCTAGATTTTTTCCTTTGGGGTATCTGAAGTCAAAAATCTACGCCATTGAATGCCAAACAATAGAAGAGTTGGAACGCATCAACGTGAGAGAAGCTACTTATAATAGAGCACTTTATTGTAAAGATTTTGGAGGGTGCCACATTGAACACATGATGAAAAAATTGTTTTAAAAAAATTAATTTTTTAAAATGTTTTGATTATGAATTTACAGAACCATTCGTAGGCTTCGAGATTTTCCGGTAAGCGGTACTGTTTATCCTTAATAAACTCTCTTTACCCTCTTATTAGTCGAATTCATTAAGAGATTTAACTACAAATTAATAACAACGTTTAGTTAGCAAAATGTTTTATCGGAAGTGACCAAAATCCATACTTCATTTTAAACCGGAATGTCACTTTTCAAACGTTAATATTTCGAAAACAATTGAATTCAGGAGTAAAGTGTATTGGAGAAAACTGTTGAGATTTATGAGCAGATTTCGAAAATGGAATAATATACGGGGTGTTCTATTAAAAAAATCATTGAAGATGGCGCTCAGCCGCCATTTTGAAACTTTTAGCTGTGATTTTTTTATGAAAATGTAGGTTTTCATCTCCTATTTGAGCCCTCCAAATTCCGTTGCGATATACCAGGTGGTTAAAAAATTAGTAGGGGGGAACGGACTTTAGACGAGCACTGTATATTATAGTAGTAGTAATTTTATTTAGCCTTTCGCAATACATTCCAACAATACATATATAATATGTCACTACAAAATTATAATATTACATTAATATGTTCACTTCTGATAAAATCCTTGACATGATTCTTAAACATATTCAGTGGACTCATCTTCAGTTCGTTTCCTAGTTTATTATATTCCACCACACCTTTGTAGAATACTGAACGCTGTGTCTGTGTTTTCTTTGCTTGCTTCACAACAAAATTATCTTTACCTCTAGTATCATAGTCATGAACAGTTTTGAATTTTACTAATATATTTTTTAAATATTGAGGACATGTGTTTATGTTGATCTTGTGGATGAATACCATAACATTGTAATTTTATGAATGATTTGACATCCAACCAGTTCAGGTGTGTAAATAGATTGAACAGAAGTTCTATAATCACACCGTAATATAACTCTAATGGCTCTATTTTGCATTTTCTGCAATCTCTATTTCACTCTGACTTGCCATGTATACAATTGTGGGGCAATAATTGAAATGAGGTAGAATAATTGTGTTATAAATCAACTTCCTAGAATACAATGTCAAATATTTACTCACCCTACGCAAAACACCAATTTTTTTAGCTATTTTACCACAAGTATAATCTATGTGTTTATCGAACTTCAGTTTACAATCAACTATTACCCCCAGATATTTAATTTCATCCACAAGTTCAATTTCTTCATTATAAATTTCAAAATCAAATTGTTTTCTTCGAATTGTGTGCGGACATTGCCGTTTGCTATCAGCATTGCTTTCGTTTTTTTGACATTCAATTTCAATTTATTTACCTCTAACCAATCCTTCAAATTCTCTAAATCCTCATTCATATTATTTATTCCTGAAAACTTTCCCAGGACAAAGAAATTTCCAATAACTTTAAAAATCCTTTCTTCCCCATAAAAAACCTTATTCGGAGTATTACGAACATTCCAAAAAATAATTAGCCAAATCGGTCCAGCCGTTGTTAAAAAATGTTACCCTGACCGGCATTCGTTTCTGTGACCTGCTGATAAGCGACAGTCTAACTGCTGAGCTGTTTCTTCGGTAATTTAGAAAAAAAAAACAAAATCTCTTTGGTGGTATCCACACTTTTGCAGATTCTGGTATGGTATTAACAGCTTTTTGCTGCTTTCACTACTTTTCTGTAAATTCTTCTAAATTTATTGTAGTATTGATGAAAGCGTGCACTATTGGTGAATTTTCTGATGTAATGCAGTCTTCTCAGATTCTTGGCAGAAGTAATTCCTATAGTTAGCCAGGCCTTTTTGATTTTATTTTTATTTTTTATTTTCTGCTCAGGAAATGATTATTCTAAACAATTTATAAGGCAATTGTGATAAGAAAGAAAGGTGAGAGATAAGTGCCATGTGAAGTGGAATGAATAGAAATCGAGATTTACGTACATAAGGATTCATATAATTCAGAAGTAGATTCGTACATACTGGCATACGCAGACGTTGAATGATATTCATGAATCCATGCATACTTCATAAATATAATGGACATTGAATGCAAGTTTTTGATAAGTGATTATGTTTAATTTAAGTCGTGTTCACCTAACAATGATGAGGGCCAAGAAGCCTGAAACCGGTATGCGGATTGTTAGGTGAACACGACTTAAATTAAACATAATCGAGCTTATCAGAAAGAAACATTTGCATTCAATGTCATTGATATTTATGGAAGTATGCATGATTTTCAGGTGAATATCATTCAACGTTCTGCGTGGTATTTGCCAGGAAAGTAGTTGTTTTTCACCTGAGATCTACCTTTCTCTGGTTCAATTTTATATTGAATCCTTTATGTGAAGAAAACCGTTTAAATTCGATTTTTCTAAGAAAGAAAGGGATCATCAGAGTATAACACAGAATTCCAGTCCATATTTAAACATATACAATATTATAAAAAATCATAATTTGTTTTACTGAACAACCTTCCAAATTTAAATTTTTCTTCGGTTGTGCTATAATTAAGTATCACAGTAGACAGCCTCGTGATCCGAAATATTTTCTCATGATGATAACTTAGTGTGGTGAAGGAGTTATAGTCCATCCAATATCAATTGCATAAGCTGTTTCTATAGGGAGCAAATAGAAACTCACTTCGCTAACACGAGCGTATATGCGAAGAAACGGAACGGAAAATAATCTGTACTACTCGTAAACATTCGCCGTCGGCAAACGGTAGATCAAAAGAGCCGATAGTCAACGTGGACTTGAGTGACTGCTGACTATTCTACAACCGATTCGTCTGGGCCAATCAAGTCGGACATCAATGCTTGCAGGTGTGGCTATACGATGGGAGGTCATGAATCACGCGTTATATTTGTGTTTTAATAGCTCTGAAAGATTAAAAACCAGTAGCGTCTGTGGTCTTGGTGTGTGCCGATCGAAATACGTTTCAGGATATTCTAGTTTTGTAGGATATTCTAGTTTTTTTTTCATTTTTCATTATTTATGAAGTATTTTTAAAATCTTAAAATATCTAAATAAAATTAGTTATCTCCGCCACTGCTGCTCACAGGATTTCGCCGCAAGACTTTTTTATGCTTCTGCAATTGATATTGGGAAAACTATACTTGTGCAATTTTTTTATTGTGTGACACCAAAGCGTCCATCCAGTCTGCATGTCATCAATCATTATTCCAGACTACGTGTTTGTCTTTCTGAACTTCTATTGATATTCTACAAATAAAAACCCCATAAATAAAAGCGCTATTAAAGGACCATTGTAATGTAAACCACAAATAGAGAGAAACCCTATCGAAAGTAGATATTGTCGCAGACGGCTTTGGCGCGCATCCCGCTTTTCACTTCTCTTCGGCGACTCGAAGAGCATCGCGACGCCTACCGTCTAGTTGGCTCCGGACCCGCGGTGAAAAAGATTGGTCGGAGAGGTTGGGAAGTTTCCCGGTTCGAATATCGAACTTTCACGTGTTTTCGAAAAGTGTTTTGTTGGTTAAAATCGGGAGGCTAATGATTCAGATTTTGAGAAAAGGATGTTGAAAAATCCCTCGAGAGTGTTTTGGGAAAAATAAAATCGAGGCCGATGTGTAACTAAAATGACTTTTTCTTCTTGTTTTTCTCATACAGTGTGACCCATTTGAAATGGAACCACTCCTGTAGAATACGCATTTTTCAATCAATCTCAAAAAATATTTTTTTAATATTAAGCATAAAAAAGTTTTCATAACTTTAATTTTATTTCCAAGGCACTCTACGGTTTTTTTCTTTGTCAAAAACGGCTAAAGTTTATTAGGAAATTTTTGTTTTCAAATTTGACTACACCACTGGAATCGTAGTCGTTATAAATAAAAACCATCAAAATGTCATGGAAAAATATTGGTTAACAACGAAGATACAACAACTTTAATTTTGGAAACAAAATATTTCATTAAATTTTTTATTTAGATTATAGACATATTTAAGATCTGGCAACACTGTCGATACAAAGTAGAACACCAGTGAACTTGTAAAGCGAAAATCCGAAGTCGATAGCTCATTCCGTTCTGAAGTTATAACTCCTGAAAGTATGGTAATGTGAGCAATTTGTAGGTGGAAGCGATTTTGTAATAAAAATCTGACTACGCCACTGGATTTGTAAATTATATTCCCTCAAAATCATTTATTCAAGTGTAGGTTATAGTGTATTCGAAAATAGCAGAAAATTAAAAATTCATTTTCAAGTTATGCAGAAACAAGTTTTAAAATATTTATTCAACAATAAAACGCCATTAGGCAAAAACTAAAACTAAAATAAACATTATTGTAAAACTGAATGTTTAAATTTTTGTGGCTTCTACCAAACCTCCGTTCAGTTCGATACATTAATCGTATCTCTTCCGAATATTTTTTACACTATTCTTATTTGAGAGGTGCATTTGGCAAAGTTGTCGTATTATTTGCATGAGTTCAGCTCAGGGATCTAGTGGCCATTCAATTGAGTCATTACTCAGATTTTCGCTGTACAAGTTCACTGGTGTTTCACTTTGTATCGGCAGTGTTGCCAGATTTTAAATATGTCTATAATCTAAATAAAAATTATAATCAAATACTTTGTTTCCAAAATTAAAGTTGTTGTAACTTCGTTGTTAACCAATATTTCCTCATGAAATTTTGATGGTTTTTATTTATAAGGACTACAAATCTAGTGGTGTAGTCAAAATTGAAAACAAAAATTGCCTAATAAATTTTTGCTGTTTTTGACAAAGAAAAAAAACCATAGAGTGCCTTGGAAAAAAACTAAAGTTATGAAAAATTGTGTCAAGATACAGTTTTTTTGTTGTTGAGATTGACTGAAAAATGCGTATTCTACAGGGGTGGTTCCATTTTAAATGGGTCACACTGTATCTGATTGTCACTAACGTTGTTTGGGATCTTCAAGGGTCAATAAATTTTTTGTCGATTTCTTTAAAAAATATCCTCGATAATCTTTTATATATTTCATACAGTGACCGGCAGAAAGTACGCATCAAGTGGGAATTTTTTTTAATATAATATTTTGACAAATGTCGATACATGCAATCGCTTCTGCATCAAAAGAAACCCCAAAAGATGTTGTACAGTGCCGTTCGTCTTTTCTTGTTTGGCGGGAAATTTGAAAAATTTAAAAATTAAGTCTCAAAACACACTTATTTGGGAAAATATTGAAAAATGTTATTTGGAAAAGTTGTTTAGAACGACATTCTATAGCTATGTACAAGTTTGGAAAAAAATCTGAGATGAAAAAATAAAAATCAATTTTTGCCATAAAAAAAATTTCAATTTGGAAAAATACATTTCTGACAAAGAAACTCATTAGTAAAGCCCGAGAGTAATATTTTGAATAATATTTTGTAAAGATCCACCAGCTACTTCTATTTTATTCGAAAAAATTTTAAATCTGTGGATTTCGTTATATAGTTGCTTCATAAGAGGTCACAGAATATTCAGGACTTATAATCCGATACTGTTTATTATTGACAAAGAACCATCTCATTATTAACAATGGGAATCCTGAGTTTATGATCTGAAGAGCGAATATAAATTATAGATTAAATTTTCGAATAATAGAAGTACTAATATTACAAATATCATTTAATATTACTGTCTTATGAAGACAAGCTGAAGAAAATATTTTTATTTCTAAAATTTCGACTTATAATCAGATTAAATCGACTTATAACTCGATTTAAACTCGAGTTATAACGTTTGTCAATTCGACTTATAAGTGAATTTAAAATTCATTGTAACGATTTCAAAATTGACTATAACGATTTAAAATTGACTTATAACTGAATTACACAAAACGATTGTAACTGGATTTTAAAATTCCGACTTATAACTCGAATTTTCTTCAAAACTTGATACATAATGAATTTTAAAATTGACTTATAGTCGGGTTTTGAATCATATAACTCGGAAGTTTAAAATTCGAGTTATAGTGAATTTTAGAAATACGATTTTATTTTGTCCTTCCAAGCTTCTAATGTTTGTAAAATGTATTTTCCAAATTGAAATAACAAATTGATTTTAATTTTTCTCAGATTTTCAAACTCTACTAAAAATGTTCTGAACAATTATGCGTACTTCTGGTTGCTTGTGATGCAGAAGCGATTGCACATATCGATATTCGTCAAAATTTATTAATAAAAGAATTTCCATATGATGCGTACTTCCTGCTGGTCACTGTATACTTTTTTATATACAGCCGGAAAAAATAAATAATATAAAATTATTCAAATCAACAAAAATGTGCACATTCACAAAAATACTAATATATTTTTTAATTTAATGCTGCAATCAGTATTGCTGATTAGTGAAATTTGTTGAATATTCTCTACAAAGAAAAAATATTCTATATAATAAAAATGAATCTCGATTATTTCCCAAGCGCAAAACGTGAAGACGGCTCAACAACATTTGAACGATATACAAGGTGAGCCAGGGTTAAACCTCTAAACGTTTGGATTTTTTTCCTATAAGCTTCGTTTTTACAAAAAGTCAGTTTTTTAAATAATTATTCAAAAACCTTTTGGCTGATTTTGATAAAACTTGGCATGCTTATTTGCGATAATAAGGGGCTCTTTTAATGTAATTAGAATGAAATTATTAATTCCAATGACGCCCCAGAGGGTAATATAATTGATATCTACCCGCTGTGCTCACATTTTCCCATGTTCATCTTTATGCCGATGACATAGAGCTTTAAAGATCAATGAAGCCTTCTTCAATAGAATAAAATATCAGGCATAAACAAACCTTAGACATTGAATCTAACTATACTCTTCAAATCCACGATGAAAACATTAATTGGGTAGAATCTGCAAAAAATCTTCGACAACCACTTTTCATTTTCAACTCATGTCAATCGTATTTTCGGTAAGTCCTTTTTCAAATTGAAATCTATCTATTTTCTCAAAAGAGAGCTGGGTCGAAATGTTAAGCTACATTTAGCAAAGTCATTGATATACATACAGGTTGATTATTGTAAAGCCTATTATTATAATTATTTACCACAATATAACAAGACAAAATACAACGTTTTGCTTACAACATCCTGTTTGGGGAACATGCTATCGTGTTCAGTACCTAATAACTGTATTTCTTATTTTTACCTAAAGAACCGAACGTTTGGTGGTGTAACCCTGAGTCAACCTGTATAAATGAATAATAGACTCATAGTAATGAATTTCGTAGATGAATGATCACTTTATATGTATAGCAATCATATGCCAGATATCGTTAAGGTAATAGCATCTCGGAAATTATACAGTGCTTCTCAAAAGTCCTCTCCCCCCCTCTTATTTTTGGAACGATTATACATAAACAAGTGAAATTTGGAAACTGTATATTGAAGGTTGTAAACTTTCCTACTAGTGAAGATAGCTGACGAAATCGTCAAAGATGACGTCACAAGGCCATTGTGACCAATAATTTTAAATGGAACCCTACGGCAAGCGACACCTCTTTTAAAAAGTATCGAAAAAACCTATTCAATGATACTAATTTTGTTTGTGTTTATGACAGTTTTAATGGCTCATTAGTAAAAAAATTTAAATTCCATTCAGTATGATATTAATTACAGATTTAAGAATCAGTATCTACTTGAAGAAATTGCTCGAAGAGACAGTTCCTGACAGTGAAATATCCTATTTTTAAACTCTTCTCGTACTTTTGCAAATGTGTCTGCGGAAACAGCCTCACATTCTGCAACAATACGTTGTTTTAAAACGTCAATATTGTCAGGTTCAGTGGCGTAAACCTTCGATTCAAGGTACCCCCACAGAAAAAAAATCCAAAGGTGTGAGGTCCGGTGATCGAGCTGGCCATTCCGTTGAACCTCGTCGTCCAATCCATCTACCACGATACTCCTCATCCAAATACCGTCTTACTGCACCGTAATAGTGTGGAGGAGCACCATCCTGTTGGAATGTTATTTCCAAATTGCCGAATTCATCTGGATTATCTTCCAAAATTTCAAGGATTAGCGGTTCTATTGCGTTTTGCAACAGCTCCAGATGAAGCTCACCAGTTAAATTAGTATTTAAAAAAAGAGGCCCAACGATGTGGTTTCCCAGGATACCTGCCCAAACATTCACCTTCTGGGGAAATTGGGTATGTGTTTCACGAAACAGGTGAGGATTTGCGTCACTCCAATACCTCACATTCTATGTATTTACATTTCCATTCAGATAGAAAGTACTTTCGTCACTAAAACAAATTGTTTTGACATAGTCTGGCTGTTGGTTGATTTTAGTATCCATATTTTCACAAAATTCTAGTCTTCGGTCTGGGTCGTCGTCTGAGAGTTGATGAACAATTTTTAATTTGTATGGATGAAATTTGTTTTTTTTTCAACACGCTGTGTACTGTACTTCGACTGACTTCACAGGTAGATGCAACGTGAGTTGTTGAACAAGTAGGATTAACTATTACTTCTGCCAGTATATCAATATTTTTCTCATCAGACATTTGTGGTCTGCCAGATCGTTTCGCATCATTAATACTACCCGTTGTTTCAAACTTACGAAGGAGCTCCCTTAAACAAGTCCTCGAAACGGGGCGATCCGGAAACCTCTCATTAAAAATGCGTTCTGCTGCATGAATATTTTGTCCAGTTTCACCAAAAATTAGGATCGCTGCTACTTTATCACCTAAAGCACGTACCATTTCGCTTCTTGAAGTACTCAAACGTTCGGCTCACAACAGTTTAACAAATTATTAAAATGTACAAAAATATGAAAAGTACCAAAAGCTGCTAAAACACTGAAACGAAATTATTAAATGTACAAAAACTTGGACAATTACAAAAACTTCGAATTAGGGAGACTAAGAAAAACGTCAGCTTATTCGACAACTATCCAGAGGCGGAGCTTGAATTTGGAATTTTAGTATTAACTGATTTAATTCATCACAGCTTTGCGTTTTTTAAAAGCGAGTTGCCAAAACTGCCATAAACACAAACAAAATTAGTATCATTGAATAGGTTTTTTCGAGGTGTCGCTTGCCGTAGGGTTCCATTTAAAATTATTGGTCACAATGGCCTTGTGACGTCATCTTTGACGATTTCGTCATCTATCATCACTAGTAGGGAAGTTTACAACCTTTAATAATAAAATACCAAGTGATATCAAAGAGAGAAATCTCCAGGTTTTTAGATACAAACTAAAAACTTTACTTAGTGATAAGGCCTACATAACAGCTTAATTGAATTTCTATGATGATAACTCAGTTAAGCTTTATGTGGTATAGTGAAAGATGTAAATTACTGAAAATATCAGTGCAAGACATATTTGTTACATTTACTTCGACAACAAAAAAAGGGTGTTTAACCGCTTTCTTGGTTGTTTAACAACCCTCAGAAGGCCTTAACTTTTATAGTGGGATCCAAAACCACTCTTGGGGCCTAGAAAAATTTTTCACCTGCTGTGAGAGTCGAAACAGTGGGTACAAGACTAACGCTCATACCACTGAGCCACTAGCACCTTTAAAAAAATTAGAATAATGTTCTTTGTGTAACGTTTTCTTTTCAGGAAAATCAACTCAACGGCTTCAACAGATGGGGTTGCAAATGATTAACTTCCTGAAATCTCATATTGATCATCGAAAATGCCAGAAAACCCTCAAATACTGCCAAATTACCAATCCAACCCGCAGAATTGCTAGCGTCATTTGTTTCGGTGCTTTTGTTTAATTTTCGGAGTTTCTAAATTTAACGCGGCCGGTAAATTATGGAGAATTTGGTGCAAACTCGCACTAGAGTCTACATCAGTTCCACGATGGACTTCAAATCGCGAGTGAAAAATTGGTGGAAAAAGCTCAGACTGAAAAGCGCACTTCAACATGTAGGACTTTTGCTGGCGCTCATGTGTTACACGCTTGTAGGAGGGCTGGTGAGTGAAAAACAGTTTCGTGTTTCCGTTCTTTTTCGTTCAGTACAAAAAAGTGAGTGTCTGTTACATTTTTTCCAGCCGTTTGGGAAGTATGGCCAGTATACTTGCATGTACTTACGCAGGTAGTCAGAGATATAAGTAGAGGATATTATTCAAAAAGGTGTTTTTTAACTGTCTGTTCTGAATATCTAAGAATGTGTCATAAGTCCATTGATTTGGCATTTTCCTGAGTTGCCAGTGTCACCATTTTGCGGAACTTCTGAGAAAATATTATTTTGTTTCATCCTATGAATACAATAGAACTTGTGTCAGCATGTGTTATATTTTTCGGTCTGCTCATATTGTAAAGCAATATTATGAATAACGCTCGGCAACTTTTGGCGATCGGCAAATTGCCAGTGTCGCTATTTTGCAGAATTTCTGAAAAAAAATTGAAAAAACATCTAACAGTTTTCTTATCGTTCTGGACAGTGTGGTATTTTTTTCAAAAATTAATGATCTCGCCTATTATTAAACTTACATTTTGGCGGTTTTTCTCGGCATTCTGGCACAATCACCTATGTCATCTTCAGGTAATAACAATAAATTGCGACTTATAAAAATAAAATATAATAATGAAAGGAAAAGCCATATGAAGGGGATAAGAAATGAAATGCATGAAGCACACACAAGGTCGTCTTCACAAAAGGTTGAAACAATTGGTAGATCAACAGGCGAAAAATAACTACTTTGCTAGCAAATACCACGCAGAACTTTGAATGATATTCCCCTGACAATCCATGCAAACTTCCATATGAATGGATATTGTTCGCAAATGTTTCTTTCTGATAAGCTCGATTATGTTTAAATTCATGTCGTGTCCGCCTAACAATCCGCATACCGGTTTCATGCTTTTATGGCCCTCATCAGTACGGAGTAGTCACCAGCCAGAGATTCAGAGAGCTCTGGCCGAAGCGAGACACAACATGAATAAAATCATCATCGAGCTTAAAACATCTTTAGGTACGTCGGAAAAGATAACTTTTAACCGGCAACACCTAGTGACAGAAAGCAACACTCCATTGTTTCAATTTATATTGAACCTTTTGTGAAGACGACTTTGTGTGTGCTTTATGCATTTCATTTCAAATAAAATATAATGCCTAGATAGTGGCTCAAACAGAAAAACGAAGTGCATATAATTTTCTCAGACCTCTACTAGCTCCCAAACTCATAGCGTAATGTGTTTTTATGCTTCTACATTGATTTTTAGCTTGCAACTCTACGGATGAATCTGGCGCATTCATTTTGTGGAATCAAGTTTGTTCTGCCGCTGTTCCATTAAACTATGCAATCATGGGATAACACATTTTTAATTATTTCCAATTTCCGAATCGCACCTAACCTTGATTGTATGAATACATCCGGTTTTTATTGATTGCTTTGTTTTCAAAAATATTCTATAACAGATTCCTGATGTTTGCTTTCAATAAATAATAGTTTATATGGATAATTTGAAGGTAATGTTACGCACATAATAGGAAGATGTGAGAAAACATACAAGAAATGAAAAATAATAATAAAAAAGCTTTGTAAATACAAGCTTTCATTCAAATGCCCTAAAAAGTAAAAAAAATAATTGCTTTGGATGTGAGATTTAGGTTATTTCGTGAGTTACAGTTTTCAGTTCGAATACAAAAACGACAAGCTTTTGAATCTGTAACTCACGAAATAACCTATGTCTCATATCCAAAGCAATAATTTTTTACTTTTTAGGGCATTTGAATAGAAGCTTGTATTTACAATTTGTCCCAAACTTTCAGATGGAAAATTACCACTGTTTCCAAAAAAGAAGGAAATCAAGAAGAAAAAGAGAGTTACCGTAAACAGACAGTTGAGGAATTCAAATATAGACTCAGTGAATTCATACCTGAAAAAACATCAAATATTGATGAAATGTTTAAAGAATTCGTCGGCCATTTCAATGGTGTTCGAAATTTGTTTTAGGAAACAAAAAATTAAATGTTCAACTAATGATTACGTAAAACAAAAATAACATTTTAATGAGCTGTTATCTGAAATAGATAACTAAACACTTAAATTGGGTTCGAAAAACCATTCAAGGGGACAATAACTACTGTGAACAATATAAGCAGAATAAAAAAGCAATTGAAAACAAAATTTGCCAAATAAAAACGGAATTACTCTAAGAATAAAATTTCTAATCTATATCATTATGGAATATGGTCAATAACACCAGGGAAAACAAAGAAAAAAATGAAAACATTAACATGAAAATCGAAAATGAAGTTATTTCAAACAACATGGATGTTTCCAACCTCTTTGCCGACCATTTCTCAGTATCCCTCAAAAAACAGATCGATGATATGAACCTACCTACCCAGAAATGGCAATACACTCAAATCTGTTGTCTTTTTGGATACTCATAAAGTTGTATCACCACATCAATATGGATTCAGAAAGGGGCTGTCCACCGCTGATGCAGTACTCTCCTTAACAAATGTAATCAAAAGAGCTTTCAATGAAATAAAAATATTTGACTGTACTAACTGATCTGACATCTGCATTTGACTGTGTAAATCACAATATATTATTGGAAAAACTAAATTTCTACGGAATACGTGGCAGCGCACTAGATATCATAAAGTCCTACTCACACGAAAGAAAGCAAATTGTAATTATTGGCGAAGAACGCAGTGATACAGCTATTGTCAAGAGAGGAGTACCACAAGGATCAGTCTTGGGCCCCCTTCTGTTCTTGATATACATAATGTATGCGGACGATACAACTTTTGGCATTGACATGGGAAAGGAGGAGGATACTGAACTCGTCCTTTCACTTAACTTTGAAAAAGCTAGGACCTAGTTTGAACCCAATGATGTTATTGAACGATAGTAAAAGTAAAAGGCAAACTTTTATAAATTTCACTTCTGAAAATGCAAATTACCATGTAAATTTCTTTGGGGTCATATTAGATACTAAGTTGCAATGGACAACATATAAATGTGTTATGTGGAAAACTCTCAAAAACAGTGTTCGCTATCAGAAAAATTTGTTATCTACTTGGAGAATCAGCTGCATACACAACCTATTTAGCATTGTTTCACTGTGCTCTAACATATGAAGCCCAAATATGGGGAAATGCATCAAACTGTTATCTACAAAAAATCTACATCATTCAAAAAGCTGCCTTACGCATTATAAAAAAAGTAAATTGGGATGCCAGCTGCAGACCAATATTTGAACAACTGAAAATTATGTCCATATTCTCGACTATTCTGTACCAAAACCTACTGTTAAAAAAAAAGCATGAATGATTATCAAGCACAATCCGATCTTCACAGGCACGACACAAGAAACAAATCTATGCTATTGCAACCACAAACTAGATTACGCAGACACACAAACAAAGATATTGAATGGTTCAATTCATTACCAACCAATTTTTGTGATCTGCCACTTTTCAATAAAATTGAAAAAAATCTTGGCTGAAAACTGTATATACTCATTTGATGAATATTTCAAGCTAACCAAAGACAGAGACATCTTCACAACAACCTAAAGATAACATTTTAACTATGTATATAATATTTTATATTTGATCTCAAATATTTTTATTCCTATTTCTTCACCATATGTGACGTGTTTCAACATATTGTAAATATTTCTGAACAAATAAAACTAAACTATACTATACTATACTTCAGAAATTCAACACTCCCTCCATGTATTTTTTGCCTCAAGATCATTTCAAAATCGAAAACATTCTTTTAAATTTCAAAAATAAATATTTCTATGGAATCGACGAAATTCCAAAGAAGATATTGATCGAGAGTTGTTTCATAATTTCAAATCATCTAGCCGATATCATTAACACTTCTATTTGTGAAGGTAAATTTCCAACCGAATTGAAAATATCAAAAGTTATCCCAGTACACAAAAGGGGAAAAATATCATGGGTAATTATAGACGGATCTGTGTACTAACATCCTTCTCTAAACCAATACAAAAGCTGTTTATGATAAAATAGTTGACTTCCTAAATAAAAACAAATTAATTACTTCATGCCAACATGGTTTTCGAAAAAACTTCTCAATCGAAACTGCCTCTACGGAAATAGTCCAATATATACATGAGAACATCGATGAAGGAGAATTTATTAGAGGTATATTTTTTGGTCTCGCCAGAGCATTCGAAACCATGAATCCAAAGTTCCTGTGTGAAGAACTAGAAAAAATTGGAATTTGTGTTCCCATAAACCGATGGATCCAGTCATACATGACCGATAGGAAAATTCAAGTCAAAATAAGAGATATATACCCAGACGAAAAAACAACAGAACTTGGCACTCAGCAAGGGGGAGTTCTGGGACCCCTCCTTTTCCTTTTGTCTATGAATGATCTTCCATGTTCCATTGTGTATGGAAGAGCATACATATACGCAGATGATACCACTATTATTGTAGCATCAGATTGCATGCAGGGCTTAGAACACAAATTATCACATGTAATAAAGAATTTCACGGACTGGTGCCATAACAACCACCTAATAAACAATTTAACAAACAAACAAAAGATGATGGATAGGTCCTCTTGAGTAAATCAATCAATTTTTCATAGTATTCGGACCCACATACAGTGCTCGTCTAAAGTCCGTTCCCCCCCTACTAATTTTTGAACCACCTGGTATATTTGGAGGGCTCAAATAGGAGATAAAAACCTACTTTTTCATGAAAAAAATCACAGCTAAAAGTTTTAAAATGGCGGCTGAGCGCTATCTTCAATAATTTTTTTAAATAGAAAACCCCGTATATTATTCCATTTTCGAAATCTGCTCATAATTCTCAACAGTTTACTCCGATACACTTTACTCCTGAATTCAATTGTTTTCGAAATATTAACGATTGAAAAGTGACATTTTGATCATTTCAAACCCAACCAAAAACACTAATGTTGCTTTCAATCAAGTTTGCATTGGAAAAAATCGTTGGCGCGGTAACATCTTGTTTACTGTCAAACTGAACTGCTAACTGTCAAATAGTCCATTGAGCGCCTAAATCCTTATATGAAAAGTGTGATCATGGCTCGTAGTTTAGACGATAAATTTGAAGCAGTTTTGATATTTGGAGAAGCTGGAAGAAATTATCATCTAGCAGTCCGTATGTTTAATGATAGATTTCCCGAGAATTTTATTTCGAGGTCATATTTGCGCAAACTTTTAAATAAGCTCCAAGCAACTGGTACGCTGAAAGTTGCTCCAAGATCAGAAAGACCGCCTCTATCAGAAGAAAAAAAGGTATACATTGTTGCTGAAATGGTAATCAATCCGACTCAGTCGACGTCTGCAGTTGATGAATCCTGTGGAGTAAGTTCAAAAAGTGTCCAAAGAATCCTAAAAAAAGAAAAGTTTCATCCCTATAAAATGAAAATCCTGCATGCTCTCACGGAGGATGATCCAGACCGGAGGGTTGAATTTTGTGAGTGTTTAATAAGAACAATTGAAGGCTTTCTGAAACGTGTATGTTTCGCAGACGAATGCACGTTTTTTCTTAATGGAAAAGTCAACAAACAGAATGTACGATACTGGAGCGATACTAATCTTCATATTTTTAGAGAGGGACATACCCAGTTTTCTAAAAAGGTGAACGTTTGGGCGGGGATTTTGGGCAATCGCGTTGTTGGACCGATTTTTATCAGAGGCAATATTACAGGAGTTCTTTACAGAAATCTTTTAGAAACTGAAATTGAACTTCGAATAAGACAAATTGTATTAAACAATCAGGAAGAGTTTGAAAATCGTGAAATCATATTTCAGCAGGATGGGACACCTCCTCATTTCGATCGCATGACTAGAGAGTTCCTCAATACAAACTTTCCTGGGCGTTGGATAGGTCGCAGGGGAAGTACAGAATGGCCACCAAGATCTCCGGATCTTACACCTCTAGATTTTTTCCTTTGGGAGTATCTGAAGTCAAAAATCTACGCCACTGAATGCCAAACAATAGAAGAGTTGGAACGCAGAATAATAGATACATGTGAAGAAATAGATGAACAGACTTTCATCAACGTTAGAAAAGCTATTTATAATAGGGCACTTTATTGTCAAGATTGAACACTTGTTGAAATAATTGTTGGAGTTAAATAAAAGTGTTATTCAAAAATAGATTATAATTTTTTAGCTAACTAATTTGTTTTGATTGTGAATTTACAGAACACATTCGTAGGCTTCGAGATTTTCCGGTAAGCCGTACTGTTTATCCTCAATAAACTCTCTTTACGCCTCTTATTAGTCGAATTCATTGAGAGATTTAACTACAAATTAATAACAACGTTTAGTTAGCAAAATGTTTTACCGGAAGTGACCAAAGTCCATACTTCATTTTAAACTGGAATGTCACTTTTCGAATGTTACTATTTCGAAAACACTTGAATTTAGGAGTTAAGTGTATCAGAGAAAACTGTTGAGAATTATGAGCAGATTTCGAAAATGGAATACTATACGGGGTATTGAAGATGGCGCTCAGCCGCCATTTTAAAACTTTTAGCTGTGATTTTTTTCATGAAAAAGTAGGTTTTTATCTCCTATTTGAGCCTTCCAAAATTCGTTGCGATATACCAGGTGGTTCAAAAATTAGTAGGGGGGGAACGGACTTTAGACGACACTGTATAAACCATCTTGAAAACAAGCTAAATACATATGTACCTAGTGTGTCAATGGCCAACTCGTTCGCTGGACCTGGCCTCAATTAGAAGCCTCGAAAGAAGATTGCTTGAGCGGAAATTTCAAAAAGAAATTACGATAAAATCTCTCAACACAAATGACATTTGATGAGAATAATTCCCGAACCGTTAAAATCGAAGACATCGTTTCCAAATACACAGGCCTGGGAATTTTATTCATGTCTATATTATTGAATCGACTCATTTGCCAAAAAGTTGATATAATCCGAACTCATCTCTTTCTACAAACTATTAGTAAAACTGTTTTGATAACCCCAATCGATATACAAGATTTTGGAAAAAAATAGAATTGGCACTCTGGATATATTTGAAAAATTCATTGATATCAATTTTGGTGAGATCAACCCAAAAATACATACACATATGGTGAATATTACTTCTGTGTTTTTAGACTCTATAGGTGGTATAAAATTAATTCCTATCAAAAATCTCGAATTGGCAAGAGAAAAGGTAACAACAGCTCGTCAATCTCGATGTAAAAACAGACATAAATTATTTCCACATATCGCTTTTTCATCAATCGAACTGAGCGCAAAACACAAAACTTCCGAAAATAAAATAAACATTCCATTAGATTTAAGTGTGTTAGGATTTTTTGTGATAGTTTGGCAGTAGTGAAGGTTTTATAAACTGTTTAGTTTATGAAAATTTATTTTCGAATATCAGGAAAAGCGTTTCCTTTCATCACGGACACGCGTTTTCATTTAATATGGACCGTTAAAGTTTTTATTCTCCGAACAGTTCAACATTTCATCTTTTTTATTAGTAGAAGCTGTGATTCTATATCGTTATCATGAAAACAATATTTCTCTCGAAAAATTCAGGGATTTAAGAGTGTGTTATGTTGGAATTATTCCTTTTATCCGGATCCCCGAAAGTAAGGACAGAAACCAGATATTATGCATGTAGAAATTTTAGTTTTCCTAGGTTCCATATTGGGATCCATATTTTTCATTATTCTCATAAATGATTGAATACTGACGCATGACCATTATACGCTGATGACTCTATAATTAAAAAATAAGCCATGATACAAAAAAAACTAAAACTCAAATAATTAATTAAATACAAAATTAATATACCACGTATTAAAACCTTAATAAAAACTTCCTGACTTTTTACGCGAACGGTTTTTGCAAAAATAATAACTAGTGTAAAAACAATTTACCAATAATTTAAAAAACCAACAAAAACTGTGGTGAACAAATCATCATCAATAGTTACCAACTTCGATTTTTCAAATGTTTGATGTTTTTCGGATTCTACGGCTCAAATTACATACGACAGTGTTGCCAAATTTTTATTTCACAATTTAAAAAAAACTCTTTGTTTTAGCCAAGGATGCGTTAAAATCCATACTAATTAACATCAGTAACTCATAGTAATAGTTATTCCATCGATAAGATCAATAACAAATCCTACAACAGGAATTGAAATTTTCAGAACGCATTTTTAACGAAAAAATCGTTTTTTCCAAATGGTTCCTACCGAGGGCCACATTGCCATTCGATAGAGAATTTTATTACCAATTGAACGATATACATTATGTACCACTTTCTTTTTGTTCAAAATTAAAAACGATCAATTATTGAATTTTTACAATATTTTATACAATGCCTACAAATTCCAATGAGTTATCCGTTTAGGTTTGATGAAATGAAAGGTAGCCGTGGAATCATGGAAAACAGTAGGTGATTAATGTCATGTCAAAAGTGAAATACCAATTTTACTTGTCATCTCGTTTCGTTTGTAAAAAGTTTTTTTGGTAAATGGAAAATAATAATCGTTATTCTCGAAACGAACAAACGGATATGATATTGATATACGGAGAATGTCAGAAGAACGTTGTCAATGCTAGTATGCTATACGCTGTTCGTTATCCGTTGAGAGTCATCCATCGAGGACCTATTTCAGGAAATTGGAGATGATGTTAAGGAAAGAACCAGGTGATCAAAACCACATCCACTTCATCGTCAGTGAAGAAGCGGAAACTAATGTTTTAGCATATGTTCATTTTTCTCCATCTGCCTCAGTGCGAGAATTGGAAATTGAATGTGGGATCAGCAGGGAAAGTGCCAGAAAAGTATCGAAAAAACATAGATATCGTTCCTTTAAATACAGTTTGCATCAGCATCTATCTATATGAAAATGACCTAGAACGGATACTAACTTATTGTAATTAGCTTTTGCGTCATCAAGATATGAATAATGGGTTTGTCTCGAAGATACTGTTTACGAATAATGGTATATTCAATAGGAATAATACAAGGTATTGGGCTCAAGAAAATCCTAGGTTGATGAGAGAAGGTAATTTTCAAGAAAGATTTGGATTCAACGTCTGGGTAGGAATCATAGGAACAAGAATCATTGGACCAATTCTTTGCGACGGGCCTTTTTTTCAAAATTATTAGAAAAAATTAAGAGAAATCAAAAGTTTATTTTTATTTTTCATATGCTTTATCGGGATAATAAATATTGATTGTATTATTTCAATTTATAAATTTTTTCGTTAGTTTTTTTTCATATTTAATCTCGTCATTGAAGTACACTCAATTAAATATTTGTATGACATGCATTTTTTGCCAGAAATATTTTTGTTATCGTTGAACTATCATTAATTTCTCTTGCAAGAATACTGTATATATCAATCAATTTTTCCGTTTCATTATTATCAGATTGTCTTTTATATCACCAAGGATAAAAATGTCACAGTTGTAATTATTTCGATTTGCATCTATAAAGTAGAAACATATTCGGGACAAAGATATTTACAATTCCGAGAGAACGATATTCAAAATAATATCAACGATTTACCTGAGAACATCAGGGAAAATACGTTTTTTCAGCAGGATGGTGCAGGACCACATAATGCTAATATAGTTAGGCAATATCTTAGTGACCTATGGGCAGAGATGGATTGGAACAAATGGTCCAATGAGATGGCCAGCCAGATCGCCCGATTTAACTCCTATTGATTTTATTCATGGGGTCACATAAAATCCAAAGTATACTCGAGTAGACCAACTTCTTTGGAGTTGAGCGTGCATTTCAGGAAATTCCTGCTCACGAACTGATAAACGTGATGAGGTGTATAGTAAATAGAACTAGTCTATGTGTTAGGGAAAACGGGCAACACTTCGAACATATCATTGGTCATTAATAAATAAAATGACTTTTCGATGGTTGTGAAACTCTTCTATTGAAATCAGGATAATGGTATTGTGAGTAATAATTTGTACGTTGAATGTTTCACTGTTTTAGTCGTTAGATTTATTCAAACAGTTTGAATATATTGAAGTTATCTTTTCTGTAATGGGTTTATGATCATTACATATTGTCAAGTCGATTATTTTTGGTAATTCATTGTTACCATTCTGAAGTAAAGTTTAAAAGAATAAATAGATGTTTTTTAACCAATTTTTTCAGATTGATTTCATTTTGTTAGATGGCTCTCTACGTTTTGAACAAAAAAAAAGTGGTACATAATGTATATCGTTGAATTTGTAATTAAATTCTCTATCGAATGACAAGATTTAAAGTCCTGCTGTTGGATTTGCTATTTAGTCTACTCGACAAGTTAAAAATGGTCTAAAATAGAGATACTGCTCTTAAAATTATGTGTGATAGCTCATTGGATCCGGAATAATGCCTAGAAAAATGTGCCAAAAGCGTGTATTAGCACATAGAAAATTGCAAAAGTTATAAACAATTGAAACTGAAAAAAAAATGGCATTTCGTTTTTTGCCAATATTTCATAAACTATTGATTTTTGAGAAATTTCAAAGAAGAGGAAATTTCCAATAAAAAACTTTCGACTTTCGGAACTCTATCTCCATTATTTATAATTTTAATTTAACGCTGAAAATGGGTCTCCGAGCGACATTTTTAGGTTGCGCGCGCGACGTCAAAAGCGAGTACGATACATTAATTAATTTATTTAAGGTATTAAATATATTTTATGGTGTATTCGGAACACTATAAATAATTTATTCCCGTTTGAAATTTTACTAAAAGTTCATTTTTCAACAAGTTAAACGATTGTTAACTAACAAAATTTTCTCGAACTTCTGTCTTAATTTTAAATGAAAAAAAAATGTTTAAATAATTGTCGTAAAAGTTTTTTGCTTAGTAGAGCTTTTCTTATATACATAATCAACAAGATCACGCCATAAAAGTTAAAAAAATATTCATACTTTGTTTATAATAATTTTTGTACTTGAAAAAAACAAAAAAATCAAGTAATGTTGTTGAAAAAAAAATTTTTTTCTTAATAATCATATTATTGTTTTTTATCACTACAAGATATAAATTGATTTGCAAAAAAAAAATTTCCGCCATTTGTTGATCAATTTTTTATAAACAAATTGATTATTTCAATATTTTTGAAAAAAAATTTTCCACAACTTATTATATTACAAATATCATGATTTTTGAAAAAAAAAAATCCTAATAACAATTTTTAATTGTTTATAATATTTTTTTATATTTCTATTATTTAAATAATTGGTTAAGAATTTTTTTTAATCATAATTGACAGTCCTCTATGGAGTAACAAAAAACAATTTTTTTTTATCAACAATTCCATTGTTTATTAACTTACCAATTTGTTATAAACAAATTTTTAACTTTGTTAGATTTTTTTTCTGAAATTCAAAATTTACAAAAACAACCATATACAACAAATATAAAAAAAAAAACCAATTTTTAATTCCAATTTTTTTAAATTAGGGAATTAAAAAAAAATTAAAAATTAAAAATTATTTAAAAAATTGGTTAGTTAATGAACAATGGAATTGTTGATAAAAAATATTGTTTTTTTGTTGCTTCATAGAGGACTGTCAATTATGATTTTAGAAAAGAAAAATTCCTTAACTAATTATTTAAACAATAGAAATAAAAAAAATTAAAAATTAAAAATTATAAGAAAAAATTTGTTTTTCAAAAATCATTATATTTGTAATATAATGGAGTTGTGAAAAAAAATTTCAAAAATATTGAAATAATCAATTTGTTTATAAAAATTTTATCAACAAATGGCGGGAAAATTTTTTTTTGCAAATCAATTTATATCTTGTATAAAAAAAAAACGATAATATGATGATTGAGACAAACATTTTTTTTAACAATATTACTTGGATTTTTTAGTTTTTGTTCTAGTACAAAAATTATTATAAACAAAGTATGAATATTTTTTTATGGCCTGATCTTGTTGGTATGCATATAAGAAACTCTACGAAGCAAAAATTTTCACGACAATTATTTAAAATTTTTTTTCATTTACAATTCGAGAAAATTTTGTTAGTTAACAATCGTTTGACTTGTTGAAAAATCAACGTTAGGTAAAATTTCCGATGGCAATAAATTTTTCATAGTGTTCCGAATACACCATGATTTTTTCGAATTCAAAAAAACATATTTAATACCTTAAATAAATTAATTAATGTGTCGTACTTGCTTTTGACGCCGCGCGCGTAACCTAAAAATGTCGATCGGAGACCCATTTTCAGCATAATGGAAATAGAGTTCCGGGAGCTAGAAGTTTTTTATTGAAAAATTTCCTCCTCTTTCAGAATCTTTTTTTGAAATTATTTAAATATCAATAGTTCATGAAATATTGGCAAAAAACGAAATGCCATTTTTTTTTCATCTTCAATTGTTTATAACTTTTGCAATTTTTTATGTGCTAATACACGCTTTTGGCACATTTTTCTAGGCGTTATTTCGGATCCAATGAGCTATCACACATAATTTTAAGAGCAGTATCTCTATTTTAGACCATTTTCAACTTGTCGAGTAGACTAATTGATCTTGTCGATGAAATGACTATTACTATGGGTTAGTGATGTAAATATTATAGATTTTAACCTGATCAAAGCCTCCTGGGCTAAAAAAAATTGAGAAATAATTTTTTTTCAATAGTAAAATAAAAATTCGGCAACACTGTCGTACGTAATTTAAGCCGTAGAATCCGAAAAACATTAGATATACAGGGTGTTCCATTTGAAAAATCAAAGTTGGTGGCTATTCTGGCGAAACCGGAAGTCGGCCATTTTGTTTTCATATGTCTGTCAATCCGAAATTGTGTCTCTTATCTATGTACAGAATTTCATTCAAATCGGTTGATAAGTGAAGGAGATTTAGGCTTGGCCCTAGTCCCATTGTCATCCGGTATCCATGTCTCAACTACATTTTAAGAATCATAATGAGTAAGGATTTTCCAAAATTCGAATCCTAAAAGGTTAAAACGTCCCCAGACTATTTGAATGGTTTAAGAGTGATTTCAATAGAAATACTACCTATTAGGGACGTCATCACAACAAGACTTACAAAAATGTTTGATATATCTTCGCCGTTTTGAGCAATTTCTGGTATTCTTTTTACTTCTATATCTTTCACTTTTTTTTTCTGTATACCTTTTCTTAATAGAAAATAAATGTCGATATATTTCCCGTTCCTGCTTAGACTTTTCCTGTTATTTTTTGTGTTTCTTTACAAAATGAGTATATTAAATCTTCAATTCATTGTCTGAGCATAAGTTATGATCTTTTCTCCCTTCCCACGTCTCATCTAACAGCCTTTAATATTTATTTTCTTATTTCAGATATTTCGGCGTTTGGAATACCCCGCAGAGCTTTCCAGGATCAAACATTTCAACACATCGATGTTATACAAAAGACAGTATTTGATAGACTTCATAATAAATAATACCCATACGTCGAATATGGATTATCTAATTTCTAAGGAATTGTTGGAGTACGAGAAATTGCTACAGGACTCTTTCGTGGCGGGTATCCCGAGGTTTCCGGAAGACGATCTGGAAAAATGGACCACCCTCAAGGCTGTGTTTTTCTCTTCCACAGTTCTAACAACAATAGGTGAGCAAAAAAGCGATTCAAAAGTGTTTACAACCTCATTTCAGTTGCTCCACCAATCCCCAGTAGTTTTAATGGAAACTCAAATGATCAGATAACGGAGTCTCTCCTATTATAGTGGGATCTGAATTTTAGCCTGTTGCGTTTTAGTTCAATGTTGAATCGATTAGAGCGTGCATTTTTTGGATTATCCAACATTACGATAAATTTAAAATACAATTTGCTTGGCATAAAATCAATGGTGTCCCACAAGGTTCCGTACTAGGACCTCTATTAGTTATAATTTATGTGACGTCTATATTTTATGCTGACGACACGATTTTTGTCTGGTCATTATGGACTTATCGTAAAAATTTTAAATGAAAAATCTGTTTATTACAATTTTTTATTAAACTTGCTTCGTTCGCTTGCCATTCTTTTCGGTTCAAAATTTTAATCCATTTTTGGAGCACTTGCCGACATCCGATTGAGCTGAAATTTGGCAGGTGTTCATAATTCCAGTGACAATGCGTTATGAAAAAAAAACAAAAAACAAATGGCGGCTCCACGATGGCGGACGAGTGTTGTGATTATGGTCTGATTCGATTCCAAATTGGTATGTGACGGTTTTGACGGAGATTGTGAATTTTTTTCAAAAATTCAAAATGGTGGAGAAGTTTTGTGATTGTGGTCTGATTCGATTCAAAATTTGGTATGTGAGGCTCCAAGATGGCCAATAATCTTTGTGTTTATGGTCCGATTTCCCCACTTCTTCCTACGGGAATATTAATTGAGGAAGGAGGGATAAATGAAATAAAAAATAACTAATAAAAAAACTTTTTAAAGACAAGCCTTTATTTAAGCCGCGAAGTGTTGATAAAAGTAGGTACCAATTAATTTGATTGGGCAGTGATTAGTTGGCAAGTAAGAACTTGTCGGAGTATTTGATTTTTACAAAGTATTCATGAAAGTAGATACCAATTAATTATATTGGACAACGATTGGTTGGTAAGTAATAACTCGTTGAAGTATTGATTTTATTACAATTCGCACGACAAGCTTTTTGAAACCAAATAATTCAACAAAAAATATTTAAATCATTGTCAGCGATGACTTGAATTCATTTTTCACATTTTAGTACACGGCATAAATGATAGCTTGTCGTTAAAAAGTTTTTTTATTAGTTATTTATTCATAACTTTTTAGTTAGTTCGCCTTAATCTATTAATTTCCGATAGTGCATCGTTATTATGAGGTTTTTTTCCTGTAAGTTTTGAGCTGAAAGAAATCATGATCTCCTACCCCAAAAACTACCACACACCAATTTTGAATAGAATCTGACCATAATCACAAAACCAATTTTGAATGAAATATGACATAATCAGAAAACTCGTCCTCCATCTTGGGGTCGCCATCTTAAATTTGTGAATTTTGACAAAAATTTAATAATCTCAGACCCCGAAAACCCACACATACCAATTTTGAATCGAATCGGACCATAATCACAAAACTCGTCCGTCATTTCGAAGCCGCCATCTTAAATTTATGAATTTCGACAGAAATTTCATAATCTCCGTCCCCAAAATCCCCCACATGCTAATTTTGAGTCGAATCGGACCATAAACACAAATCTCGTTCGCCATCTTAGAGCCGCCATCTTGAATTTGTTAATTTTGAAAGAAAATTCATGATCTCCAACCCCGAAAACCCCCACATACTAATTTTGAGTCGAATTGGACCATAAACACAAATCTCGTTCGCCATCTTAAAGCCGCCATTTTGTTTTTTTTTCTCTCAAAAACTCCATAATGCATTGTCACGGGAACTATGAACACCTGCCAAATTTCACGTTAATCGGGCAACTGGAAGTGGATCAAAGTTAATCTGCAAGATTTGATGACAAACATCGGGACAGGTGAACTAAATCTTTTCAATTAGAAGACGATAATCATGAAAAGCAAAAATAAAATAACCTTAGTCTAATGATATTGAGCTCTAACTAGTAGTAACTGATTTTGAGTCGGCGCCAAACAAACAATTATCGAAGATCATTATCTATGAAAGAAGTCATCAAAACGCACCTAATTCAATTGCTAGTTTGTTTGGCGCCGACTCAAAATCAGTTACTTACATTAGTTTAGGAGCTCAATTATCATTTAGACTAAGAAGGTTTATTTAATTTTTTGCTTTTCAGTTGATTTTTTCGTCGGTTTAATTTTTTGTTAAAAAGTTTTTATTTTTTACTTTTTAGTTCCGTATTTCGTCGGTTTTTCAATTTTTGTGGCTAAAATCTACCAATTACTACCTACTTGTTTTTTGATTACTTCCAAAATACTTACTTACCCACCTTACTTCAACTATTACCAGTTAAATAATATGATTATCTACTTTTACTATTTGTTGTAATATAAATTATTTTCGTTGTTCTGGTTAGTTTATTTCATTACTTTGTATATCATTCCATCCTCTCATAAAATATACTGATTTTGACGGAACAAGAATAATGTCAGTAGCGATCTGTCATTGTCAACTACGTATGTGTGTGCTAATGTTCACTAGTGAAAAATCAATTATCCCCTATTTTTCTACCCGTAAGGGTGGCTAATCCCTTTCGAAATCCAAATATAAGGTATACCCTATCTATTAAAAAAGAATCATCCAAATCGAAGAACCCAGTACAAAGTTATGCCTGATAGAATCGGTTAACGGACCAGAATTCAGAGGGTGAGTGATCAATATCCTTCATTTCGCTACCCTGGATTTCATCTTTTAAATTCGAATGGGACCAAAGTCGAAGTACAACCTATCCACTGAAAAATGAATTATCGGAATCGGACGCCTCAGTAAAAAGTTATGCGTGATCATACATAAAAAAATATGATGGAAAAACATAAAATATACGGGTCGAATAGGGAACCTCCTCCCTTTTTGGTTTCGTCAGTTAATAAAAGCTTGTAAAAAAAGTAACGAGGAACTTTTGGTTCTCACTGTATAATGAGTTCATTACATATCTTCCATGTAAGGAGATATATTCTTGCAATAATTCTCGCAAATTGTTTCGATTGGTACTTTAGGAGGGAAGAGAGATGGGTAATTTTTTCTAATTTTTCTGTTCTACAAGGACAGTCATTTGTGGGTTGGAATGTTCAGTTTTTGCCTCAAATGATTAAGAGAAATACACACGAGAATATATTGTTCCACACAGAATTCTTTTACTGTTCAATATGTTTTATGACTTTTCATATCAAATATCGAATTCCTCTAAAACACCGTATTAACTCTGATAATTTTTCTTCTCGACATGAAAACACGATCCCACACTGCATTGTGAAACTAACGGAATTACATGAAAGAAAAAACTTCTGGCTATTCTTTTCGCCGGTTTCAAATAAAATCAATGCATGTTGGGCAATTCCAATAAATTTTCCAGGATTCCGCAGTCTAATTCATTCCTATTTTTAAACATTTCGCTGCAGATTGAGAGAACGGAATGGTAGGAAAAAATAATGAATATTCAATGGCCACACCAACAATTTCTCTTGGGAATTGGCTCTTCCTGCCATTGCCCAAATCAAAGATTTATTCGGAGGAAGTCCTTGCTACGTGTACCATGTTGTGTTTATAGCACCATAAAGAAGCTGCTGGCAAAGTATTCTACGACAAAATAACAAGTGGGAACTTATTCTCGTTTCCCGTTTTTCACGCATCCCGCAAAGCGGCTATTACTTGTTTTTATTTTTTTATTTTCCTGCCCCCTCACTCAACTTCCAGGGATACAGCTTCTTTCAAAACTGTTCAGAAATCCATAGAGAAAGACTATAGAAGTATAATATCATCTAAAATTGAGGAGATTTGTTGGGATTTGAATCAATTTTGTGGAAGAAAAACTATTGTTTCCTTGCAAACGTTTTGAATTTTATTAAATTCATCATCAAGGCTCTGTAACAATATGTTTTTGTAAGTTATAGGCGTTAAGAAATAGTAAAAATAAAGAAAAATTTTACCAAAAGAATTTGAACATTCCTCAGTAAAATAGATTATTAATAAATAATAGTTTAAAAAAACTAAAAAACACGCTTTTATAGAAAACCAGACTAAAAAAATAGAAAATAAGAAAAAAATGTATTTTATTTAAAAAAAATCGTGGCTGCCCTAGGTGTGTAATGTCATAAAAAAACTCGAACAAATAAACATTTTCTATTAAAAAACAATTAGCCTCTATCACTAGTCAAAAACAATGCTCCAGGAAAAATTTTTGACAGTTCTAACAACCATTCAAATTTTTGTCATTTTGTGTCATATGAAACAATTTCACCCAATCACGTCAACAATACACTGATAATTGCATTCAGTGCAATTATCAATCACTATGACAACACGATTGCGTTTGACAACTTCATTCCAAATAAATTTCAGAATGTCACGTTTTGGCAATGCGAATGTTCAAAATATAAATGCGCTAATCGAAGAAAAAATTCCCAGAAATACAACCTACAGTCACAAATATATTTCGGGGAAATTTATGGAATTTTGCTGTGAACGAGAATATGAATTAAATGAACATAGAAGCTTAGAAGAATTGGCGTTGGTACTGAAAGATTGGGCGGTCAATATGAGAAAGAAAGACGGGACCGAATTTAAAGAAGCAACGGTGAAGACAATGTGGAACATTTCGTGCAAACTTTCACAAGAAAAGTACTATAATGACTATAATATTATGATTGACCCGTTTAAGTGCTTCAAGAAGCGAAATGGTACGTGCTTTAGGTGATAAAGTAGCAGCGATCCTAATTCTTGGTGAAACTGGACAAAATATTCATGCAGCAGAACGCATTTTTAATGAGAGTTTTCCCGATCGCCCCGTTTCGAGAACTTATTTAAGGATGCTTCTTCGTTAGTTTGAAACAACGGGTAGTATTAATGATGCGAAACGATCTGGCAGACCACAAATTTCTGATGAGAAAAAAATTGATATACTGGCAGAAGTAATAGTTAATCCTACTTCTTCAACAACTCACCTTGCAACTACCTGTGGAGTCAGTCGAAGTACAGTACACAGGGTGTTGAAAAAAAAAAAATTCATCCATACAAATTAAAAATGGTTCATCAACTCTCAGACGACGACCCAGATTGAAGACTAGAATTTTGTGAAAATATGGAAACTAAAATTAACCAACAGCAATGGCAAAACAATTTGTTTTAATGACGAAAGTACTTTATATCTAAATGGAAATGTAAATACACAGAATGTGAGGTATTGAATTTCCCCAGAAGGTGAATGTTTGGGCAGGTATCCTGGGAAACCACATCGTTAAGCCTCTTTTTTTAAATACTTATTTAACTGGTGAGGTTTATCTGGAGCTGTTGCAAAACGCAATAGAACCGTTAATCCTTGAAATTTTGGAAGATAATACAGATGAATTCGGCAATTTGGAAATAACATTCCAACAGGATGGTGCTCCTCCACACTATTACGGTGCAGTCAGACGGTATTTGGATGAGGAGTATCGTGGTAGATGGATTGGACGACGAGGTTCAACGGAATGGCCAGCTCGATCACCGGACCTCACACCTTTGGATTTTTTTCTGTGGGGAAGGTTTACGCCACTGAACCTGACAATATTGACGTTTTAAAACAACGTATTGTTAATGTGAGGGTGTTTCCGCAGACACATTTGCAAAAGTACGAGAAGAGTTTAAAAATAGGATATTTCACTATCAGGAAGTAAATGGAGGTCACTTCGAGCAATTTCTTTAAGTACATACTGATTCTTAAATCTGTGATTAATATCATACTGAATGGAATTTAAATTTTAATGTTTACTAATGAGCCATTGAAACTGCCATAAACACAAACAAAATTAGTATCATGGAATAGGTTTTTTCGATACCTTTTAAAAGAGGTGTCGCTTGCCGTAGGGTTCTATTTGAAATTATTGGTCACAATGGCCTTGTGACGTCATCTTTGACGATTTCGTCATCTATCATCACTAGTTTACAACCTTTAATATTCAGTTTCCAAATTTCACTTGTTTATGTATAATCGTTCCAAGAATTAGAGGGGGGGGAGGAGACTTTTGAGAAGCACTGTATAGAGGAATCTTACAAATAAAGTAGACATACTATTTGTATTATTGCCGAAGGAGAAAACATAAATAACGTCGCTGACTATTCAGGTAACATAACAGTTAAGTTATTGCCCAAGTGCATCAAAATTATCGATAATTTTGCATGACAGCGTGATAATTTTGCATGAGTTCATTTTCATTTTTGGAGAAAGAGCCCGACACCGAAGGTGGAGGGCGAAATTATCCGGTTATTTTGATGCACGAGTGTAATTCGGGGGAATATTTCCCGAATAAACTGTCAACTTGTCAAACTGACGTTATTAATTTATACATTCTCAGCTTGTCATCAATAACCATCCCGTAACTGGAAAAAAAGAAGAGACGCAGAAATACGTTTGTTTTAATATTTTTCATTTATATATTATGAAAGTATACGTAAAAATATGATGAAACTATTTATTCGAAGTTAAACTAAATCAAAAGTTGCAGGAACTGCAGTAAAATACACAATTATTATACCTGTTCTGGTTAGACAATGCATTAACGGCTGAAGAGGATGTTTGAGAATGCTGTGCCTGTGGTACGTCATTGCCACGCATTTTTTTACTATTTCTTCATGTTGATCTTCATCCATTTGAAAATATGGCGTTATTGATTTTCAATTTGAATGGCCCGTGATTTTTATAAGTTGCTGCTCGCCCACCCACTTTTTTGCGAGATTGGAGACGGCCATAGCTCGTAACGAATGGTTAGTAACCTTGATATTCTCTGTATTTAAACCAGAAGCTTTGGCTTGTAGAACAGTCCGTTTGCTTACTGTATTTCGTCCAGCAGGAATATCTTTATACCATTTTCCGTTCAACTTCCAAGCGGGATTTACAGTGAGAAAGAGTCGTTTTGTTTTTATTCCAACCCGCTTTTCCAGGAATTTTCTGTACAGTCGAATTGGACACAAATCAGGATTGATTTTATTGTTTATTAGCCATTTCAATGAAGCGCATGGTTTTTCTCCTCCTTGCGTCGTCTTAGTAAACACGGATCGTAAATTATCTTTCCTGTTTTTTCACCTACGTTATTTTCTTCTTCTTTAAAGTACGAAATGAAGCACTTGTGGCCTTCTCCACTCCACTCACCCTCTGAATTCTGGTCCGTTAACCGATTCTATCAGGCATAACTTTGTACTGGTATCTTCGATTTGGATGATTCTTTTTTTATCAGATAGGGTATACCTGATAGTTGATCATATTTCAACTTGAAATGAAATGATCCACCCCTATGGGTAGAAAAATAGAGGATGATTGATTTTTCACTTGTGAACAGTGGCACACATATGTAGTTGACATTGACAGATCCTCCTACATCCGTCACAATAATAATTACATTCTATGAAAGGATGGAATTATATACAAAGTGATGAAATCAATTAACCAGAACTTTCAAAGATAATTTATATTATATAACAATAAATAGTTGAAGTAGATAATCATATTATTTAACAGTCAATAGTTGAAGTAAGCTAGTAAGTAAGTATTTTGGAAGTGATCAAAAATTAAGTAGGTAGTAATTAGTAGATTTCAGCCAACATACCACGCATATCTTTCCATAGAGTAGTCCGTTGTTCCCATCTCAAATTGAAAAAAAATGCCACCCCCAAGGGTAGCAAAATGGAGGATATCGATCAGTCACCCTCTGAATTTTGGCCCATTAACGATCGTTCACCCTCTGAATTTTGGTCCATTAACCGTTTCTATCAGGCATAACTTTGTACTGGGTTATCCAATTTGGATGATTCTTTTTTAGCCACATAAAATTGAAAAATAATAACTTTTAACAAAAAATTGAACCGACGAAATACGGAACTGAAAAGTAAAAAATAAAATAAACCTTCTTAGTCTCAATAACTAAGCTCCTAAACTAATGTAAGTAACTAATTTTGAGTCGGCGCCAAACAAACAAGCAAAAGATTTAGGTAAGGCGTAAAATGATGGCATCGAGTTGCGCGGTGACATTCTGATAATTTTTTTGAAGTAATTTAATGATCTTTGTTGATTGTTCGTTTGGCGCCGACTCAAAATTAGTTACTTACATTAGTTTAGGAGCTTAGTTATTGAGACTAAGAAGGTTTATTTTATTTTTTACTTTTCAGTTCCGTATTTCGTCGGTTCAATTTTATTAGAAAGTTATTACTGTGAAATGTTCCAATTCTTGTGGTAAAATATTTCTAGGTTCTTAACTTACAAAAACTCATTGCCCTAAAGATGAATTTAATAAAATTCGAAAAGTTGGCAAGGAAAAATTTTTTTTTTCAACAATTGATCCAAATCTCAACAAACTTCCTCAATATTATATGTTTATATTGGATTACTAAACTTACTGAAATATGAATATTAACTACTTTATATGAATGCTGCAAAATCCCATAGGAATGTCTCAAAGTTCAGATGGGAGTATGAAGTAATATCTTGTTTATATTCAGTCTCCCTTCGAGAGAAACTAGAATGGGGTTGTGCATATTCCATCAACTACATGGGTATCAAGGAAGACCATGTGATAGATAGTTCACCTGCACTTGGTGAGTGCATAACAGAGCAGAAAAAAAACAAAAGCTCCCAGAAACCCGCGTCACTCTGGCGAATCTTTTCCGGCACATCCTGTGTAGATAAACCGCATAGCACAACGATATTTCGGAGGAAACAGGTTCATTAATAATGTTGCATGATATCGAAATGTAAGCGGCACTTCAGGAAGTAATTCTCTTAAAAGAACGCTCGCGACTCGCAAAAATTAAATTAATTAATTTCTTCCAAACAGGCACACTCTTGAGCTAATCCATTCGTTCCACTGCAGTCGAATTCCACTTAACGAATTGAACATTCTAGTTTCTGTGTCACAGGAGTGTGTTTTTTCCGAGAACTTAGATAGATTTATTGGTACATTTTCAAAGAACTTATAGAAGTTATGAGACAAGTCATAAAACAATTCGAAAGAGCATTACAGAAATATTACATTTTATTATAGAGAATAACTATAATATAATTTAAAAACAAACTTACATTTAATACTCCATTCCAACTCATATTCAGCATTAAAAAACTACATTTACTAGTGACACTAGGGATAGTTATAGGTCTATGGTTTTCTAAAAGGAGTGGATCCTGTTTTTTGTAGACTGGAATGATTTTACCGATCTTCAGCATATTTGGGAAGGCTCCTGTCTCTACTGATGAATTGATAATATATGAAAGTGGCTCCGAAATTTATCTGTCTATGGATTTTATAACTTTTGTTGGCAGGCAGTCTGTTCCAACAAATCATCGGATAATCAAATCGTCGAGTCGTCAAATCGTCAAATCATCAAATCTTCAAATCGTCAAATCGTCAAATTATCAATCGTCAAATCGTCAAGCCTTCAAATTGTCAAATCATCAAATCGTCTAATCGTCAAATCGTCAAATAATCGTTAAATCGTCAAATAATCGTCAAATCGTCAAATCCTCAAATCGCCAAATCATCAAATCGCCAAATCGTCAAATCTTCAAATCGTCAAATCATCAAATCGTCATCGTCAAATCTTCAAATCGTCAAATTCATCAAATTTTCAAATCTCAAATCATCAATCGACAAATCTTCAAATTGTCAATCATCGAATCGTCAAATCTTCATATCGTCAAATCGTCAAATCTCAAATCGTCAAATCATCAAATCGTCAAATCGTAAATCGCAATCATCAAATCGTCTCAAATCGTCAAAAAATCTTGTCAAATCATCAAATCCTCAAATCGTCAAATCTCAAATTCGGTTTCATGTGTCAAACAGGAGTTTTTTTTCCGAGAACTTAGATAGATTTATTGGTACATTTTCAAAGAACTTATAGAAGTTATGAGACAAGTCATAAAACAATTTGAAAGAGCTACAGAAATATTAATTTTATTGTAGAGAATAACTATAATATAATTAAAAAACAAACTTACATTTAATACTCCATTCCAACTCATATTCAGCATTAAAAAACTACATTTACTAATGACACTAGGGATAATTATAGGTCTATGGTTTTCTAAAAGGAGTGGATCCTGTTTTTTGTAGACTGGAATGATTTTACTGATCTTCAGCATATTTGGGAAGGCTCCTGTCTATACTGATAAATTGATAATATATGAAAGTGGTTCCGAAATTTATCTGTCTATGGATTTTATAACTTTTGTTGGCAGGCAGTCTGTTCCAACAAATCATCGGATAATCAAATCGTCGAGTCGTCAAATCGTCAAATCTTAAAATTTTCAAATCAAATCCTCAAATCGTCAAATTTCCAAATCGTCAAATTGTCAAATCGTCTAATCGTCTGATCATCAAATCGTCAAATTGTCAAATCTTCAAATCGTCAAATCATCAAATCTATCTTCAAATGTCAAATCGTCAAATCGTCAAATCATCAAATAATCGTCAAATCGTCAAAGCCTTCAAAATGTCAAATCGTCAAATCGTCTAATCGTCAAAATCGTTAAATCGCCAAATAATCGTCAAATCCTCAAATCGCCAAATCATCAAATCGTCAAATCTTCAAATCGTAAAATCGTCAAATCATCAAATCGTCATCGTCAAATCGTCAAATCTACAAATTGTCAAATCATCGAATCGTCAAATCCTCATATCGTCAAATCGTCAAATCTTCAAATCGTCAAATCGTCAAATCGTCAAATCATCAAATCCTCAAATCGTCAAATCCTCAAATCGTCAAATCGTCAAATTGAACATTCTGGTTTCTGTGTCACAGGAGTTTTTTTTTCCGAGAACTTAGATAGATTTATTGGTACATTTTCAAAGAACTTATAGAAGTTATGAGACAAGTCATAAAACAATTTGAAAGAGCATTACAGAAATATTAATTTTATTGTAGAGAATAACTATAATATAATTAAAAAACAAACTTACATTTAATACTCCATTCCAACTCATATTCAGCATTAAAAAACTATATTTACTAGTGACACTAGGGATAATTATAGGTCTATGGTTTTCTAAAAGGAGTGGATCCTGTTTTTTGTAGACTGGAATGATTTTACTGATCTTCAGCATATTTGGGAAGGCTCCTGTCTATACTGATAACTTGATAATATATGAAAGTGGTTCCGAAATTTATCTGTCTATGGATTTTATAACTTTTGTTGGCAGGCAGTCTGTTCCAACAAATCATCGGATAATCAAATCGTCGAGTCGTCAAATCGTCAAATCTTAAAATTTTCAAATCAAATCCTCAAATCGTCAAATTTCCAAATCGTCAAATTGTCAAATCGTCTAATCGTCTGATCTCAAATCGTCAAATCGTCAAATCGTCAAATCTCATATCGTCAAATCGTCAAATCGTCAAATCTCAAATCGTCAAATCGTCAAATCGTCAAATCGTCAAATCGTCAAATCGTCCAATCGTCAAATCATCAAATCTCAAATCGTCAAATCGTCAAATCCTCAAATCGTCAAATCATCAAATCGTCAAATCGTTAAATCGTCAAATCATCAAATCGCCAAATCCAAATCGTCATATCGTCAAACGTCAAATCTTCAAATCGTCAAATCCAAATCGTCAAATCGTCGAATCGTCAAATCATCAAATCCTCAAATCGTCAAACCAAATCGTCAAATCGTCAAATTGAACATTCTGGTTTCTGTGTCACAGGAGTTTTTTTTCCGAGAACTTAGATAGATTTATTGGTACATTTTCAAAGAACTTATAGAAGTTATGAGACAAGTCATAAAACAATTTGAAAGAGCATTACAGAAATATTACATTTAATTCTAGAGAATAACTATAATATAATCAAAAACAAACTTACATTTAATACTCCCTTCCAACTCATATTCAGCATTAAAAAACTACATTTACTAGTGACACTAGGGATAGTTATAGGTCTAGGGTTTTCTAAAAGGAGTGGATCCTGTTTTTTGTAGACTGGAATGATTTTACCTATCTTCAGCATATTTGGGAAGGCTCCTGTCTCTACTGATAAATTGATCAAATCTGAAAGTGGCTCCGAAGTATATCTGTCTATGGATTTTATAACTTTTGTTGGCAGTCAGTCTGTTCCAACTGAATTTTTATTTTTAAGGTCTCGTATAACATCTATGATTTCATATGAATTCAGGGGGTTCAAATATAATGTGTTCAAAGTAGGTGCCATTTTAGTACAGGTCATGGGAGTATCGATTGAGAAGTGGGTTGCGATGAGATCCGAAATTGTATTAGAGTAGTATTTTGCGAATGCGTTCGATATTTCACGAGGGTCAGACGCCAGCTCGCCATTGACAATCATTTTATTTGGAGGTTTGGTTTGAATTTTCCCAGTTTGTTGAACCAACTACTTCCCAAACCCGTTTTTTAATTTCACGGGAGTCGTTGGAACTATTGATTTGTTTTTGGGTTTATTCATATTTCGATGTATTGATATTACGTCTGTGTTCTTTCTTCATTCTTTGTATTCATCATTGACATTTTATTTTGGCAATTATTTTTTAACCAGAAAAATTCGACCAACTTCTTTCCCTCTTCTTTAATAGATTTTGTTACCCAATTTGTTTTGTTACATTTATTGTAACCTCTCTTGGCCAGAACGATGTATTGTAGAGTGCATCTGAAGTTCCTCACTTGCACCTATCTTGAATGATTTCAATCTTCCCAAAGTGTTCAGTTGTTCAACTTCAAAATAACGGTTTGGAGAACGTTTGCTGGGGTACGCCTTCACTTTATCCGCAGTCACTGTTGATTTGCATCGGCCTTCGTATAGTCAAAGCATTGGAATTTGTTCGACGTATGGTTTTTTGGCACTGGGTCATTGCTCTCGGTTTCTACTACACTATCAGCTGATGAATTTGATGAAGCCGAGGTGTCACTGTTTCTAGAATGCAAATTTTCTTCGAAATTTTCTATTTGTTTATTACCATTACGACGAATGACATAGTTTGGGTCAGTTGTTAGGAGTCTAACCATATCAGTATTACTTTGTTTCAAAAGTTCAACCTGTTGTCTCAGAATAACTATTTCGTTGACTAATTTTCTGTGTGTTTCTCAAGTTCTCCAGAAAAAAGTTTTCTGATGCTTTCTGAAGTCAATATTGAGTCGTCTTGTCCAGTTGATCGAGTGTTCATCATTTTTATTACCAATAAAATCACAGTTTAGCACAAGTTTTGATAGAGGGCAAACACCGACACGTTAAATCGAGCAACAGAGCGACAGAGATCCCATGTTCAAGGCAATGTGGGCACAATGGGATTTTCTGATTGTGCAAAATGGGCTACTCAACGGGTATGGAAGTCAGCTGATGGAAGTTCGTCAATTTCCTAGTTGGTTTCGTTCAGGAAGAGAATAGGTTAAGTCTTGTGAGAAACTCAATGAGAACTTCGACAAGCTCAGGCAGATGTTCTACCGGGTACAGAATATCATTATTCCAATTTTTCCATTAATGCCAAGTTTCATAATACACCTTGTATGAATATTGTGTATTTCTCTCCTGGAATTATTGGAGAAACCCTTCGATTCGTATCAGTTAGTCAGACTCCCGGTATATGCGGAATTCAATTTTATATCTCAGAGAACCGCTGGGGAAAGGACACATTGGCTATGATTGAACATTCATTGGAAATTTGAATGTCAATACTCGCATAGATATTGATAATTCTTCGATATTATATGCTATGAATCTCAATTCGAACTTTCGAAATGCTGAATGCGGATAAACTTTCTTAATTTGGTATGCAAATCAACTGGGTGGCACTTTGCCAAAGATTGAGGAAGAACATATATCTCCCCGCCTTTCAAGAATGACATGCAGAAAGGGGGTGGAACAAATAATGGACTTCTTGTTATAGTATGAATATTGTCACGAAATAGTGCGAATATATTCAGTATAGAGAATGGTAATTATAGGACTAATTATTTCAGCGAAGACTTTAAAGTGTATTAAGAAATGATTAATTACAAGCTTTCATTTAACTTAACATTTGTATGTATGTTTAGTTCAAATCTTGCAAGTGAATTTAGACTCATTTCTAGTTGTCCGATTAACGTGAAATTTGGCGAGTGTTCATAATTCCGGTGAGAATGCATTATGGAATTTTTGCTAGAGAAAAAACAAAATGGCGGTTCCAATATGGCGGCCGAGTTTTGTGATTATGGTTCGATTCCAATAAAAATTGGGATGTGTGGGGGTTTTTGGGGTGGAGATCATGATTTTTTTTTTAAAATCTACGAATTCAAGATGGCGACGTGTTTTGTTATTATGGCCCGATTCCATTCAACATTGGTATGTGAGTTTTTTGGGGACAAAGTTGATGAAAAGGAAAAAAAACATAAGACATGCTTTTATACAAATGCACTAGTTTTATACAATCTTATTTGGGTATACGAAAATTAAGAAATAGCTATTTACGCATCACAAAAACGAGGGAGAGTTTTACCTACTCTATGAAACGGCTGTCACAAAACCCATGGAAACGAAACTCGAATCCATACAATAATACTTTGTAACAGTGGCAGTAAAAAAAATTATACGCAACTAGAAAAATCACTTAATTTGGAGAATATTTCACTATTAATATAAGTTATTGTGAAAAGATTGAGTTGGACGATTTTTTGGAAGAATGATCACGACTTACAGAAGAAGTGATCATACAAAAAATGTATAAATGTCTTTGAATTTTTTCCATAAATTTCTTTCGGGGGATCAACAGTTGATAATTTATTTCGAAAAAAAACATTTTTTGTACCTCTAATCCAAGGTCGAAAACTTGGATTTTTCATGGGGGCTTGGAACTTACTAACATATATCAAAATCGTTACTACCCCACCTTTTGTAGGGCAGAGGCCTCTTTTAGTCCCCATTGACTGGAGTAAAAGAGTTGAAGAGAACTTGCTGTTTCATGCTGCAACAATATTGACTGGATTTTCTTGTTGCCTCTTTAGCAACTTTTTAGTTGTAAACATTTACCTTTTTCCACATTTTCTTTGTATCCCCAGCATTGGTTTTATCCTGTCCAGACTCAAGTGGGGGTGCCTACACCATAATTATTTCAGATATTGTCAGGAATATGCCTTTGGAGATCGACCCATATTCTCTTGATCAGGGTTAGCAAGCACGCTTAGATGTTTATACAACTCATTTTGTTTGAATGTGTTACACGACAGACATACCAAGGAGCGAACATGTGAAGATCTCCTTATTTGCTGACGATACGGCTTTGCTTTCCTCTGCAGCCAATCATTCGATGGGTGTCGTTTATTTGCAAAATGCATTAACGACCTCCAGCAGTGGTATCTGGAGTGGAAAATAAAGATAAATCCTGATAAAACACAGGCGATTTCAATGGATCGTAAGAGAAAAAACCCGGAGAGGGGAGTGATGACTATCTCTGGAAGGGAGATAGAATGATCAGAGCAGGTACCTGGTAGTTACTGTCTGAATAGCATGTTATGTAATACACAATGGAATAGTTTAACTGATCCAGATAATGTTGAAAGTAGCTTTGAAACATTTATACACCGAATGAATCAGTATTATGAGGCATCTTTTCCAATAAAAAAAGTCCCAATAAACAGAAATGAAAGCAGCAAAATAAAATGGTTCAACAACTTCATTCTCTGAAAGTTCTTGCTGAATCGACAAACTGTCAGGAACTAAAGGACCAGGTTAAAATTACTAGAAAAAACTATGAATTAGAAATCAAGAAAGAAAAAATTTCAGCAAACACACAGTTTATTGAGAATTCGAGTAATAAAGTAAAGGCAGCATGGCAGATTATAAATCAGAATAAAACAGTAAACAAGCAATCAACTAGAGTTTCAGAATGTCCCTCAGCAGAAGACTTCAATGAGTACTTTGCTAATATTGCAGGAAGTATTATCAATACCATTCCATATTCAAATACACCAAATCATCTGCTTGAACCATTAAACATGGTAAACGAGGTCCATCTGAGTATTTTTGAACCTGTCACAGCAGAAGAAGTAATAGACGTGGTGAATAATTTAAAACTATCACATGCACAGGATATGTTTGGTATGAGCAACAGTCTGTTGAAGGTCATAATCGTAAATCCATTAGTTCATCTTATAAATGAATGTTTCAGACAGGGCGTATTCCCTAACATTCTCAAATGTTCTAAAGTTATACCTTTATATAAGAAAGGAAAAATTACAGACACATCTAACTACCGGCCAATATCACTTGTTCCAATTATATCAAAAATAATAGAAGCTCTAATGAAAAATCGTTTAATTTATTACTTCGAGACAAACAATCTACTATCCCCCGAACAATTCGGTTTTAGGCAAGGAAAATCAACAACTCTTGCACTGGTTAAGTTTGTAGAAATAGTAACTGCGGCAATTGAAGAAGGAAATTATGCTGATGTGAGCCTATGCAACTTGAGTAAAGCATTCGATTGTGTAGACCATCATTTAATGAATTTGAAATTGAAATATTATAAAATTGGTGGTAAAGCTTTAGAATTTATTGATTCATACTTATGTAATAGGGGACAATTTGTTGATATAAATGGACAAGTCCAAACAGAAAAATACTAATTATGGTGTCCCTCAAGGATCTATACTGGGCCCAATACTTTTTATAATATATATTAATGATATCAACAGCCAGTTACATAATAGTAATATAATTCTTTATGCCGATGACGCTACTTTCATAAGCTGTGATAAGGAAATCAATACTGTTCATGGACTTTCTAATGATGTAGAAAAAGCGGCTGAGCTATACTTTTCGTCGATTAAACTGAAAATGAATGCGGAAAAAACTCAAAAAATAACTATTTCAACTAGACAGAACAGCACAAATACAGATCCGGTTAAACTATTGGGATTTCATATTGACAGCAAATTCACTTGGAATTCGCATATTGAAAATTTATAAAAAAAACTTTCCTCAAGTCTGTTTCTGCTACGAAGATTGAGAATGTCTGTGTCCCATGAAATGATGAAAAAGGCGTATTTTGCTTTTATAAATAGTCACCTACAATATGGAATTTTGATCTGGGGTCACAGTACCAACATAAAAAACCTTTTCACGCTACAAAAACGAGCAATTCGAATTATATCCGGTGTTGGTCCAAGGACACACTGTAGGGAATTATTTATTCAATATAATCTTCTTACCCTACCTAGCATGTATATATATCAATGTTTGGTCTATGTAAAAGAACACGTATATACCTATAAACAAAACAGTGAGTCTCATGACTATAATACAAGAAATAGAGGTAATATTGTTATTCCTGCAATCCGACTCCAAAAATCACAACAAGGTGTTAACTATTATGGCCCAAATTTCTTCAACAAACTACCTGATGATATGAAAATATTGAATATAAGAATATTCAAGAGCAGATTAAAACAATATTTAATCAAAAAATGTTTCTACTCCATTCAAGAGTTTATAAATACTGCGACAATTGATTTATAGTTTCCAAATTCCAAAATTGTATGTGTATGTGTATTTATGTATGTATACGTTTTCTGTCCGCAGTATACAATTTAATTTATTTCATAGTTATTTACATATTTTTATCTTCATCTGTGATCTTCTACCTTATATATATATATATATATATATTTATTCATAGTATGTACATAGCTTTATCCTTATTTTAGATTTTGACAAGTGTAAACATTTGAAGAAATGTAGTAACACAATAAACAAACAAACCTCCGGCTCACTTGGAGGCAACATGTCAACGTTGTTAGGGACAAAATTGTTAAAAAGATATGTGCGTTATATCCTCTGATTAACAGGAAGAGTAAGCTCTCCCTCAAAAACAAAGTCATGATTCACAAGATGATGTTCAGGCTAGCATTGGCGTCCTGGAACGGGCGCAAATGAGAGTCCTGCGGATGATAACGAACGCTCCGTGGTACGTGCGGAACGATCGGATACTTGAAGACTTAAACCTGCCTTCCATCAGAAGTATCATCAGAGAACGCAATCAAAAAGTATTTGATTGTGCATTAGCTCACGAGGGAAGCCACTGATTATAACATAGACGACCCCTCGCGTTTTAAGCGTCCCAGGCACTCTCTGGAGTGATGGGTTACCTACTAATCCATACAGGGTAGCAAAGCTGCATTCTCAATAGAAGTTATTAGTTTTGTTTTCCAAATTTTTGATCAAAATTTCCTTTCGATCATGGATCGCGAAACACCATCATGGCAAGGGCTATGGACCGGTCTGTAGTCCTTTACCAACCGAAATTCTAAATTCGTGAATGGCTGTGGCCCACTTATTCGGAGTCCTTAGGGTTACGCTTGGTTTTACTAACAGTGATAGAAGATCCTGATATATGTTTGAATGTTTGGAAAGGAGTTGTAGACCTAACTGCTGAGCTGCCCTATTGGCAGTATTGTAAATATACAGGGTGAGTCAACAGGATTCCCGTGGTTCATTGCTCCTTAATGTATCACTATTTCGATTTCTTATTTTTTTTTGTCAAAGGGGCCATCCAAGACCACCTTCCAAAATAATTTTCAGTCATACAGGGTGCATCGTTGATGCGTGGCTAACCAAAGTGTTCTTTTTCAAATGAAACACCCGGTATATTTTCATATATTCCGATCGGCTGTTCCATTGGCTGCTCAACGATTTTTTAATTTTAATTCCGTTGCGGCGTTGCCGAGAGTTATGCAAAAGAAATCTATTTTGTAGACTTCTTCTCGAAAAATTACCTATTTCACATTTCAAAATATTTAGTAAAGATAATTGGGGAATCGTTGGTCGATATGATTATGTTCATTGAGAATACCAAGAATTTGGAATACATTGTACAGGATGTTGAAAAATTAGCCATTTTCAAACTGGTATTTTTTTTTTTCAAATGAACACCCTGTATATTTTCATTTGAATCAACTCCTTTTTAATGACTCTACACTTTTCATCCCCGACGTCATGTACCTTAAACAACCTGTTTCCGAGATATTCTGGTTTAAAGGAATTGTTCAAAATCAAATCAACAATTCTATAGATTTTTTTATGTTTGATGTTTGTTCATAGAAAATACTGATACTGAATGTTGTTTCAATTATTTTTTACATCTTCAAAAGCATTTTGGCAACTCATGAATAACTATCATAGCAAAAGAAATTTTTAAATGTAACTATTTTTTCTAGTTTAGTTATCCATGACTACCGCTGAAAAAATGACTATCGCAATTTGTAAATAGAGGTAACTGTCAAACTACAATCCAGTTGTGTCAAAAATTATTGTGGCATTATGAATTATCGTTTAGAGGACATGGTTAGAATGTTGTATGTTTTGGGGGGAAGTGATGGCAATTGCTTACTGGCATCTAGATTATACGAACAGTAGTTTCCTGAGAGAAGACATCCAGACCAGCGAGTATTTCGAGACCTCAAAACAAGATTTGAGGAAACCGGAGAAGTATTTTACAAAAAGTTTGAACGTGCTTGTCCTGTGACGAATGATGAAAATACTCTTGCATATTACCGAGAATCCCCATGTGAGTACACGTATTTTGAGTAGGGAGTTGGGAATATCTCAAAGTAGTGTTTCTCGGATGATGAGAAAATGCAATTACCATCCATATCATATGCAGTTAATGCAGGAGCTGACTGAAAGAGATTTTCCAAAGCGAATGCGGTTTTGCCAATGGGGTGTAGATAAAATCAACCAATAACCTGATTTTTTTGAGTATGTTCTATTTTCGGACGAGGCCACGTTTCACAACAATGGCCATGTGAATCGGCATAATATGCACTGTTATGCAACTGAAAATCCTCATTTTGTTAGATATGTCAATTACCAACAACGTTGGTCACTGAATGTTTGGGGAGGTATCATTGGACGGCGTGCAATTGGGTCCTTTTTTTTCAACGGTCATCTCAATGGAAGAAAATATCTGAGATTTCTGCGAAGTCAGTTATCAAATTCATTAGATGATATTCCATTGGCAATAAGGCAGAGAATGTGGCTACAACAAGATGGCGCGCCTGCACATTACCACACTGATGTGCGGGAATACATTGATAATGAATTCCGTGAAAAATGGATAAGGTAAACCACCCAATAATTGACACCTTTAGAACAAAAAATTCAGTTTTTTTTTTATGACAGGATAAAAAAAAGTCGTAATTTTTTTCTGTGTATTCCAGATGATGTCTTAACTTGTCCTTCTCCACTTCTACTAATGAAAATGGCTGGGAATCATAAAATTATATTTGTAAAAAAATTAAAGTATTGGTCGTTTTTTGTACCAGTTATTGACAGAACAAGTTTCGAGGCTACCCAGTAATTGACACCCAGTGTTTGACAGTATAAAAATTTATTCATTTCAATACTTGTACATATATGAATATATGAATTCCACTTGAGTAGTGTGAAAAATAAACAATTGATTGAGATTAAACTTCCTTAAATAAGCAAGAATATAATAAAAAAGTAAGTAGGAATTGAGGTCAGGTCATAATAAAATGAAAAGAATCCCTACTTGCTCTCAAAGACGTCAACTGGTTTTGAGAATTGATATTTCACCCTGTCTCCAATTACAAGGATTTCAGGTGATGGCAATTTTCCTATTGTCGCCGACATATCCACCAGTGACACATCACTTTCATCTACTCTAAAAACATCTTTTTCAGTATTGGATACTTTCATTGACATAACTTTAATCTCATTCTCTTTATGTAGTACATTTTGAACAACACAAACATAACGATATTGAGTTGTTTTTCTTTTTCCTCCAAAGAATTTCACTAAGACATAGTCTCCAGCGGACACATTGTTCATCCCGTCAAGCTCGCAATATTCTTTTTCTTCAGATATAGTCACATCATCCAAACTGTCTTCTTCATCCGAACTTTCCGAGTCAATTTTCGCCTTGTCTTTTTCCGCTCTCTTCTCCACTCTTACCCTAGCTTCCTGTTCTTTTTCCTCTTGCTTTTTTTCTTCTCATTTTCTTTTCTAGAATGATATTTCTGCCAAGCAGCAGATGTGATTTCAGAAGGTGTTTTTCTTTGCATCTCCTCTTCCCTTGTAGATTCTTCAGGTTCAGGCCAAAATAACGCTCTTTTAAAGTCCAAGGGTGTAGATTTTCCTGTTTGATTCTTTTTATGATATACTCCACACTGTCTAACAGCTGGTCTTTTGTTATTGGATAATGAAGTTTCGAAATAGCGATCATCCACAGTACTAGAATATTTTCCTACATTGCGCTCAAATTCATGGTACCATTGAGCATTCTCGTGGACTCTTTTCTTTCCATTTATAAAGAAGGGTTACTCTTGGTACATTAAACACTTTAGCAGCAGCAGAAACATGTATTCCCCTCTCGAGAGCTCCAAGAGCTGCAGCCATTTGCTCCGGTTTATAATTCTTTTTTGGGGCCATACCTGAAAAGTGTTCAACCCAATTATTGACATGTTATTGTCCAGTAATTGACACTACTGTCGATAACTGGACATCGTAGGTTTTAGAAAATGAAAATTATATATTAAAACCACCTTTTGACGGAGATCTACAAGCAACTCACAACCACAAAAATATTGGTGTTCTAGTGTTTGACACATGTGTCAATAACTGGTTCAACATGATTTTTCGTTTACCAGTAATTGACACTTGGGTTTTTCTCAGTAAAAACATTTATTGGTTACGTTAGATTTGATATTTCTCCCTTATCAGCATATTGATTGGGTAGAAATATAGAAAATGTATAGTTCATACGAAATAAAGGTTATAATGAATATTTTTTCATATCCTTACCTTAAGAATATCTCTAACAATGGGCACAATTATAATCAAATGATGCACCTGTTGACTTCATCCACATACTATGATGGAATGGCGGCTAAGAATGGCACAAAATGTGGTGTTCAGTTGCCACATATATCAAGGAATCCAACTATTTGCAGAACATATACTTTGAAGTAAAACTTTTCTTATTTTAGTCGAATGAATTTGAAAGTGTCGATGACTGGCTAGGTGTCGAAGACTGGGTGGTTTACCTTAGGTAGAGGAGGGCCAGTTCAGTGGCCTCCAAGGTCACCGGACCTTACAAAAATTTTTTTTTTTCTATGGTAATACATTAAATGGGTTGTCTATCAAACTCCGCATTCGACTCCTGAAAATATGAAAGCAAGAATTCGTACTGCTTTCAGGGAAATTTCAGAGGACCTGCTGGCACATGTGGATACTAATTTCCGAAACAGATTGAGAGTGTGTATTGGTGAAAATGTCAGACACATTGAACATTTGCTGCATTAATTATTGTTATTTGTGTTAGAATCGAATAAATATGATTTTTAAGCAAAGTTCAATTTCAAATATGATACCAAAGGCGAACATTGCCAATATTTTCTGTGGAAAAATATCCATCTTTTGGATATAGAATATCTCGGAAACGAGTTGTTTTAGGTACATGACAAGAAGAATGAAAAGTGTAGAGTTATTAAAAAGGAGTTGATTTCAGTGAAAATATACAGGGTGTTCCATTTGAAAAAATCAAAATACCGATGTTTGAAAATGGCTAAGTTTGTGTTGTTGTATCGAACATCCTGTACAATTTATTCCAAATTCTTGGTATTCTCAATGAACATCATCATATCGACCAACGATTTCCCAATTATCTTTACTGAATATTTCGAAATGTGACATTGGTAATTTTACGAAAAGAAGTCTACAAAATAGATTCCTTTTAATAACTCGGCAACGCCGAACAGAATTCAAAATTGAAGAAATCGTATACCGAGTGTTTCATTTGAAAAAGAACAACTTTGGTAGCTACGCATCATGATGCACCCTGTATAATGAAATTATTTTGAGAGGTGGCTTAGATGGTCCCTGACAAAAAAAAATAAGAAATCGAAATAGTGATACATTAAGGAGCAATGAACCACGGGAATCCTGTTGACTCACCCTGTATATTTTTTTGCAATTTGCCAAAAGTCATCAAAATCGTTGAAGTATCAAACCAGTTCTTGAATATCAAACTTTGATGAAAACATGCTATAACTTTATGTTTTCCACATCAGAATGAGAATCGATACAATATACCAATTTCGTGAGCTCCACCTCTATTTCTATATTAATCAAGATTATATTCTTAGGTTACGGCCATATAGTGCCAATGACAACGGAAGGACGAGCCTTCTGCATGGTCTTCGCTCTCGTGGGGATCCCTCTAACCCTCACCGTTATTGCCGATTGGGGACGACTCTTCGCAGGTACAGTTTCGGCTGTTTTTCGTCAATTCCACCCTTGCCTGCCAAATTCAAGTAAGTCACGACATAAGTTCGGGAATCCAGATCCGTTCTGAGATATTTGTTGCGTATAGAGTTGAGTGTTTAGCGTATCAAAGAGCATATATTGGACAAACATCGAGGACTCTGAACGGTCGAATAATGTCACACAAAAATGTTTGTAATGTACTTTTAAAAAGTCATAATGGTTTATAGTGATGCCTAGGTATAGGACTATTTTCTAGAAGCTAAAAAAAGATATTACAATAATTACAATAACAGATTATTGGAATCTAGAAATAAACAAAAGGAGAGCTGGGCAATAATTAATGACCTAAGAGGAGTAAATAGTGCTCCAATTATAGTACAGTCGCCTTGAATCTATCCAAAACCATAGCAGTCACGGAAGACCCCATGAACTATATGGGAAATGTAACAGTCCAAAACACCTTCTTCTTTAGTCTCAATTGAAAGAAGTATTCGCTGAAATAAAAAACAAAAAAGCATCTGGTTGGGATAAAATATCGTTAAAAAATTTTGAACAACTACCGATTAGTGCATTGGATGCTCTAGCTGAGACAATTAACATATCTTTTGAGAAAGGCACGTTCCCAGGCTGCTTAAAAAACGCTGTTATTATTCCAAATGCATCATAATGACCCAGTAACTTAAGACCTATCTCTCTCCTACCAGCTCTCTCCAAAATTTTCGAAAGACTTGTTGAAAGACGAATTCTATCATTCACGAATAAAAACAATATAATATCAACGGCCCAATTTGGTTTCCAACGTAACAAATCCACCTCTGATGCCACATTTGAACTTCTCGAGCCTAACCTGAAGCTTAATGACAATGAAGCCGCGACAGTGGTGTTCTGCGATCTATCAAAGGCTTTTGACTGTGTGGATCACAGAATACTGATGAGAAAGTTAGAAAGATATGGCTTCCGCGATGTGCCCTTGAAGTGGTTCGAGTCTTATCTCTCTAAACGTAGACAGGTGGTCTACTCTAATGGTCTAACCTCTCAGGAGTCTTTGGTGGATTGTGGGGTACCACTGGGCTCTGTCTTAGGCCTCTTATTATTCCTGCTTTACGTGAATGATCTCGCACTACTGGATATTGCGGGTAGATTCACCTTTTTTGCAGATGATACCACCATTCTTTGGCATAATAAAGACACTCATCATTTGAATGCACTAATAGAAAATGACATCCTCAAAGTCAAGAAGTGGTGCGACGAAAATCTGTTGTCCTTCAATGTAAATAAAACCCACATTCTCACCTTTGAATGTTTGCTAAATCCTATTTCAATAGGTGACAAAAGTCTACACGAATCCTCTTCGACTAAATTCCTAGGGGTATATATTGATAATAAGTTGACGTTTAAGGAACATATCTCAAGCTTATGTACCAAACTAGCTGAAGGCTGTTATGCACTTAGAGTCATATCGAAGAAACTCGACCAGACCACGGCAAGAACAACATATTTTGCAGTTATAGAGTCCCACCTGAGATATGGGATCTGCTACTGGGGGAACTCAGACAAAGCATCAATTAATAATGTATTTATGCTCCAAAAAAGAGCTGTCCGGTATATGTGTAGCGCTGGCTTCAGAGATTCATGTCGGCCCTTATTCAAATCACATAGAATATTGACCCTTACCTGCATATTTATACTAGAACGCGTGTTTGATGTTTTAAAAACATAAGCTAAATAAAAACTCCATAAGAAATCCTCGCTTTCAGACTGACAGATGGATAATATTGATCTTCCTAAGCCCAACACTACACAAGTTAAGAATTCACTGATTTATAACTCAAAAAAAGTTTTTAATCATCTACCTCAGAATATCAAAATTCTAAAATTCAGAAAGAAAAATCAGGAAGAGTGTCAAAGAGTTACTGTTGGATAAGGCATATTACACTTTGGATGAGTTTTTTAACGATACGCCTTAAGTGTAAAACTCATGCGATGATTTTGTAGTTTCAAGTGTAGCTTAGTACTGTATAGTAGGCAGGCGTGCGCCTTAAAGGCATGTTTTTTTTTTAGTATTTTTTATACAGATTAATCCTATCTCATCTCATTCTTTCGACTAATGTTTTACTTCCACATTTATACTTCACTTGTATACTTGTACTTTTATTTTGTTAATGTTTATTTATGACACTTTGTCAATAAGAAGCTATTCTTGGACAATAAAGTATTGATTGATTGATAAATGGGAAAGGAATTAGCACAAAAGGTCATTTCTTCAGATGGTTCATTTGAATGATTTCACGTATACTGAGCAATTCCCAAGAGCTGGAAGGGGAAAATTCAATCTATAATTTTTCAGGAAATGGTGTTCGATCTTTAAAATTTCATGGACTGTTTTCATTAGAAATGGGTAATAGGCCAGTAGATATAGACAATCAATTAACATTAATTCCAAAAGTTTTCAAACTTCAATGGTATGTTAGTGCATCAATGAAAACTAACTATACAATTTTGCAGAAGTCTGGAACATTGTTTTAATCGCAAAAAACGTTTTCATGCTTTATTATTGCACTGAGAATTGCAAACGTTCTGCAAACTAGGCATCCATAGTAATGGTGTTTTAAACATGCATCAAGTTTGCAACCTTGTAAAAATTACGGAACCTTGTTGTTTTTCATTTTGATTTGTTTAAAAAAATTACAAAAGTTCTGCAAATTGGATAAGTGAACATAAGAAAAGTTTAAAATATTCACGTACATTTGCAACCATTTCTGAAAAACGCATCATTTATTTTTTGAACTTTTTTATCGACGCTTCCATTTTCAATACAGACAACATTGAAATAATTACAAAAGTTTTTTATTGTGGTTGCAAATAAAGAGAATATCGGTCCTAGTGGATATGTAACTTTGCAACCTCATACAAAAAACGGAACCTATGTATATATTTTTTTTTGCATTTTTACAACTTCTGAATTAATTGCGAAAGTTATGCAAATTGCAATTGAAATTACAACTGATATTTTACGTTACGCAAGAGATTTGCAACCGTCATAAATCAACGGAACATTTTTTTTTGTACAATTGATTTGTTTTCTTTATAATTTGGCCATAAATTGCAAACATTGTGCAAATAGGTTTAAGATATATATTAGACCGACATACAGTGGTCCAGTTAAATACTTGAATATCCCTCGCGTATATCTGTTACATTTTGTATTGGTTGATTGAAATTGCATCCAAAGAATAATACGGTTACGTAGCTAACATTTAAAAAAATTAAACTAATTATTGATCTCGGAAGCAATCACTGTTTTCGACTAATCAGCGAAATAAATTTATCTAATATTTTCGAATGCAACAATCGAAAGAATACAAATTTTCCTAAATTCTGGCAAAAGACTATCGGAAGACATTATTTTTAATCGCATTAGAAATGACATGCAATCATTCTTCATTTAAAATTTTAACTTGTCACAACATGACTTTATAACAATCGACGAGATTTTAAAATGAATAATCAATGCTCTATGGAAGTAAGGATATCAAAACGTTATCGATTGTATATCTCGCAAATTCATAATTTTCATCAACAAACAGAAACGTTGCTGGAAAATAAAAATTTGTGAAATCGATATTACATCTCAAATTAAATTATTACAGGTATGTATTTTATGAATATAATAAAATTACAATTTACCTTTCCACTCGACTTTCTTACTCCAATTGTGGTTTCACATGAAAAATTCTATTAAATCCGAATGGAGGACTGAAATGTAATCGACACGTGAGAATCATTTTCTTGATTTATAAAAAAAATTAAAATAAAGAGGGAAAAACATGTTGGTAGGTAATTCTATTTCGGTTGTAGCTCCAGGACTACTAGATGAATGTGCATTGTTTTTGGTTAGTTAAATAGTTGTCTGTCATAAAAATACAATTGTCAGTCTTCTGTTATTCTGGTAATAAATCATGTTACTAAACTGCTGTGCATTCATTACTCCGTAAACAGGTTAGGTTAATCGCACTAATGTACAACTGTACAAGTGTTTTTCAAATCACAATATTTCCTGCATTTTTTAATGAACCAAGAAAATTATGAAAACGTGTCGAGAGATTCTCTATTCTCCATCAAACGTACTCGTACGTATTTTTTTATGCAAATTCCTAATTGTAATATGTTTTGAATTCATATCGAAAACTTTAGCTTTCAACTTTGAATGATTTCACCTACCGTTGACGAGCTTCTTTTTGGGCGATAGTTAACTTGGTAACACAATGAATGTCATTTATTAGGTATATAAAAATCTTTATTATTCAGATAACACAGGTCTTCCAGAAATAAATATTTTATTAATTCCTAATGTTTCGCATTGTAACATAGTTTGCAAATTATTATACTGCCACCACCGATTCGCAAAACTTTTTCTTTTTTTGGTAAAGTACAAATACGAAAATATTTTTCTTTTCATTTTACCCTCATTTCCGTGTTACAGACGAGGTTGCAAATTAATGAAAACATTCTACGTCATTTTTAAATTTTTAATTAATTTTTAATAAAAAAAAACAATTTAATGACAAAAAAAAATCCGTTTGACGCAAGAGGTTGCATTTTCGTTTTGAATGAGTGGTTGCAAATTTATCAAAGGATGTAAATTGCTATTTTTCAAAACTTCGAAAGTTTGCAGAACTTTTGAAACTTTTCCGCGCTAATAATTGAAAATTCATTAAATCCTGATTTTCAACACCTTCCGTTCAGAAAAAAAGGTTGCAAAATCAGACTACATATCATATGAAAGTCCTTTCACTCTATTGAAGTTTTGAAACTTTTATAATTATTATTAAATTTTGGGAAAATCATATCTATCTCTACTGGCCTATAAGTCGGTATGCGACAAAGAACAATGTACGCTAAAGTGTATTATCTGCTCTTTGGTATGCAACAATCTACATGGAAATCAAAAATTAAATCATTAAAAATTATGTTATTAAATGTTAACAGAATACATTCCACTAAACCTGTTTAATCTTCAATGAGCCAAATTCAGTAAAGGATAATAATCAATCTGGTCATCTAGCAAATATCTTGATTTTTCTATTTATTGATCACCAAACTTTCTAGAAGGTCAATAACATTTTTTCTACATGCTCTATTTCAAACACCTGAGCGAAACAATGTTTTTTATTCAAGAGGTGAGCATCAAGAGTTTATTTTCTTTTGCCACTGTTTCTATGTTCGGATATCCATTTTTTGAATATTTTGCCTGTTTGTCCTATAAAAACACGTGCACAAGAATCACTAGTTAATTTATACCCTCCAATTTTTCAGATCTCTCGTATTGACTTAAAACGTAGAATGTTTTGCCATAGGTTGGCCGAAATATATAATAACATTCGAAAATTGTACAACATTTTTAGAGTACGATCCAATATGTTTAAATAAAAAATAATATTAACAAAAACTTATTCCAGTAGCAAAATATTCACATTTTTAACAGTGGCTCCTATTTCGTTTTGAGTAGTGTATTATCGTCAACGGAATGAAATCATGGGGACGATAGAAATTGTGCTTTTTTGTGCAAATATAATAATATTTCGAGAATATTGTGCGATTATAACAAACTTTATTCCTTGGTGATAGGAATCAAAACATGAAAAACACCTCCATCTTCAGTACACTTTTTGAATACAACTTAAACCTGCTTCAAAGTTTCAAATTCAAAACATCCCATTTTTTTTCATAATTCCTAGAAGATATGTTTAGGGAAATCAAATCATTCGTCAATACTTTCCAAATGATTCACCAAAATATTTCATTCGACAAAATATATATCCAATAGCGAATGCGACGAAATCATTTTCACCGCCCAAATTATAGCGAAGAAATAAATATGCTCCAATGTGATGAGCAATGATAATCGAGTGGGCTTTTTGCTAGGAGACACCTTGAACGAACAATAATTGACGAATCGCATGAAAACAGATTGACAGTTTGCCATTATCGCTGTAGACCAGATACATTGGGTAATTTAGTGTGATTAAATTCGTAGAGTATGAAACCAATGTTGAAATGTCGGTCGAAAAGGCAACTTGAAATGTTTCAAGCATAAATGTTATATTAAGATTTATAAAACTGCAATAAAACCAGTAGTTGGGAACCAAGAATATTTGAATGAAAAATTATGGGAAGAATCATGGGGAAACAGAAAATGGTATACCGAAAAATGATGAAAAACGAATTGAAAGAAAAAATTTAAGCAGACATTTTAAAAATTATCAAGGCACAATGATTGCAATGGTATGGGCACCTACAGAGAAAAGAACCCTGACAGAAAATCCATTTTATTATACCTTTTGGACCATGTTTCGTCCCTAGCTGGGGACATCTTCAGGTTTTATTATTTATTTATTTCTACATACTCTGGAAAAAATATTTGTTATGGATTTTTTTTTGTCGATTCTTAACTAACTTTTCGATGAGCTAGATACTTTAAACATAGCTTAGAACTGGATGACAATGCAATATTAACTAGCTTTCTTGTCTGTCTGTCTGTTTGAAGAATTAAGTGTGGTAGAGAGTAAAGGAGAAAAATATTTAAAAAAAATTAAGAAATTAAATTTCACACTCACAAAACTAAAAAGCAGAAAATAAATATTGGAATATTTTGTCGATATACCACGTTTTTAAAACAACAAGGACAATCTTTATGGGGTTAGGCATGTGTATGGGCTTATAAATCTGTATGGGACTGAAAGAAATTATTTTATACTTTATGGTTCGTTTTAAAAAGTTGAAATATTAAAAAATACTTGAATAATAATTTTTTCTAACGACAAGCGAAAAATATATTTTTCATTCCGGTATTTAAAAAATCTCGATTCTGTGGATTATCGAAGTTTGATTGAAATCAATGAGTCACATCAGAAGTGTGGCAGGAAAAATTTTCATATCTGCTTATTTGTTCAAGAAATTATTAGACTTATCGTTTCAAAACACTTCAGGTGGTGCTCCTCAAATGAAACGAGGTTTATTTTCGTAGCAGTGAATTACGACTACAGTTTTGAAAGGAGCAATATAAAATATAAATAGCCATCAGCGCATAATAATTTCAGCAACGTGCTTGAATTCACTTCAATTGTTCTCTAAGTGGGCGACTGGGCCTAGCATAAAGCTGCATATTCGTATTCAATAATCTTCGATTAGATGTTATTTTACAAAAATTGCAGCCGCCATTTTGAATTTAAGGATTTTTACAAAAAAATCGTGGTTTCTGTTCCCGAAAACACCCAAATACCAATTTTGAATATAATCGAACCATAATCACAACACTCGTCCGCCATTTTGGGGCGGCCATTTTGTTTTTTCTCTGCGATTTTGTAGAATTTCAAGTGTTTGAGGCAGTGTATAAAACACAATACCATTATCCTGTTTTCAATAGAAGAGTTACACAACCATCGAAAAGTCATTCGAAGTGTTGCCCGTTTTCCCTAACAAATAGACTAGTTCTATTTATTGTACACCTCATCACATTTATCAGTTCGTGAGCAGGAATTTCCTGAAATGCGCGCTCTACTCTATCTCTCAAGTCCTCCAAAGAAGTTGGTCTTCTCGAGTACACTTTGGATTTTATGTGACCCCATAAATTAAAATCAATAGGGGTTAAATCGGGCGATCTGGCTGGCCATCTGATTGGACCATTTGTTCCAATCCATCTCTGCCCATAGGTATCACTAAGATATTGCCGAACAGTATTAGCATTATGTAGTCCTGCACCATCCTGCTGAAAAAACATATTTTATGATGGCTTCCATAGCTTTTACCGGACACTTATATGAACATGTACAAAATTATTATAAAACATAGTTAGCAACAATTATAAAACAGTTTTATCGAAACCAGTTATAGAGCTGAATATTATTCCAAAATTATAGCAATTATACAACAATTATCGAGCTACAATAAAACACTTTTACAAAAGTAGTTTTATTATATTAGAGGTAGCTTTTTTGTTTTGACTAACACTATACAAGTAAGCTTTTGTTGCTGAATTGTACCCACTATGAATAATTTATTTTTTAATGGTTCTTTGTGAGAAATAAAATAATGTCTGAGTAAACATCAGCCATATTACATTTATATCTGATATGTACACCCAAATACCAGAAAAAAAGAAATTGAATTTGCAGTCTGGAGGTTGATATTTTACTGCGAAAAAAATGTTTTTGTATAATATATGGGATATATAGAGCAAAATTTGAAAGCACCACAAATAAATTAATTATTTTTTAAGTTTTAAGAGAAAATGTCAGAAATATCAGTCTGTGTTTTCTTTCATTTGGCCTATGTATCGTAATAAAATAGTTCAAAGGGCCCATCTTACACCATTATATAAATACTAAAGTATTTTATCATTTTCTCGTTGTCCCAATCACTCCCCTGCTATATTCAATTATAGTTTCTCTTACAACCCAATTATTTCTTTCAATATGTTAACTCCGGAATTCAAGAGCTGTATAACTACTGATAAATTACAAGAGAAAACGAAAAACAATTCTACAACCTGAAATCACTGCAAAATAATTTAAGTTCACGACTCTCATTTTGTTTATTTTTTTAATACATCGTTATATTCTTTTCCTTGGTACTTTTCTTGAAAAAAAATTTTAGTTCCATAATTCTCATTGAGGTCTGTGCAACTAATACTGGATACTGGTTAATTTTTTTTTCTGTCAGGAATTCAGTGGTGGCCGGAAGAACTTCCTCCTACGCCTTCTCAGCTGTGTGCTTCCTTTTCATATACCTAGCTGCCGGGGCAGGAGTTTTCGTTATCTGGGAGGAGGACTGGACATTCTTCGAAGGATTTTATTTTTGCTTCATCACCATGACGACCATCGGATTCGGGGATATCGTGCCAAGTAAGAATATACGATAATAGTAATTGAACCTTATCATTATTATCATAAGACACATAGACGAAAAATCAGCGGTCAGAAATTCTTCGAATGAGTAGAATGCATTTCGAATTAAGTACAGCTTAATTTGCTTTTCATAGGTTTTCAAGTTCATTATAGTCCATCCAATATCAATTGCAGAAGCTGTTTCTATAGGGAGCAAATAAAAACTCACTTCGCTAACACGAGCGTATATGCGAAGAAACGGAACGAAAAATAATCTTTACTACTCGTAAACATTCGCCGTCGGCAAACGGTAGATCAAAAGAGCCGATAGTCAACGTGGACTTGAGTGACTGCTGACTGTTCTACAACCGATTCGTCTGGGCCAATCAAGTCGGACATCAATGCTTGCAGGTGTGGCTATACGATGGAAGGTCATAAATCACGCGTTATATTTGTGTTTTAATAGCTCTGAAAGATTAAAAACCAGTAGCGTCTGTGGTCTTGGTGTGTGCCGATCGAAATACGTTTTAGGATATTCTAGTTTCGTAGGATATTCTAGTTTTTTTTTTCTTAATGTATTTGTATAAATAAAAGCTTGTCTTTAATTTTTTTTCATTTTTCATTATTTATGAAGTATTTTTAAAATCTTAAAATATCTAAATAAAATTAGTTATCTCCGCCACTGTGGCTCACAGGATTTCGCCGCAAGACTTTTTTATGCTTCTGCAATTGATATTGGGAAAACTATACCTTGATTGAGAGCCGATAGTCAACGTGGACTTGAGTGACTGCTGACTGTTCTACAACCGATTCGTCTGGGCCAATCAAGTCGGACATCAATGCTTGCAGGTGTGGCTGTACGATGGAAGGTCATAAATCACGCGTTATATTTGTGTTTTAATAGCTCTGAAAGATTAAAAACCAGTAGCGTCTGTGGTCTTGGTGTGTGCCGATCGAAATGCGTTTTAGGATATTCTAGTTTTGTAGGATATTCTAGTTTTTTTTTCTCAATGTATTTGTGTAAATAAAAGCTTGTCTTTAATTTTTTTTCATTTTTCATTATTTATGAAGTATTTTTAAAATCTTAAAATATCTAAATAAAATTAGTTATCTCCGCCACTGTGGCTCACAGGATTTCGCCGCAAGACTTTTTTATGCTTCTGCAATTGATATTGGGAAAACTACACCTTGATTGAGGTCGGTAGAACGTTGAACATGGTAACGCCATAATGTTAGCACTATCTTCAGTTTTTTTCAGCCTGTGAAATTCTATAACTAGATATAATAATAATAATAATAATAATCGTTTTTATTAATAGTAAGTGAGACATAATTCGTACATGAAATATGATTCCTACTACTATCAAAGAGCAGAGTTAGCGTTTACCCATGTGTTAGATGGGTAATTACTTTCTTACACTCAACCAAAATTCTAACATGCTAATGGAGAATAAAAAAGAAAGAAGGAAGCTGAATTACAATATCTAGCAATATACCTATATAATAATAATTGTAAGACACATAAAATAACTATGTAAGTAATGATATGTAAGTATGTCAGATCACGTAGAATGGGGATAAACTGTACATGGATAATTATTTTATTTAAAAGTGTAGATATACAGCGGGAATACTTATAAATGTATATCATCCATCAACAGAAGTTTTTTCATTTTCTGCTTGAAGAGTCCAATGGAAGTATTTTTCAGATCATTTGGTCCCTTATTGTATAGCCGTGATATCATGTAGGGAAATGAAGACTGATAGAGAGAGGTTTAATGCAAAGGTGGTGTCAATTTGGACTTGAATCTGATATGAATGTTGTGGACGTCTGTTCGGAACGATACTGTTTGAAATAAGTATGGTGGCTTCTTCTCGAGTATTATTTTATGATACAGCACAGATGAATGCAGAAAGATGCGTTTTGGACACTTAGCCAACCCAGCTCTCTCAAAGGGGTTGATATATTATTTCGTTTCTTCGAAACCACAGATTAGATGGACACATGAATTTTGTACCAATGTTTATATCCGATTTGAGTAAGGCTGGGCCGAAGACAACATCTGCGTGATTTAAGCGAGACAAGACTAGGGCTTCGCATAAGATGATTTTAGTTTTTTTGTCTAGAAAAGATATGTTGGAGTAGATGAGTTTCAGTTTGCAAAATGCTCTTCTGATGACAGTATTCACAAGTTTCGTGTACCTCAGAGTATAGTCCATAAATAAACCCAGATTTTTAACGGTAACTATGAATGGAATGAGTTCGTTGTTGACTCGGAGGTTGATATGTGGTAAACACCTAATTCGGACGTCTTTGTTTCTGCTAAACAGTATGGCATTTGATTTTGAAGGATTGATAGAAAGACACAGTTTGCTCGACATGTCGACTATAGCAGTCAGATCATCATTTATATGCTGAACCGAGAGGGCTAAATTACTTTCGGTTGATGGAAGATTTAGTTGAACATCGTCTGCATAAAAATTACTACTGGAATAATGTAAAGTTCAAATCAATAGTGTACAAAATAAAGAGCAACGGGCCTAAAATTGATCCTTGTGGTACCCCATTTATGATGTGTACAAAATCAGACTGTTGGTTATCGAGTTTGACTGTTTGAAAACGATAGTATAGATAATTACCAATATAGTGTAGTATGGCTAGTAATAGGTCATGTTTAATTCTATCGAAGTATAGTCTAGAAATACAAGTAACATCAACTTTTTATCGTCTTAATATTTGAGAATGTCGTCTGTCACCTTCAGAAGTGCTGTGTTACAACTGTGATGAGTCCGGAATCCTGATTGGTGCGGACGTAGAAGATTATAATCTAAGTGGATTTTCATTTGTGCATATATGATCTTCTCAAAACACATAGAATACTAATAGGTCTAAGAAATTTGAGTTCAGTGGGATTACTGATTTTTGGCGAAGGGAGGACAACAGCATGTTTCCAAATAGTTGGATAGGTATTTTTTTCTATACGGTAGTTAAAAATGTAACAGAGATGCTCTAAGACAGATGGACAAGCATGAAGTAGCATATTCACACTTATAGAGTCCGCACCAATAGCTCGCGATTTGATAGAAAGAAGGTACTTATAGATGTCAGTTTGACTGATAGGTGTGAATCTAAATAGTCCTGCACCGGGCAGATTGTTGTTGGAGTAGTGGTTAATAGTATCAGCTTCTAGTAGTAAGTCGCTCTGAGAAGAGCTGGTAAAATAATCATTTATAACTTGAGCATTTTTCAAATTTGAGGGGATAGTTAGGTTTCTGTTTTTAGAGTGGATATTCATTTTAGCGGGTTCTTTCCATAGTGACTTACTGTCATTTCCACAATTTATCGTTGTGAATTGGATATATGCCCTTTTTCGCGAACTATTGCATGTTTAGTTAGGTTCCTGAGATCTCTATAGTAGTTCCAATCACGCTCTAGCTTGGTACGCTTTATCTCGAAATGACATCATCAATTTGATTATATCAGTGATCCAAGGTGCTGCTGGCCTGGTTACTTTAACAGTTTTAAAAGGTGCATGATAGTCAAATAAGGCTATGAGTGTATTATTGGAGCATTCTACTTTAGAGTCAATATTTTCAAGGTGGTAGATAGGGGAGAAATCAGTGTGAATCAGATCAGTTGTAAAAGTGTCATAATAAAATTTTTTGAAATCGCGAAATGTACGTAGATTGGTTTCAGGGGAGACGTCGCCAGTACCGATCGAACAGGGAACAAGGCAGTGATCAGAAATGAAATATCATAATTATGTACTTGCTGATGGTCAATATATTTGTACTCATTTTTATTACATGAAGAAGACATTGTAATGGCAGGGTTAGAATTTTTAGTAGTGTGCATTCATTTCTACAGTCATCCGCTGGAGTTTGAATACTAACTCAGTATGTGCATGGAGATTGACCCAGACAATTAATTATACAGTAGCTTATGACAGAGGTTATAAGCCCGTAGGGGCGGTTTTCAGACAAGCTTCACCAACACGTTTGGAGAGTTTTGTCAGAAGAAATAGGTTCTTTTATATTTTCCCTTTTGGGGTACACATTGCGTGGTCATTTAGTTTGCTGTCGAGCATAACCCAAGGAATTTTACAGTATCGCTATCAGTTTCTGATGATCTTAGTGTGAAAGTTAGATTTTCAGTTTTCTGAACATTCAGGCAAAGTTTCTTCGCAGAGTACCATTCCTTGGCTATCGACTGTGCGTCGGTGATCCATTTATTGAGTTCTATTAGGTTCGTGTGTTTACCTAATATGGTTGTTTCGTCAGCAAATAATATGGAATTTGTATTTTCAAATATGTCTGGGAAATCATTGATGTAGATTAAGAAGAGGACAGGGCCCAGCACCCAACCTTGGGGTACCCCATGTTTTATCTGTAGTTTCGAAGATGTATTATTATTATATGTGACGTATCGCGTGCGATCATTCAAATACGATATCAAGAGGACAACGCTGTACATGAAGCCATAGTATTTTAATTTGAACAATGGTAAATTTGGTTAGGTCTAGAAACTGAGCCTGGATGAAATATTTTTCCCGAAGCCTTTCTGAATTTGATCAGTTATTGCAAGAATCCTGAAGCCGTAGATAAACCCTTTTGAAGCCGAACTATTGGGTGTCGAGAATATTATTAATCACTAAGTGCTTAGTAATCTGGATTTGCAGTGCTATCTCGAATACTTTACCGAAGAGAGTATCCAGAAATGGACGATAGTTTGTTAATCCTCTAAAGAACCTTTTTTGTATATGCAGGGCGCGCAAACCATGAGGCCGCCTGTGGGCAAAATATAATTTTACCCCCCTTACCCTTTTAACCGACGAAACCAAAAGGAGGAGGTTCTCTAGTCGAACCGTATATTTTTTTTCCATAATTTTTTTATGTATGATCACGCATAACCTTTACTGAGACGTCCGATTCCGATAATTCTTTTTCAGTGGATAGGGGTAAATTCGAAGGTGGTCCCATTTAATTTCAAAGATGAACTCCATTTGGGTAAACATGAAGGATATTAATCAATCACCCTCTGAATTCTGGTCCGTTAACCGATTCTATCAGGCATAACTTTGTACTGGGTTCTTCGATTTGATGATTGTTTTTTAATAGATAGGGTATACCTTATATTTAGATTTCGAATGGAATTATATACCCTTACGGGTAGAAGAATAGGGATAATTGATTTTTCACTTATGAACATTGCAAACATACGTAGTTGACAATGACAGATCCTACTGACATTATTTCTGTTCCACATCCGTCAAAACCATTATATTCTATGAGAGGATGAATGATATACAAAGTAATGAAATAAACTAACCAGAACAACAAAATAATTTATATTACAACAAATAGTAAAAGGAGATAATCATATTATTAAACTGGTAATAGTTGAAGTAAGGTGGGTAAGTATTTTGGAAGTAATCAAAAACAAGTAGGTAGTAATTAGTATATTTTAGCCATAAAAATTGAAAAAAAAAACTTTTTAACAAAAAAATTAAACCGTCGAAATACGGAACTGAAAAGTAAAAAATAAAATAAACCTTCTTAGTCTCAGTAACTACGCCCTAAACTAATGTAAGTAACTAATTTTGAGTCGGCGCCAAACAAACAATCAACGAACATCATTAAATTACTTCAAAAAAATATCAGAATGTCACCGCGCAACTCGCCGACTCAAAATTAAATATATTATTTAGTAAAATTTATACATGGATGGGTACACATAAAAAGAAATTAAAATACGGCTAATAGCTATATTTAATTTTGATACTGATACATCAGATGAGGGGGTACCACAAAATTGAAATACTCGCTATTACTTTATCTAATTTTGAAATGAAATATGTGTTAATTTATATACCGTATAATCTATAATTTTAAATCATTATTATTTGATGTTTGCAAATAAAGGAAATGAGTATTTCCGAAAGCTCAAATAAAAAAAGTGTATGACTTTAATCAGCATGATACCTGACTACTCATCCCCATAACATTTAGAAGATCTTAGACATAAGGATTAACGAAGAATGTAAAACAGCAAAGAATAACAAAACTGACAAAACAATAAAATGTTACATAACAGAAAAAAGAACAAAATAACTTATTGGAAGCACTCTTTTCTTGCCTTTTTTCGGCAAAATCTTTAATCAACTCTTCTAAAGGAATACAATCCATAAGGTCACTTTTATATAATATAATTGCCGAATTACTGAGTTCTCTTGTGCCATAGTTGATCGTAAAAAGTTTTTATTGATTTCAATTTTGAAAAGACCTTTCTCCCGATGCTACAGATACTGGTAGCGTAAAAATCGTATTGCCACTGCAGTATTTGGAAATGTTGAAATCAAATTGTTCTCTAAAAATGTGTGAAGAATTAACGAACTCATTTTGCTCTGGTAAGTGGCATTTTAAACAAATAATTTCATCAAATAAGTCATTTTGTATCAATATCTGATTCTTTACGTCTTCAACTTTCAAATGCAATTATAAATTTTCACACGAGTTTCTTAATTTCTTCTTCATCCAAGCTGAACATTTGATAAATAAATCCAAAAATTTGATCAAATTGCTGCAACCCCTTGAATCTTTCATTGAGAGATGATGAGGTCGTATCTAGTATAGAGAAGAATACTTTTACTTTGTAATTCATTTTCGGGTCTGTTATTGGTTCGTCAGTACTTTCATAATCAAATTGTCTTTTCTTTTTTCTTTGACGAACTGTTTGTGAAGATACAAAATTTGGTTCAATTTCTAATTTTTCGGCCAGCTCCCTGGCGTCTACAAGAAGTTCGCTAAATCCCTTATCATCTCTTAAGTCTAAAAAAAAGGTTTGATTTTGTTTAGACAGTCTGAACAAGCTTTTAGATTCATACTTCGATTCTGCATTAATTGATTTTAAATAAAATATTGTACCAGATTACTACAGAGCATGAAAAATTGTAGTTTTGATTTTTTTGTTGCGAGCCATCAAGCTAGGTGTGATGTACTAAAATCTTTTAAGATGCGGATGCATCCATTACTTTTGAAAGAGCATCATAAACCTCACCAATGTGATATCTCAAAGGTTTTATAGCGTCTATTCTACTGGACCAGCGTGTATCAGATAGTGGTGTTGAAGTTAAATCTGTAAGGCACGTTTTCAAAATTGACCATCTTTTGGTTGACACGGAAAAAAATACTATATCTCTTGAACTATGTCAAAGAATCCGGACACCTCAAAAGAAATTTCAGCAGCATCGTTAATAACTAAATTTAATGATGGTGAAAAGGAACAAAAAATGCTCGCGGGTTTATATTTAAGATTCGTGTTTTTAATCCACTGTATATTCACGCATTTTTGCTCCATTATCATATTCTTGTCCTCGCAAATCATATATACTTAAATTTAATTTACTAATAAATCTGTCACATAGTTATATAAGCCAGCACCAGTAGAATCAACTATAGGCAAAATAAAATGAAATGTTCACGTATTTCAATTTTTTCGTCAAGTCGTTTTATAAAACAAACCCAAACTACACTTAATGTCGAGGATTATAGAGTAATATTTATGTTTTTACTAGATCTAAAATAGTAGTTCTTACTTTTGAGCCGATTAAATTTATCAATCATTTCGAATTTTATCGCCTGAATACTTTGTCATACCGCTACGCTGCCGCTGCTTTGATTTTTATGTGTGCGTCGAACATGTTGCCCATTACAGAATCAAATTTGGTGAACGTTTCTAGTAATTTTAAGAAGTTTCCTTTATTTTTTCATATAATTTGTTAGATCTACCAGAAAGCTAAACATTGACGATATAAAAACTGCATTGCTGAAATTATTCTTTCAATGACACGATATCAGGATTTTTTCCCACATGCAATGAACGTAATTGACTTCCATTCATGGTAACTCCCTTAGATAAAATATTTGATAAGTTTAACCAAGATCCGATATTTTTTTTGGGAGTGCTTTTC
>JAFIRS010000302.1:600000-853769 GCA_018342105.1 Gonioctena quinquepunctata
TTGCAGAATCAAGCATTAACTACAGTAAAAATCACCATGTATCTATTAGCATTGAAAATCTTTAAAAAAACTCATGAAATGTCGAACTTGGTATTCATTACACATTGTTCTAACTTTTTCTGAACAATTTGAGACAGCACATCGCTTTCTTTTGCCCTCTGGGACTGGAATTAGGCAATAATCAAGCCTATCCTGTCTCATGTTAGAAGACACATGTAGCTTTTCACCCACAGGAGAAGATGGTCCACCACTCTGACTCGGAGGATTCTTGCTCCTTGTCAGATATTATTGAAATTGTAATAAATAAATTAAGTGAATCAAGATCTGGGCTCCATATAGATTATGTATATATTTTCTGAAGCTTATGGTATATCTCGTGCACCTTGAAGTGTGATTCTCCTAAAATAACAAAAATCTAAATTCATTTCAGCTTGGCGCCTAGTGGTTCCATATGGGACCACTAACAGTTACACACCGATATAAAAGTTAATTTTTTATAGTAATTATGAAAAGTAATATAAAAAATATATACTTTTTTAGCAAGTTTTAACTACAATTATAATTGGGTGATAATTCCTAGAATATACTAAAATCAACTTACCGTAATTGGAACCCGCAATTTTTATCCATTGGACAATTGCACTAAAAACAACCTCCGGTCACAACCAGCTAAATCTCAAAATACGCATAAACACTGCTTCAGTGTACCTCATCTAATATAATAATGCAATCTGTATTGATTCAGATTGTTCTTGTCCATGCCTGTACCTAATAATTGGGAAGGGGTTTGGTGGGTCCATATGGGCCCGGTAGGCGCTAATGGGTTTTAAAATGAGTTGATTTTCATGCTAATTTCGAGTCACCCTCTGTTAAACCATCTGTTTTTGAAAGGAAGTACATCCTTCTCTAGTGTAAGTAATTGCCTTAAGTATATCTCGAAAGTGTAAAAGGCTCACCAATGATTTATCGCTTACTTCGCCATCCGGAAACATTTCAACTTCAGTAGTTTAATCCATAACCCAAAATAAACTCACCAGAGATGAACTCCTCAATGTAACTTTTTTCCGGTGGACCAGCTATTACTAAAAAACTCTTACATGAGGTCCATCATAGAGAAACTAAATTTTAATTTGTCTATGGGGTCCATCTTAATCATGTATACACCACTCATTCCCGATTATCATGAAAACCGATGTCGTTCTCCAGTTGTCAGTTGGCTCTATCAGTTACTTTAGAGTTACGCATATGGAATCTGTGCTATTAAATAAAATAATATCATATGTGTTTAGGCATGCTATCTCAACTCAAACGAAGTATTCCTGATCTAAGGTTACACAAAACACACCAGCCTCTAATCGGTAAGTTTTACGTGAATTGTTACGAAAATCTAGCACTATTTTTCCCTTGGATGCTTTCAATTATAAAATCGAGGGTAGAATAGTGTTAGCAGTGAATACTTTGTATGATATTCTGGCAGGTTATTCGTTTATTGTTTCTGCATTATGAATATAAGAATATCGCATACAAGGTGTACACACAAAGAAATTTGTATACTTGAAAAGCAACCCACTATCAGGTCTCAAGAATATTTTTGGGTGTCATTTTTTATGGGTTGCTTCTCAACATTCATAGAGTTAAAACGGTTCTTCTACCAAAACCTCACAGCACTATTTGTTAAATTCTACCAGTTATGTATGTATATGCAACTAACGATTTTTTTAGCGCTAGATAAAAGCATGGGTTGCAAGCATGGTGGCTTCACTAACTTTGCCCTTGATAATTATAAATTTTTTTACAAAATCTCTTGGTAGGTTTTAGAATACTTTATGAAATGAATTTAGATGCACGTGGTTTGTAAAATTCACTTCCACTGACTTCTGATACTAAAACACTTGGACTACTTTTTACTCATTCTTTATAAATCATTTACCTAGCTGATCTACAGTGATATTCCAGTTTCTATATTCAAAAAACTATTTTCTCTTTTAGTCCAGTCAACAAATACACTTGTTACGAATTCCAGTTTTCCTTTTCCAAAAATTGAGATGTCATTCGAAATTCGGCAGCATTTAGAAACTTAAAAAAAAAATAAGTGGCGCTCAAAAAAAATTGCAAAATGTATATACAATTCAGTTTGAAAAGGGTTGCGTTTTTATAAAAAAAATATTCCTAAAGAGCAGGAAAAATGTCCCGACTCCGACTCTACCACCAATATTTATAATTTTCATTAGGAGTGAAAACAGTGCTCAAAAGGGGAGTTGTCGCTACCATATGCTCGGTATGATTCTCTCATATTAAAAAAATTTACTCATTAAATATGAATATTAAGGAACGGACAAATCATTATTTAATACATGAATCAATGATAATCTGTCAAAAAAAAATTACGCAATTTTTCGTAAAGATTCCTTATTGTTTACAATTTGTAAATCAACATAAAAACCTGTGTAATTTTTGTATTAAAAACCTGAGACTTTTTTCACTCCTGGAATTAATTCCTCAAAAGATTTATAAAAATTGTAAATTTTAGTTTCTCATTTTGTCGGGATTTAAAAATTATAAAACCGAATAGAGCTATAAATTTATTTTCCCTTATGTTTCGATTGTTTCATTTTATATCAATGAAAACTATTTTTGGAACGAAGTTCCTTTATGCGGCTTGCGGTAGGTGTTGACTGGTAGAAATCGTCAAGTAAGAAAAAAGCGTTATGCCCCCTCCATGGGACTTCATAATATATATATATATACAGGGTGTCCCCGGACATCCTCTTTTCCTCTCGGGAATGTATAAGGGGTCAAAATATCACCAGTACTTCATATAACTTTTGTTCCTAAAAGCCTTCGTTACCAAGTTACGGGCCCTCAAAGTTACAAAATGAAAAATGTTTTTCTTTGATAACTTTCAAATAGAATATTCAAGATCATCTAAATTTTGGTGATTTACTAAACAAATGAATTCCTTCGATGAGCTTTCATGCAGGAGTCAGTTATTCTGCTACAAAGTCAGGAACGGACTACCCCCGATGGTCCACACCCCAAAACTTTGAAATGACTTGGATTTGTCAATATGTTTAAACAAATCAAGGTTACCTGGACAATTTCCTGAATAAAAGTACTCGTGTGGAAAATCGATCGGAGCAACTATTTTTGATAAAAATGCATTTTTGTTCGACGACATCCAACCTGAGATGTCTACCATTATTCGAAAAGATTAATTTGTAATGAAAATAGAAATGATAGGTACAATGTTCATAACGAATTTTTATCATGCAAACACGTTTACCTTACAAAACTCATGATGGAAATAATCAATCGCAAGTCTCAAGAGAAAACAGAAATGCAAAATCCGCTACAAAAACTGCTCGATATGACCCCCGTCTCTTTCAATACATTTTCTTAGTCGGCGCAAACACCCTCTCTGCACTTGAAATAGCATGCCAGGGTCGTTTCGTATGGCTTCACAATGTAATGTAGTTCTATTCAACAAGGCATCTCTGGTGTGGATAGGTGTAGCGTGAACGAGGCTTTTCAGATGTCCCCACAGAAAGAAATCCAATGGATTTAAATGCGGAGACCGCGGTGGCCATGAATATGGCCCACCTCTACCAATCCATCTATTGGGGAAAATCTGGTTCAGATGTCCCGCACAACAAACTGAAATGAGGGGAGCCCATCATGCATAAACCACATATCTTTCGGGTTTGCAATGGAACATGTTCCAAAAGTCCATTCAAATCGTTCTGAATGAACTCCAAATAACGTTCTCCATTCAATCGGTCATGTAGAACGAATGATCCTATAAGATGGTTTCCTATGATACCAGCCCAAACATTCACGTTGAATTTCCGTTGGTGTTCGGTTTGCAATATCCCATGGGGATTTTCTTCGGCCCATATGTGGAGATTATGAGAGTTGATTACTCCATCTCTACTGAAACCTGCTTCAGTGAATAAAACTCGAGTAATAAAAGTCATATCCTCTCTTTGCTTATCCAGGAACCAATTGGCATATACCAGTCGTGCTGGAAAATCTTCAGGTGAATGGCATGAACCTTCTGGATGTGGTATGGGTGGAGCAGTTGTTCCCTAATTATTCTATGAATAGTGGACTTGTATGTATAGAACTGTTCTGATATGTTTCTGATGCTCATTGAAGGATCATCAGCGATAGCTTCCAAAATATTTTCCTCCAATACAACGGTACGCACAGCCCTAGGAGCGCCCTCACCACCTCGTTTTGGCAAAACTGAACCTACAATAATATCGAAATAAAACAACAGGCTCCAGTTAATTATCCATTAGACATACCTGTCTCCCTCAAGCTGCGATCGACAGGCTCGAACGTTTCTCTTGCCGGTAACGTTCGATTGGGAAAATGCTCGGCATACAGACGACGGGCTTCTACAGCATTACCAAATGCTCGTCCATACAATGCAAGCATATCTGCATATTCGTTGAATGTAAACTGTTCGGCCATATTAAAACACTTCAAACTGTCCTAGCAGAATATTGACAATACAATGACAACGCACCACTCAACAAAACAAAATCGCATTCCAGTTGTCATTTTTTGTCCACACTAATTTTATTTCTTTCTACAAGGTGTTTTTGTCAACATCTGTGGAAGAAATGGAACATAAATTTATTCACCGGATATTTTTCACCTATTCATGTGCAGCCGTTTTTGTAGTTTATTCGTTTGCTTTTTATTAGTTATGTCTTCCAATGTGCGTTTTTTCAGCTAAATTTATCTTCGGGTTAAAGATTTTCTCCCATGAAATTATAGTTATCAGTGAAACTCCTCAACATTTAAGCTGTGAATACGAATTTGCAGCATCCAAATGTTGAGTTTCATAAGATTCAGATAACACAACACGAAACATGCTTATTCCACGCGTACATACAAAATATGGACTGAATTCGATATTTCATAGTGGAGTAGCTTGTTAGTTCAAAAACACCACGAATCTACATAACTTGATATTTCATTTGAAAAAATATCTACATTGTGAATGAAACTTTCAACTAGGTACTGTACTTTTTTTACGACTTTATTTTAGCATATTTGTATTATCTCTGTTATAAATGTTGGTGAATTAATGTTAGCATTAGTATTTCTATTGTGAAAATTTTTCATTTCAAATAATGGTGGACGATCGGGTTTGATGTCGTCGAGTAAAACTGCATTTTTATTAAGAATCGTTGCTCCGATCGACTTTCCACACGAGTACTTTCATTCAGAAAATTGTCTACGTAACCTTATTTTGTTGAAAACTATTGAAAAATTATCTGTCATTTCAAAGTTTTGGGGTGTAGACCATCGGGGGTAGTCCGTTCCTGACTTCGTAGCAAAATAACTGACTCCTGCATGAAAGCTCATCGAAGGAATTCATTTGTTTAGTCAATCACCAAAATGTAGATGATTTTGAATATTCACTTTGAAAGTTATCAAAGAAAAACATTTTTCATTTTGTAACTTTGAGGGCCCGTAACTTGGTAACGAAGGCTTTTAGGAACAAAAGTTATATGAATTACTGGTAATATTTTGACTCCATCTATACATTTCCGAGATAAAAAGAGGAAGTCCAGGGACACCCTTTATAGCAAACTATTAGTATTTCTTCATGCAGAATCACCCCCTGAAGTTCGTCGCACTTATTCACTAACACCCTGTATAGGTTTAGTATTGCTTGGTATTTCGTGACGATTTCTATCAGTCAACACCTACCGCACTGGAATTGTTTCATCACAGATAATTTATGAAAAAAATTCTTGGGCATATTGGTTCGTTTATTTTTATGACTTTTTCAATCGGGAATCTTATGAATTTTTTTCATATTCCATGCCATGTAGTGGGTGAACGTCATCAAACTATCAAATAGTCGTTTTGAGAATTGCAAAAGGCTTCCAAACATCCAAACAAAAAGATACAAAACTATTTTAATCCCATAACTTGTACTTAATTAGAAATTTTGAATCTCCAATTCGTTACTACTAATTAAAAGGAATATTTTCACCCGCTTGGGTTTTCATTTTGAAGACATTCGAATTTTTTGTTGAACTCGGTACCAATAAATACAACACACGCCACACCAATATTCAAACGCAAACCGAAACTCTAATAGCTCACCGTCACTCCTGAATACCAAATATTCGTTTTCCAGCACAATCGACGCCTCCGTCCAGCCACCGCATCCGCACGATACGAAGGCAGTCTTCGATCGGCGCCTACCACCAGGACCAGGCGATAACGGCGGTGACGACGCAACAACAGGCGTCGCATCAGACAGTCCCTCCCCAGCCACAGCACACTACAGTGCCTCTTTCCAGCAGCACCAGCTACTACACGAACAGCCCCAGCCCGCCACACGGCGCCGAAAATGGGGCACATGTCGAAGAAGTACTGGTAAGTTCTTGGATGAAACGGTATCTTCAACGTGCCCAACTGCCCCAGACCCCTCTTTTCCATTGGCAACTCTAGGCAAGTGCCCAGGGCCCCGCGATCTATGGGGGCCCCTGCGACGTAAAACGGGACGCAACCCACCCCAGTAAACCACCTACTCGATGATCGGGATTTCCCCAGCGCACATGACATTCGGCCGGCCGGGATTGGGAACCTGTAATTTGGTTCCCAGATTAAGAAAAGCCTGAATGTGTAATTCGGTTCCTGATATTTTTGGTTTTCCTAATTTTATGTATAATTTGGTTCCCGACCTTTTTAGTTTCCCTGGTCTTCAAGTGTAATTTGGTTCCCGGAAAAAAAATTATTTTAACCAATTAATTTTTATTTTATTTCTCTCATATTATAAAGAAAAAAAATATTTACTTTTCATTTGTTTATTAAATCAATATTTTTTTTTATAAACATACAACATATACATCACACAAGCTTCTATTGTTCTATACTTCGTATCTACTTATAATGATAAAAGTACAATATCAAATAGTTACAGCACAGTGAAAAGAAACACACTTAATAAAAGATTTTTTTATAAACACAACATATTTAACACACAAGCTTCTATCGTTCTATACTTCTTATCTACTTATAATAATAAAATACAATATCAAATAGTTACAGCACAATGAAAAAAAACACACTTAAAAAAATTTTTTATAAATTTCTTCTATCGTTCTATACTTCTTATCTACTTATAATAATAAAAATACAATATCAAATAGTTACAGCACAATGAAAAGAAACACACTTAATAAAATATTTTTTTATAAACATATAACATATTAACACACAAGCTTCTATCGTTCTATACTTCTTATCCACTTATAATAATAAGAATACAATATCAAATAGTTACAGCACAATGAAAAAAAACATACTTAATAAAATAATTTTTTATAAACATACAACATATTTATCAAACAAGCTTCTATCGTTCTATACTTTTATCTATTATAATAAAAAATTAAATATCAAATAGTTACAGCACGGTGAAAAGAAACACACTTGATAAAATAATTTTTTATAAACATACAACATATACCGGGTGTCCCAGTATACCTGTTCCAATGGATTATCTCAGCCATTTCAAAAGATAAAAATTTGAAAATTTCATGATCTCCAATTCGTTTAAGGAACCTTCAACTGAGAAAAACAAAAATTGAAAGTCACTTCCGGTTTGACCGGAAGTGACTCTGACTTTTTCATTTCAAATAGCACCCTGTATATTTCTTGCAATTTTTTAGTTCTACTCAAAATTAACTTTCCAACGATGTATCACACTTTGTATTTTACATTTGATTTGATGGAGAAAACGTCAATTGAAATGTCAAATTGAAAGAATTGCAGTAGGCTACGATATTTTGTATAATCTTCGTCTGTAGCATTTTTTCTTTCAAGGACAGTACGATTTCTATGAAATGATACACTTGTTGCCAAATTCGAAGCCAAGCGTGTGAAATACATAGCGCTTGGCATTCGTCTAACAGGGTATTTCTCTCTGTATGCACGTAGGGCAGCCCGACGATTATTTTCGCATTTTCCATAAATCAGTATCATATCCAATTTCTCTTGATTAGTGAAGTTATCATCATTTTCACGGTTATTCATTCTTGAATGTTGGTTTCTCTGACACGCACACAACTATTGAGAATTATTAACTGTCAAAGTTATAAACAAATGTATTCAAATGTTCCATGGCACACTAAGGTTTTCATTTAAGAATTATTAATTTTTCCTGATCTACTACAATTCTAATAATTTGAAATTTGACGTTCTCTTCATCATCTCGAATGCAAAATTGTTCATGAATTATCAATTATTATTGAAGTCAAAATCAAGATTACACAAAATATCATAGCCTACTGCAATTCTTTCAATTTGAAATTTCAATTGACGTTTTCTCCATCAAATCAAATGTAAAATACAAAGTGTCATACATCGTTGGAAAGATAATTTTGAGTAGAAATAAAAAATTGCAAAAAATATACAGGGTGCTATTTGAAATAAAAAAGTCAGAGTCACTTCCGGTCAAACCGGAAATGACTTTCAATTTTTGTTTTTCTCAGTTGAAGGTTCTTTGAACGAATTGAAGATCATGAAATTTTAAAAATTTTATCTTTCGAAATGGCTGAGATAATCTATTGGAACAGGTATACTGGGACACCCGGTATATCACACAAGCTTCTATCGTTCTACACTTCTTATCTCCTCATAATAATAAAAATACAATATCAAATAGTTACAGCACAGTGAAAAGAAATACACTTAATAAAATAATTTTTTATAAACATTCAACATATATATCACACAAGCTTCTATCGTTCTATACTTCTTATCTACTTATAATAATGAAAACACAATATCAAATAGTTACAGCACAGTGAAAAGAAACACACTTAATAAAATATTTTTTTATAAACATACAACATATATATCACACAAGCTTCTATCGTTCTATACTCCTTATCTACTTATAATAATAAAAATACAATATCAAATAGTTACAGCACAGTGAAAAGAAACACAAAATAAAATATTTTTTTATAAACATACAACATATATATCACACAAGCTTCTATCGTTCTATACTTCTTATCTACTTATAATAATAAAAATACAATATCAAATAGTTACAGCACAGTGAAAAAAAACACACTTAATAAAATATTTTTTTATAAACATACAACATATATATCACACAAGCTTCTATCGATCTATACTTCTTATCTACTTATAATAATAAAAATACAATATCAAATAGTTACAGCACAGTGGAAAGAAACACAAAATAATTTTTTATAAACATACAACATATATATCACACAAGCTTCTATCGTTCTATACTTCTTATCTATTTATAATAATAAAAATACCATATCAAATAGTTACAACACAGTGAAAAGAAACACAAAATAATTTTTTTATAAACATACAACATATATATCACACAAGCTTCTATCCGTTCTATACTTCTTATCTACTTATAATAATAAAAATACAATAGCAAATAGTTACAGCACAGTAAAAAGAAACACACTTAATAAAATAATATACTTCTTATCTACTTATAATAATAAAAATACAATATCAAATAGTTAGAGCACAGTGAAAAGAAACACACTTAATAAAATGTAGTCCACTAATTTCATTTCTAGAATAAGATTCTATCATTTTTGCTATACATTTTTGGCGATTTTTTACTTTACTGTTATGTATTTGAGCGGTTATATTGATGCTTTGTAATTTTACATAAGTTTCAATTTGAAATTCTTGAAGTTTTTCCAAAAAATTTAAAATGTTTGGATGTTCTTCATAAAAAGATGCATTAAAATGTTTATGAAAAGATTCACAAGCATTAGTGGTTCGTGTAAGCTCAGCTGAATTCTCAGCCCAAAGAAAGGGTGGAAAAAGAGAAACTTTTCTGTTATATAATTATCTGTTAAGTAATCGGAATACTTTTGAATTTTTTCGTCTATTGGTGCTATCGCAAACAAATCAAAAACAAAGCGTTCGCTAATGTCGTGAGGACTTAAAAATGTAAGACCAAAAGTCATGCATAGCCAACTACCAACTTCAGACTTTTCATTTTTATATTCGGCTATAAGGCCGAATTCTTGAATTTTTCTAAACCACGATTGGGCAAGGTGAAACCGACAGCCAATTATTTGTGCTAAATGAAAAATTTGTTAGACTGCTTTGTGGATGCCCTTCTCAAAATCGATTTTGAAATTTTTAATGTAACACCATCATGTTTACAAATATTTATTATTGATTTAAATAAGTTTTTATACGTGAAATGGAATGCTTAGGGAAATGTCCTAATTTTCCTTTCTTGTTGTAGTTAATTTTGTTCTTCGATATAATGGACAGTAAATCTTGCAATGATATCAATCAAGTACCAGAAATAAATGAGTCCTCAGCCACTTGGTATTTTTCTTCTTGAAGCTTTAATGAACTTTGGGTAACAATAATGAAGGACCACCCGTCTATCAAACAGGACAGAAATGTTAAGCAGGTTTGTTGAAAGTTAAGGTATTGTCGATATACATGGAAGCTCGTTAAAGGAAGATGTATATTTTAACCTGTCAACGTGACAACGGTTGTATTCTATTCGGAAAATCAGCTTCTCTCAAGTATTTTCTGTATGAAAATTGGAAAGTTTACTCACTAAACTTAGTCCGATTGCGGAAATAACTTTATCTTCTCTTATTGGCGTACTTATACTCTTTTTCGGAAATAAACAATGAACTTGTTTTGAAAAAACAATCAGAATTCATGACAGATTTTTCTAGCATGACATTTCTATCATTATTACATGCCTTCTTGATTTTATTTCCAATGAGACACAAAACTGAGGAAATTGTACAGGGCTGGCCTCAGACATTTTGGCAAGCTAATTTTCAACATTTTTAACCATGTTTAAACATTACGTATCTGAGCGTTTATTAGGTAACAATGAAAAAATTTATGGAATATATTGCCCATTACAAAAACCGTGTAAAGTAAAAAACTGACAAAAAAATTGCGCACAATAATTAAACGTATCATCTAAATAAATTTGTGTGACTTTTTCCAAAATCTGAATATTTGATTTACACGAAAATATTACTATCTGTTCACTTCTGTTATTATACAATGAAAATTGCTCACCTCTAGAGGTTTGTGTTTGCCTCGTCAAGGAAGTCAAAAGATTCCTCGATGTTTTTTGGTAAACTTGGTTTTGGAATTATTCTATGAGCGTTATAGATGTTTCTTCTGACTCAAGCAATATAATTTGTAGTAAATGTTGATGGCAGATTTTCCTGTAATATTCTGCGAATGACCTTCACAGATTTTTCGGACAGGTCCTCCACAGCTTTTCGTTTGCAGGCAGAATTAACAATTTGGCGATTTAAGTCCTGCACAACTGCATCATGAGAATGTTCTTGTATGTGTTTTGTAATGGTTAAACTTTCAACACATTCGCCCAAAGTAAGAACAAATGATTTGCACTTTCTATTTGTACAGCAGACCATCGCTTCTCACCACTTTTCAGGATCTTTTGAAAACCGTATTTATAGTTATTAAAAATTAATAACTGTTTTCCTCGTCCACTCAAAATTATTTATAATAATAATAATAATATCGTTTATTATGCATAAAGTACATTTTATACATAAAAGGAAAAGGGTTAGCCAAAGGCTATCTTCCACCCCTCCTAAAAATTATATAGTGTGTGTAAGAAAATAATGATAAAATTAAAAAGAAAAATACTTATTCACTACCAAAACAATGTTAGAGAAAAAAACAATGTTAGAGAAAAAAAGAAAGAAATCAATAATGAAGAGAGAAAGAAAGAACAAAACAAAATGTATACAATCATAAATGTGCTAATATCCTTGACATTCCATTGGTCAACTTAACGAATACATCACAATATTATACATTGAGTCTCATATTAGCACTGAGCAGTAAGCAGCTGTGATTTTATTTCTTTCTTGAATTGATGAATATTATGATGTAAAATGGGTAAAATTTCATTCAGATAACTAGGGGCAATATTTGAAAAACATCCTTCATATTTGAAAGTACGGTGCCTAGGTATGTTGAATGAGTTAATTCTCAAATTGACCGAATGTATGTCAGAATGCCTGCTTAATAGACTATATAAATAACTAGGAGTTTTAGTTTGGAGCAACTTAAACAGAAAAATTGTTATCAAATATTGGACTCTGTACCTCACATTCAACTCCTTCGTTTTTAACAAAAATGGCGTGACATGTTCACCATATGGAATGCAGCATACGAATCGCATGCAAGCATTTTGTATGCGTTGTAACTTCAATTTGTTATATTGCGGCAAAAAATTGTAATACACCGAACAACAATACTCGATATGGGGGTAAATAAGAGTTTTAACTAGCCTGAGTTTCATTTCTTCAGATAACTGATACTTGAATTTATACAGCGATTTGAGTTTGAAGAATGATACTTTAAAAATGTTTTTCACATGTTCATCGAAAGACATGATTACGCCAAGATTTTTAGCACTATCTACCCAGTCAATGTCTGCGTTATCGAGAGTGAGCCTAAAGTTTCTTTGGGTTTCAGCTTTTTGTCCCTGAGATCCTATGCATAGAGCCAAGGTTTTATTTGGATTGATTTTCAGTCCATGATGCTCCGAGTAAAGGAATGTTTCATGCAAATCTGAGTTTAAATTAGCTACGCAACTTTCTGTATCAGTGTTATGGGAAGACAAATATAACTGTATATCATCTGCGTATAGATGTACCTGACAATGTGATAGGGAAGTGGGGTAATCAAAAATAAACATTGAAAACATCAAGGGCCCCAAAATGCTTCCCTGTGGTACACCTGAGGAGGTTTCTTTAGGGTTGACCATGAGTAATCATCCAGTTTGACCCTCTGTGATCGGCCTGTGAGATAGCTGGTCATCCATTTGAGAGAAATGTCGTCGAATCCTATGAACTTGAGTTTGCCAATGAGCAAATCGAAATTAACTAAATCGAAAGCTTTGCTTTGATCAAGCAGTACTAAAATGGTGACTTCTGACTCATCTCTGGATTCATGGCGATAATTTAAGACAACTTTAAAGAAAATTGAATGTCACTGAGCAAGCACGATTCAAAAACACAACTGACTGTCACAGAAGCAATACAACTCTAAATAAAAGTAATACTCATAGAACAACAAAAAAATAGACAATTAATTTTTGGTTTTCCCAAATTTTACTTACACGAACAAGGGATTAGGCAGGTAGTCCCCGGAAACCAAATTACTAATGACCTTTTTGGGATTGGGAACTGAATTACATATTATTATCAAGCATCTCAAATAAATTTCTAATTTACTACCTGACGGGAACCAAACTACCAACACCCCCGGGATTCCTCTTTCACGCGCACTTAACCGCCTGTTCTGTTTTGTTTTATGTTCGCTACTGTTTATTTCAGTTCAAGAAAATAATAATACTGAATTAAAATACAAAATGTCATATCTTAGTGGCCCAGAAAAAAGGAGAAAAAGCTGCACAACAGAAAGAAATAATGGAAAAGTTACCAAAATTAACATCATATTTTACACCAGGAGCTTCTAAAGATGTGGAATAAATTTGCCGCAATATACGATTTCCAATGTGTTTGGATGTTGGATGGTGTCTATGAAAAATTCTTCATATGAACATAGGTCCGCAACCGCTTTATTTCTTAGATACAGGATGTTGAAATTTAACAAAAAAATCAATTGTTCCCCAATATCTCTGAAACCGCTTTGGATTTTTTTTTATTTTGGTACATGCAAAGTACGCATAAAAATACATTTTTTCCATGATGAAGGATTTCCTAATTTTCATCAGTGGCGTCCCTGTTAACATGCCCTGTCATATTTTTGATCAAAATAATGATACGCCACTGTATTTTCCAAATAAATACTATTTTTGTAATTGTCCTCTATCTTCTCATAAAAATGGTCTTTTGCCTTTTTTTCGTCCGGTGGACGGTTTTCGATTTAGAAAATAAAATTCATTCATTTGCTTGTCCCTATTCGATTTTTTCTCTTAGTCTTAATTTCACAATTGTGGTAACCAAAGAATCTAGGCAAGATTTTTATAATTTAATAGTAACTATTATTTAGTTTTTGTAATGAGTACGCATAAGAATACATTTTTTATTTTTAAAAACAACTATTATGAACAGAAAATACCAAAATCAAATTAACTGTTCAAAATGTCCGCCTCCTGCAAGTATGCACGCTTCAGCCATCCTTGGCATTGACTCGCGTACTCTCTGGAAAATTCCTGGAATATTCCTTATTGCTTCACAGGAAACTATTACGCGGTTTCGCAATTCTTCCTCAGTTAGAATTGGTTGACTGTACACCAAAGTCTTAAGATGTCCCCAAAGAAAATAATCAAGACTGTTTAAGTCTGGGGATCTAGCTGGCCATAACTCTGTTTCCCCACGACCTATCCAGCGATTTTGAAAGTTTTGGTTTACATATCCGCGTACCAGAGCACTAAAATGAGCAGGTGCACCTTCGTGCATAAACCACATGAGATTTCGCATTAAAATAGGAACATCTGCCAAACAGAATTGGCAAATTATCTATCAAGAAATTGGCGATAATTATCTCAATTTAATCTGAGTGGTAAAAAAAGGTTCAATTAGGTAATCTCCAATAATTCCAGCCCAGACATTTAATGAGGACTGCTCCTGGTTATGAGATTCCACGATTGCATGCGGATTTTCCTCGGCCCAAAAATGATTATTATGAAAATTTCTGATCCTGTTTTTAGTAAAACTAGCTTCGTCCGTGAATAAAATTTCCCTGTCAAATAAAGGATTTTCGGTAACTTTTTGGAGAAACCATTGGCAGAAATTCACTCGTAATGGAAAGTCTCGAGGAAGTAGAGCCTGAACCCGTTGAATGTGATAGGGATATCATGAACAATTCTCCATACTAGAATATGGGCAATATTCAAATTATTGGCAACTTGCCTCGTAATTATTTCAGGATTTTCGTCAACTGAATTTAAAACAGCTACCTCAATTGCTGGAGTTCTTGCAGTTCGATGTGCTCCTTTCAGGTGATGATTTGGGTCAAAACTTTCTGTTTCACATAACCTTCTGTGGGTGCTTGAAGTCGTTCGAGCATCAGGAACCATTCTATTTGGGAAGCGCTCTTGATACAGTCAAATGCATTCAAATGCGTTCCCGTCAGCAAGCCCATACAAGTAATGCATGTCTGCTAATTCGGTATTTATAAAATTTACCATGTTTTTTTTCAATAAACAAGTTTTTATAACGTAAATAATATCACGACTAGCTAAAGAAGTGTCAAAATTGTTTACGATGAAAACAACGGAATGTGTTCTTAGCATACTAGATGTTTCTAGCCCACAAGATAATCCTACTACTCTACAACGGCTGATTTCGCATAGGGACAAGCAAATGAATGCATTTCATTTTCTAACTCAAAATCGTTCGCCGGACGAAAAAAAGGCAGGAGACCATTTTTATGGGAAGATAGAGGACAATTACAAAAATAATATTTATTTGGAAAAAAGATAGTGGCGTATCATTATTTTGATCAAAAATATGGCAAGGCATGTTAACAGGGACGCCACTGAAAATTAAGAAATCCTTTATCACGGAAAAAATATATTTTTATGCGTACTTTGCATGCACCAAAATTGAAAAAAAAAACTTGAGAGGTGTCAAGGGACACCCGGATGGAACGAAGTTCCTTTCGATTAATTAGTAAAGGAATTGTAATTTTTTTTTTTTTTTTAAGTTATAATAATATTTTATATATATATGCACTCTGTCTGTCTATTCTTTCGTACACGTCATAGATGCGCGGGACTTTGTAAACACAACAGAGTGTGTGTATATATATATATATATATATATATACAGGGCTATTCAAATTCGTTTCTGTACATGGGGATCTCGTAAACGATAAGAGATAGAGTGTCGGTTAAATTGTGGCAAAGTTGCGTATTTTAGAGACCTATTCAATGATGTGAAAAAATCGAATTTAGCTCTTTTGGTTCTGGAGATATACAGGAAAAACCAAAAAATCCCAAATTATTTTTTTGCCTGTATCTTCTTTATTCGCAGGCATATTGAAAATCTGTCCACATTTTGCTATTGGCACTTGATGTGGGCTATCAGAATATGTTCATGAATCTTTTATACAGGGTGTCATCTGACTTGGGCCACCCCCTTTTGAATTTTTAAATACGGACCTGTATTTTTGTTGTAGTTTTGCATCGTCGACGTTCACTTCATACTGAGAAATTTAATTTAATTTTATATTTCGGGAAGTTTCGGTAATATTTTATTATAATTCGGTGAATTATTCCTTTTAAATTACGGCCCTGGAAATTGGTTGACTGAGTTAAATAAAAACACAATAGCAACTTTCACGTCTCCCCATGTACCATAGTGTTTTTCGAGGGTATTTTTTTCATTTTTAGGTACCAATTCATATTTCTTCACATTTCAAATGCTCTTTGAGCGTTTTCTACAATGAACTTCGAATAGCAAAACCTTTTATGATTATCTGAAACATATCTACAACAAAATAGATTATACATATGTATTTTGTCAAGCTGCAAAAGAAATGATAGCAATAATTACATCCGAAACGAACACTATAAGTGTAATGAAAATTGAAATATAGTAATTTATATACAAAAAATTAATGGCGCAATAAATGTTCGAATTGGAGTCCTTCCATTTCGAGACATTTTTGAACTCGTTTTTTCATATTATTTATTGCCCTTAATACACTTCTTTGCTGCATTCAAAATCCTCAATCTCAAGTCTTCCATATTTTCTATCTCTCCGCCAGCGTAAATCCTATTTTTCAATGTCCCCCATAGAAAATAGTCCAAAATAGTAAGATCTGGTGATCTTGCAGGCCATCTTATTGGCCCATTATTTGCTATCCATCTGTTGTTGAATGTGGTATTCAGAAACTGATTAACCTCTCTTGTACAATGAGGACGAGCTCCATCATGTTGAAACCAGATTCCATTCAACCTACCTATTGGAATATCTTCGAGGTATTCAGTGAAGGTGGTCCTTAAGAATCGCAAATAACGTTCGCCATTCAATGTCTCCTGGAAAATATATGGCCCAAGAATTTTATTATCAAAAATTCCTGCCCATACATTAAATCCAAATCGCACTTGAGGGCGAACTTCTCTGAAATTATTTTCATTGGTCTGAGACCAGACATGTTCATTATTCCTATTGAATACACCGCAGTTTGTGAAACGACTCTCATCGGTCCAAATGATGTTATTCAAAAAATTCCCATCTCTTACGATTTGTCTACGCAACCAGTTGCAGAAATTTGTTCTTCTTTCGGGATCTCCTGGATGTAATTTATGAACCGTTTTAATTTTGTAACATTTAAAATTATGCTTCCTGAGAGTGCGCCAAACTGTCGTTTGTGGCAAATTCAATTCATCTGCAATTTGTACCGATGATTTCGATGAATTTTCATTAATCTAAAATTCAGTGATATTACTGAGAGTTTATTAAAATTTAAAAAACTTACTTTTCAACAATACTTTCCTCTATTTCGGCTGGAGTTCTGTTACCATAACTTTTGCGAGGCTTATTGAATGATCCAAATTCGCTGAGGTTTTGTCTAATTTCTGGAACAAAGTTTCATGCGGTTGACGCCTTTCAGGATAAATTTCCATATACCGTTGGGCTGTAGCATAACTGTTTCTATGGTTTTCATAATAAATTTTCACCATGTCCCGTTTTTCTTCAGCGGAAAACATCATTTTTACACCAATAAACTCAAAGATATACAACAAATATGACAAATGTCAAAATATTATCGACAATTGTTCTCATAGTCTACTGAGATTTCATCGGTATTAAACATGGTAACTAAAGACATTAGCAACTTATAGGTAAGTATTATAGTAACTAGCGAAAATGTGGTGTTATGATCTTTCTATCTCCAAGAATCACTTATGGTGCAAGAAAATGTGGAAGACTTGAGATTGAGGATTTTGAATGCTTTCGCAACAATGCAGCAAAGAAGTGTATTAAGGGCAATAAATAATATGAAAAAACGAGTTCAAAAATGTCTCGAAATGGAAGAACTCCAATTCGAACATTTATTGCGCCATTAATTTTTTTGTGTATATAAATTACTTCATTTCAATTTTTATTACAATTATAGTGTTCGTTTCGTATGTAATTATTGCTATAATTTCTTTTTCAGCTTATCAAAATACATATGTAAATCTATTTTGTTGTAGATATGTTTCAGATAATCATAAAAGTTTTGCTATTCGAAGTTCATTGTAGAAAACGCTCAAAGAGCATTGAAAATGTGAAGAAATATGAATTGGTACCTAAAAATGAAAAAATACTCTCTAAAAACACTATGGTACATGAGGAGACGTGAAAGTTGCTATTGTGTTTTTATTTAACTCAGTCAACTAATTTCCAGGGCCGTAATTTAAAAGGGAATAATTCACCCAATTATAATAAAATATTACCGAAACTTCCCGAAATATAAAATTTAATTTAATTTCTCAGTATGAAGTGAACGTCGACGATCCAAAATCTACAACAAAAATACAGGTCCGTATTTAAAAATTCAAAGATGGGGGTGGCCCAAGTCAGATGACACCCTGTATAAAAGATTCATGAACATATTCTGATAGCTCACATCAAGTGCCAATAGAATGTGGACAGATTTTCAATATGTCTGCGAATAAAGAAGATACAGGCAAAAAAATAATTTGGGATTTTTTGGTTTTTCCTGTATATCTCCAGAACCAAAAGAGCTAAATTCGATTTTTTCACATCATTGAATAGGTCTCTAAAATACGCAACTTTGCCACAATTTAACCGACACTCTATCTCTTATCGTTTACGAGATCCCCATGTACAGAAACGAATTTGAATAGCCCTGTATATATATATATATATAGAGAGAGAGAGAGAGAATATGTTTATTGTTGCTAAGAGTTATCTCTTGTTAACAAACACAATGTTATTCAGTAAGATTATCGATAATCAGTCAATTTACAAATTTTGTACAGCTCATTTTAAAATTATAACAGACATTAGCTTATTGTAAATAGTTAAGTTTTCACAATAACATTAATAAAATGTAATATAATACAATAAAAGAACATAAATAATATAGATTAAACAGATAATATAAAAAGATGGAAAGATTGGTATACTTAATAAACTAGGATATCACAGTGTGTCAATAAAGTAATCTTGTAGATTATAATAGGCTTTATCACTCAATAAGCTTTTTGTTTTTTTTTAATTGTTTTAGCGATGTTGTTCCTTTAATTTCTAGCGGGAGTTTATTGTACATCTTAATACCATTATATATAAGTGAGTTATGTGTCAAAGTTGAATTGGGTATTGGAAGCCTGAGTTGGTTAGCTTGACGGGTTGAATATGCAGTGTTTGTGACTTCATAATTAGCTCTGTTCTTGTGGATTATGGTCACTGTTTCCATTATATATATATATATATATATATATATATATATATATATATATATATATATATATATATATACTCTCTCGACTTCGTAAACACAACAGCGTATAGGTTAGAACACGCACGGCTTGCTAAATACATACGCATTGATATTGTAATATTAAAATATAATTTGCTTTTAAATTTATTAAAGTTTGACGCGTACACTTCTAAACACACAATAATGGAGAGATTATAACGCGTATGACTTGGTTAGCACAATAGTAAAGAGAGGTTGTGATGCGTACTTGCTAAAAATACATAAGCATTTATTATTGTCTGTATAAAATCTCTACTTACCTAACTCCATCAGGAATATCCGGAACTTGTGCAGAAACACTGTCAGAATTCATTATTGTTATTATTTTTTATTATTTATTATGTACGAAAACCTGTATACACTCAACAAAAATAATCGTCGCTACACCACACTGTTCGATGTGAAATAGAAAGACGAAACGAAAATAACTGGCTTGCTTTCTATGAGAGAGAGAGAGAGAGAGAGAGAGACAGACAGAGAAACACGCGCACGCCATAGCGAAAGTCTCGTTACAACTTTTGGTCTTAATTTATTCCGTCTAGCCCTCTTTCGCAACGCGCGATAAGGAACTACGTTCCAAAAGCCGAAGCGGTTTCAGAGATATTAGAGAAGAACCGATTTTTCTGTTAAATTTCAACATCGTGTATCTCAGAAATAAAGCGGTTGTGAACCTAAGTTCATATGAAGAATTTTTCTTAAAATCATACAAGGATTGTCGCCCTTCAGGATCAGCATTCAATTATGAAACACCCTGTATAGCCCCAAACCGTCTCTACTCTTTGAATCTCTCAGTGCTGCGGGATACTCTGATAAAAAAAAATCTTCAATTTATTGCTGAAGTAACCGGTATAAACATTATTTTTTCAGGTGCCGCTGGACTCCACATCGAACCACCACATACACTTGCAACATTCCACCCTAGATTCACATTCGGACAATTTAGTTATAAGTAGGAGTCATCTCGAGCATATCAATTGCAAGCTGGACCAGCTCTCGAAGCGGGTGCACTCGTTGGAGACAACGCTCGCCACCGATGTCAAAATGATACTGGCGCTGCTGCAGGCGCAGCAGCAGCCCTCCAGCAGCGAGGTGTCTACCGTTAAACAAGAGGTACGTACTTACAATATAGGAAAGCAGTTGAAACATAGAATAGTTTTGTAGAACTTGCAATACATCATAATGATACAGAATTAAATGTTGTTTAAATCATAACTTATAAATAAAAGTAATCATCTAGCAGTTGAGCTCATCCAGTATTGAAACGACCACTTTGGCCTTCCCCTACCTAACAACCAATTTTTCTCGAAGATACTCGAACCATTGTCTAAAGCCGCGGTCAGACTAGGCTGTTTAGCAGCCGCTACTAACCAGCCGCAGGTAAATATCGTCATCAGCCAGCGGATCTGAAGGGTTCACATTATAAAGTAAATAGTCGCTAGTACAGCTGCTGCCGAGAACCACACCAGTGTAGGTTTGTAGACGTCATCTGCTCCCCCACCACTCTTCTTTGACTTTTTTATTTTGTAAACTTCATTTCTACATGTATCACGTAGACTCTTAATTTTTCTCTTCAATGGGGCCAAACCTGATTTTAGTCCTCGTTCTTCAAGTCTTTGCAATAACTCATTATAAGCTGCGTCTTTGGCATTTCTGTCAATGTTGTCTGCAGACGAAGCGTCTCACAGGCAAGGATAATTTCGGAATAAATCTAGAAATGTTATAATGTCTTTGCCCGACCACTTGTTGCTATCAACCATAATCACCGTTAATCACAAAAAGAAGTAGAAAATACAGTATAATGAAACTAAATAAAACTGCATAAAACCAACTAGACATGTCTTAATTCACCAGCCGCTACTAGGGGTTCACATTGGCTGGCTGGCGCCAGCCAGGAGATCACGTGACTGCCAGCGCAGGGTAGGCAGCGCTAAAAAGTTGAACATGTTCAATTTCTGATTGCGGCTAGTAAACACTAGCCCGCTGGCATTCACCAGCCGCTGGTTCTGGATCAGACTAGGCTGCTTGCTGGCAATATTACCAGCGGCTGGTTTGTAGCGGCTGCTAAATAGCCTAGTCTGACCGCGGCTTAACTGTGGCTATTAATAGAAATTCCATAGGCGTACCAAATTATTTGGTATAGGCAAAACACGAGACGTAGTTTTTGGCGGAAGAGTTTTGTGATTATGGTCCGATTCGATTCAAAATTGGTATGTGAGGGTTTTCGGGGTCGGAGATTCTGAATAAATAACTGCACTACCTATTTATTAATCTGGTGAAGATTCGCCGTAGCATATGCAGCCACATCACATCGTGTCCACTCGTGTTTTCCCCCTCTCTACCTACCAAACGGTCGTTTCAATACTGGACGAGCTCTACGACTAGTCACTGGTGGATCAGAGGGGGGGGGCATGCCCCCCCCCCTTAGAGTTCTGGATAGTTGATATTGGTTCAACAACCAGAGTCGATTCAGTGCCGAAACAACCAGTTTGTTCAATTTGAACATTATAATACCCACGGTAATTAGGGTAATTGGTATGACATCTCTGGATTCAATGGCAGTTGCCTTGGTGGAAAGATTCAACTAACTTTTTCATCAGAATCTGGAGGTTTTGTTCGCAGAATTTAAAAGCGAACTGAGGTTTTGGAAGGCGAAGTGGGTAAAAACCTCGGAAGAAAAACTTGCTCACTGCGATAAAGTAATTTTTCCTTTGATAACATTTTAAAAAATTCTCATTACACTTCCGATCAGTGTTGCCTCATCGGAAAAAAGTTTTTCTTCGTTGAGGCGAATAAAAAGTTGACTCCGATCTACTATTTCAGAAGATAGACTATCTGGCTTAGCCATTATTAACGCCCATCCGGACATTGTGATCAATGCAACATTAGTTATTAATAGATTTGCCAACAGTTGCCAAAGGCATATGGATTTTGTTTCATAAACAATAAATTGATAAGGTTATTATTGGAATTGTGGATTTGTGTTTTTGTTTGTTGCGTCACATTTTTTTCCATCTTATTTATGTTATTGTTAACTGATTCCAGTTGTTTTAAGTATATTTGCAATGCGCAAACAGTGGCCAAAGGCATACATATTTTGTTTTAGAAACAATAATTATATAAAGTTTTTGTTTTACTTTTGAGAGTTTATCATTTAAAATAATTGTCGAATTGTGTTTTAGTTTGTTTCGCAATATTTTTTCCATTTTATTTATATTATTATTCACTGGTTTCAGTTGTTTCAAATAAAAAAATATATATTTCATTTTATTCCTATGGATTTTATAACTTTGGTTACTAATTTCCATTAACTCATGCCCCCCCCCCCCTGAAAAACTCCCTAGATCCGCCAGTGCGACCAGCAACATTCTCGCACAAGGCTGATGCGATGCATGCTGTGTACATACTATACGTATGGACTTGGAGCATGGGGGAGGAGTTTAACGTGCAGCGTCGCAGCGGCGGAATCGGACAAACTGGTCCAGACAGTATCACCTATCCCCATTTACTGCTGTGATAAAAAGGGTGTCTACAAAGTGCGATAGTTTAAATTTTTCGGTCGCAAACGTCAAAACGGCATTTGTATAGTGATTCGGCGGGTAAAAGCTTCGTATCAAAGACAGGCCCAGTGTCGAAAGTGCGCGTATAATAAATGAACGACAATGAACGATTAGGCCGCAAATAACCTCAAATCAAATGTTTGGACGTCCCTCGGTGAGCGTTTATGTATGAAAATACTGCGTAGACGTGTTTACAGTCGCCACAAGCATTCGCTCTGCAAGTGCAGGAAGTTTTAGTAACTTCTCTGTCACGAACAGTCTACGAAAGGAAAAAAGGTCAATTGACAAATTTTGCAAGTTCAATGTTCACATTGATATAAACAAGTGCATTTTTTCCATACTAATAATAGAAACATGGGAGATTTCATACCTCCCAGACTATTCGGTGAAACATTACAAGTAGTAGAGCAGGTGAAATATCTAAGGCTGATTCTTGACAAGAAACTAACCTGGAACCCGCATCTTCAACATGTAACCAATAAAAGCAAGATAACCTTCATGATGTGCAGGACAGCTTTTGGAAACACCTGGGAGCTCAAACCGAAAGCCATGCACTGGCTTCACACAGCGGTAATAAGACCAAGAGTAACTTATGGCTCACTCTTATGGTGGCCAAAAACAAATCAAAGACAGGCAAAAACCAACCTTGGGAAAATCCAGAGGCTTGCCTGTTCTGCATCACGGGTGCAATGAATAGCACTCCAACAGCTGCAATGGAAATCATCCTAAACCTCGAACCCCTTGACTTACATGTCATTGGAGAGGCCAGGATGAGTGCATACAGACTGAAACAAACAAAAAACTGGAGAATCCGAACAACTGGACATACCAGAATCACTCATGTAATCAACATCGAAGAACTCGAAATGATTTCAGACTACATGCAACCCCTATACTCATTCGAAAAACCATTCGAAACACGAAAATGTATGTATGTAGAAAAGAAAACAATATTTTCAATATATTTTTTATATTTCTTCCATATTTATTAATATTTCTTTAATATTTTTTTATTCCTGTAATTTACTCCTACATCAGACATGTAAGTTTTAATTAAATGTTATCAATAGTTTGTGAAAATATTCATACATAATTCGACAGAGTACTGATTTGTTGTAACAAACAAATTTAAGCTGTTGCACTTTAAAAACACTCTATTTATCAAAGGTGCAAAAATACGGATAATTTGCGCTATCTGGAGTAATTTGCCCGATTCCGCCACTGCGGCGCCTCTTACAAAGGTGCTCCAAGTCCATACAGTTACCAATTATATCATCATGTTACGGTTGCAAACTAAACCTGTCTTTTTTCAACAACCTGAGACTGCCCGGAAACCATATTAATCACTGGCTCTCATAGAAAAGGGCATGGCTAACCTACATTACCAAAATTCAATTGTGTACCAAAATTCAATTGTGTACCAAACATCTTATAAAATCAAATAAATATCCTTCCCGACGAAGAATCGAAACCGGAACCCGAGTAGGAAACGATGGCACTAACCACTACTAACAGAAATAGAATTATTCATCTGCCAATTCCTCAAAATAAATAATTATGTAAATATTTTTTTATATATCACGTTTATAAAACTATATATATATATATATATATATATATATATATATATATGTATATATATATATATATATATATATATATCTAAAAAAATATTTAAATGATTATTTAATACTTTTTTGTCCGTTGTATAAACGTGGTAAATTGAAAAAATATTTCATTTAAATAATTATTGTATACCTCTTAGTCCGTTTTATGAACGTGGTATATGAAAAAAATTATCTAAATAATTATTCATTTCTTTCAATTCTGTGTCGCTCATTGTCCCTATTGAATGTTTCCTTCTGGGTTTCCGGATTTTTTGGGAGTGTTCTTCCGTTCTATTTTCGGGTTTTTATATGCTCGTTCCTCTTGCCTATTTTCTGGAGCCTTAAATTTTTCTTCGTCTTTTCCTTTTTGATTTTCATTGGTTACTGGATTTTTCTTGTTGGTTTTTTCGGCTCGTTTGGTTTGTTTACCACCCATGTTTAGATTTCCATTTGTATTTGGGATTTTCTGGGTTTTCTAGACCTTTTTCTTTTTGGTATTTTGTGTCTTTGTGTTATTCGCAGATGACATGAAAATCTTCAGGAGGATCGAAAATGTCCAAGACTGTATCCTCCTTCAACAAGATCTAAATAAGCTTTATGAATGGTGTCTTACAAATAAACTTCAACTCAACATAAATAAATGCAAGTATTTAACAATATCTCTGCGCCACAACACCAACTTATTTAACTACTCAATCAATGAAACCCCGCTACAATATGAACAACACATCAAAGATCTTGGAATTTATTTCAATGATAAACTAAACTTTTATGTACACATAACAAAAACTATTTCATCAGCCAAAAAAATGCTAGGATTCATCTTTCGAAACTGCAGAGATTTCACAAACATAAAATGTTATGCAACCCTATTTAATGCATATGTCAGGTCCAGAATCGAATATTGTTCACTAATACGGTCCCCAAGCTATACTATATATATATTGAACAAATAGAATCAGTTCAAAGAACCCTCATGAAGTACATGGCATGGAAAACGGATGGACAATATCCCCCTCAAGGCATAGACAATAACATCCTTTTAAAACGTTTTGAAATGCTCTCACTCAGAGAACGGAGAATTAATTATTCTTGTATTTTTTTGTATAAACTCATCCACAATCTCGTAGACTGTCCAGATCTGACTGCTCAACTGAACTTCTATGTACCAAGAATTAACAGCAGATCCGAACAGACATTTTACATTTCAGTCCCGCGAACAAATATCATGGCAAACTCACCAATAAATTCAATGTGTAGTAATTTCAACACACTTTGTAAAAAAATTGACCCATTCCTAAGCTCACTGGACCAATTCAAATCACAGTTAAAAGCCCATAACTGAAAAAGTTGAAAACTGCAAATAAAATGTAACACACATATCACAATAATCTTAATCTGTCCTGTAATTGGGTGTACTCCTGTTTGGACAATAAAGTGTTTATTTATTTATTTATTTATCTAATATATTATTCTTAGCCGGTTATGTATTTTGGCAAATGTGGAGAACAGCAATTTTTCTCCGAATAAGGGTTTTCTGATGGTGTTTCCTTATTCCTCTTTCAATTACCCAGTTTCTTTCCACTATATTTTCCACTTCGCGTTTTTTCGTCTGTTTTTGTGTTAACCTCGATAAGGACGGATTTCTCATCTCTCTAGTGTCTGTATTAGGTTTAGTAATGTTAGTATTCATTATATTGAACTGTTTTTCACAGAAATTCGCTTGTTTGCCTCATCCTGGGGAAGTATTATAGTATACAATTTCACAGATTTCGCGAAGTTTTTCAGCTTCCGCAACTGTGAAACTAGAAATTTCACTGTTGTCCATTGTACACTTACTTAGTAAACTATTTTTATCTATATCACTTGCCTTCCCACGCTTTAAAAAGTATTTTTTGGGTGTTTTCCTACCAAGTATTCGTTTGTGGCATTTTGTTTTCACTTGTTTCACTTTTGTGTTATACTTGGCATTTTTCCCGCTGGATTCCTCCATCGGGGGATGTTTCAAAGTATTATTTCGCGCAAATAGCCGTGGTTTTTGTGTCTTTTCACTGTTTTAAGAGGAAGTAATTGTTACTTTAACAGATTTTTAGATTTTCTAACCTCACTTTCTCCCTTGCGCGATGCCTGAAAGATCGGGAAGCAATAGGGTTCACTATCGCGGAGCACACTCTAGATCGCAAAACAACGCCCGCTCGTCTCCGGTATGGAGAGATTGTGTGATCCTAAACTCACTTTTTGTGGCCCGTAAAAAAACAGATAGAGAAGAAAACGAGTTAATATTGTAATTTCATCCAGTTCTGACCCATTTCCGAAGTTTCAAGTCTCTATGTCATCGGGAAGCGAGCTAATAAAAACGTGGTAAAAAATTCGTAATTTTTGTTTTGGTCCGCCTAAAAAATCGTCAAGAGCTCACATAATAGCTATTCATGAAACGAGTACATAATACTTTAACAATACTTCAACAATGCTTAAATATTCTAAGCCACCTTAATATTATAGTTGGTGCATTCAAATAAATGAACTCATTGGGGGTTGAAAAATCGCCAGAAATGAAACATTTCAACGAAATCACATAACCACCCCCACTAACAATACCATAGTTTCCAAGAGGTCTTAATTGTATTGGCCAAGAACTTACTTGGTATACTTTTCATGTGGTGCGCGTGCAGATTATGAAGTGCAGTACCAAAAAATATCATAATGATAAAATGTCATTCCTTTGGATTACTCATACTCATTACTCTTTTCATGTTGTATCATCAAGATGTATTAGCATTATGCTACGTCTATAGAATGTGTAATAAAATCAATTCAAAATAAACATTTTTCTTCGTGTTTCAGTAACTAAGTTTTGCTTCATCAGAGTAGACTATTGAACTATAAGCTAATTTATATAATTTAAAGTGGACAGATTTGCAAAAAAATTGTTTTGCGTCCAGAGACCGCGCACCATATATGGTGCCACACCCTGTATATATCATATATTTATATATATATATATATATATTTTTTTTTGTGAATTTTTTCTTGAACCATGTAAATGTATCATAGGGGTATTTTCTTGGGGATTGGTTCTGTATAAATATAAATAAAACCCAGTATAGAATCTGTGTTTTTTAATTTTTTGCGACGACGTTTCTCCTGGAAGCCTCAGGCTTTTCAGTCTTTTATAACACAGATTCAACAGGTAGAAATAAATTGACCAAATAGGCATTCATGATTGGAACGTTTCATTTTGCACATTTTTGTGATAATCTTTGAGTATTCACTTATAGTTTGGTAATTTTCTTTTTGACAATTACCATGCGCCGCTTGGATTTAGGAAAATGGACCATTTTCCTAAATCAAAGCGGCGCATGGTAATTGTCAAAAAGAAAATTACCAAACTATAAGTGAATACTCAAAGATTATCACAAAAATGTGCAAAATGAAACGTTCAATCATGATGCCTATTGTCAATTTATTTCTACCTGTTGAATCTGTGTTATAAAAGACTGAAAAGCCTGAGGCTTCCAGGAGAAACGTCGTCAAAAAATAAAAAACACAGATTCTATACTGGGTTTTATTTATATTTATACAGAACCAATCCCCAAGAAAATACCCCTATGATATATATATATATATATATATATATATATATATATATAGAAAAAAGTGGCAGTTACTTTATACTAACGTGTGTGTGGTGTAAATGAAAATAAAAGGGATGGTGCTTTTCAAATTGAACCAATTTTTCAAAGAATTCAAGATGAAGCATTACTCATAGATGCATGATATTATATTTGTAAATTACCCGGAAAAATGCGTGTAGGTTATATAAGCTGATGCTTATTTTTATCTCTTCATTTCCAGATGCCTGAATATGAAAACGTAGCCATAGACCCAAGTAGAAGTAGATATACATTTCAGAGATCAGTTAGTGAGCCAAAGCCAATATCAAAAACTCATCATTCCCAAGTTCTTCATAGGTAAAGACAAAGATAGTTATATGTAGATGTAAAGTGGTACTTTTTTGCATGGTGCTCCAAGACAGACAAATTTTATTCGTTCTTTATATTTGTATGCAATAAAGCAAAAAAAAATCATAGTTGAATGAATGCAGATAAATTTAGTCTTGCTATAATATATTACACTATTAAAGATTTCCCTTCATCAAATAATCAAAAAAAAAATCCCCAAAAGTATCCTGATGACTTTTTTAATCTTCTAGGTTTGCATCGTTTAATAAAGCTTTTGATTTCGATAAATGTCAAGAGCCATCTTGGGCAGAGTGTCTTATAGCAAAAGAAAAGGACTACAAAGAAGAAAAAATTGCTCCAATCGCAAAATTAGAATCATTAGATGAATTAGACCTGGTAAGTATTTGATAGTATCTTCATTATCATTTATATTTTATGGAGTTATTGCCATCAGCAATTTGGGAAACCATCACATGGATGTTCTTCGGATGTTCGTTGTGGATCAAATGTAATCCATTTCAAAAAGTGTCCGATCAACATTTATTTATTTATTGAAAATATAACTTCCAGTCATAACAAAGTTCTGTTGTGAAGAAGTTTCAAACACTAGTTTTTTATATAATTGAAAATACTCAAAAACAACTACAATATTCATGGACACCACTGTACTAAGTTGTTTATTATGTTTTTAAATATTAGTTTATGAATTTTTGATTTCTTATAATAATTTATTGTATGCTTCTAAACAGCTAGAATTTGGATTTTTCCTTTTACTGGAATGGATGTTATTCAATCAAATTGTATTCACATTTCTAATAATATGGTTGTGTACCTGATTTGTTATTAATTAGAATATAACTTTTTTTCGTTATTTCATATACCTACATATTTCAATTCATATTTAATTAATTGATCTAATGTCATATTTGCATTATTTTTATATAATAGGCGAGGACACGAAAAATTATTATCGCTTTAAATATGCTTTAAAATACATAACACATATATAAATGTAACCAGAAAACATTTTTTGAGTCAAATTTCAATTACAGTAGTATAAATGTCAGAACTAGAACACTATTCGCAATGTCAAGATTTGATAATATGGCAATGTTTTTAAATATTTTTTTTTAAGTTTTAGAAAATTAGAAAACAAAAAAAAATCACCAACAGAGTTTTCACAAGCTGTAAAATTCATTAAAAATATTTTGAAAATTTCGTGTTCTCGCCCATTCTAGAGGTTCATCCCATGATTTTGTGAAAATAAATTTTAATTACTTTATTCATGAATCCTAAATTATACCTTTTTTTGACCGCTAGGTGGGCATTATAGATTAAATTGTGTATAAAATTAGTTAAGAAAATTACTCTTCTGCTTGCTCCTATCAAGGGGACTATGGATTTTTTTATTTTATTTATGTGGCCTACAATATTTTCATTTTTCTCAATTATCAATCCCAAATATACAACTTCATTGATTAGTTTATCTTTTATTTTCAAATTTAAATTGATATATTTTTAAAAAAATTGAATATTATGTAAACTGTTTTTTCTGGATTAATTGTAAAAATGCTTTAATCTATCCATTTTTCAATTGATTTGATGTCTTGATCTAGGTTTCTTCCTGCAAAAGAAATATGTATACTATTTAATTTAATATTGGTTGTACTCTTTACATAAATCAGAGAGAGAATTGGAGGAGCCAAAAATAAACCTTGTGGAACTCCAATTTCAATTTTTTTTTCGTTATGTACTTTTATATTCGTCTATTATAATATATTGAATGCGATTTTGAATAAGTTTTTTTACTTACGCCACTTTTTAAATTCAAAAGAATTGTGTGCTCATCAGAAACAGCTTTCTTATATTTAAAAATATTGCTACACCATACAACTTTCATCTGTTTCTTAAATATAACTCATGAGATCTGTTATAGCTGATTGGGTGTTTGAATTTGTTTGAAATGCATATGGAAATTTATAAAAACCATCATTTTTAATAATAAAATTTACTAATTGAATACAAAAATCCTTATATTCAAAACAGATGGTGGACAGTAGTTGGAAATAATTTATTTTTCTCCTCCTTTATAAATTGGTAGTCCTCCTGAGTTAATCAGGAAAACTACTTTAAACATTCAATGGATGTACATTATGTGTAAAGAAATGTGAACAATTTGTATTCATTTTGTTTTTCAGAAAACTGTTTTCACAATATATATTTATTTTCAGGAATCGCCATCGGACAGCCCAAAGAAACCGAAAAAATGATGGAAATAGATTTCTAAGATTTTTATATTGAATATAACATCTGAAGAATCTTGTATAGGATAACTTGATCAGCCCCCAAAGTTGGAGCAGCTTGCATAGACTGTTGGATAATATATTGTTATTATTATGAAAAAACAAACAGTGAGATGTAAATTTAATTTCTTTAATATTAAGATCAAATACATTAGCAAGAACAAACTTTGTTTATTATGATTCTACATGGAATTTCAAAATGTTTTTCTTAACATACATTTCAGTGATTTATATCTTAACAGTATGTTTGGCAATGCTTATTGAAATTAAATTATCATTGAAATTTGTCTGTAATTTTTCAACATTCCATTATAAAAATATATTGTGATATTTTCCACTTTGAATTATTTAGGACACAGGTGTTAAATTATTTGATTTTTTGGACAATTTCAAATAAGCTATGCTTTCACTCGATATTTGACAACACCTAAATCTGATAAACAAAGTTTGTTGTGAGAAAGGTCCATCTCATATACATATATAAGAATGAGAAAAAAGAATAAAAGACAGATGATATATTACTCATTGATAATTTGTTGAATACTTTGTTGAGGCTTGTTTTTGGCATTCAATCGCTTTAAAGGTACATTTTGTAAGCACAAATTATATGTTTATACACAATTTTATCATATTTTTAATAATATGTAATATTGAATACTTAATAAAATGGCATTAAACGCCTTAATATAATGGAGTTCATTTTATTTCGATTCATTTCAGGAAACCTTATCATTGATTGATATTAATTTATTTCTGTGAATATTGAATAGGGTGTTCATAAATAATATGTGAAAACATCTACGACTGAAGTCACTATCTTCCATCATTCAAGATAACCTCTTGGGATGTATTCTTGTTGAAAAGGGAAACATTTTCAATTGAATATCGAGTAGAAAGATTTTTCTGAAAGCTGAAAAATCTACGATAAAAATTATATTCTTAAAACTACTACTTCCCTGGCTAAAGCCAGGCTAGACATTGAACTACATCTGATAGATATTGTGTGAGGACCCTAACTCAAAAAAAAAAATTGAAATAGAAAATTTGCATTTTTACACGCTTTTATTAGCTTCACTTATATGTTTGTTTGTTTGTAACCGATTCCTTTGGGCGCGATTTTGACCCACTTCCAGACGTACGAATGATTTGAAATTTGGCAGGTGTACATAATTCCGGTGACAATGCATTAAGAAATTTTTGTTTGAAAAAAAGACAAAATGGCGGACGAGTTTTGTGATTATGGTCCGATTCGCTTCAAAATTGGTATCTGAGGGTTTTTGTGGTCAGAGATTTTGATTCTTTTGTCAAAACTGAAAAATTCAAGATGGCGGCTCCAAAATGGTAGACGAGTTTTGTGATTATGGTCCGATTCTATTCAAAATTGGTATGTGGGGGGTTTTTGGGGTCGGAGATTATGATTATTTTGTCAAAATTGAAGGATTCAAGATGGCGGCTCCAAAATAGCGGACGAGTTTTGTGATTATGGTCCGATTCTATTCAAAATTGGTATGTGGGGGTTTTTGGGGTCGGAGATTATGATTATTTTTGAAAATTGAAAAATTCTAGATGGCGGCTCCAAAATGGCGGACGAGTTTTGTGATTATGGTCCAATTCTATTCAAAATTGGTATGTTGGGATTTTTGGGGTCCAATATTATGATTATTTTGTTAAAAATTGAAAAATTCTAGATGGCGGCTCCAAAATGGCGAACGAGTTTTGTGATTATGATCCGATTCTATTCAAAATTGGTATGAGGGGTTTTTGGGGTCCAAGATTATGATTATTTTGTAAAATTGAAAAATTCTAGATGGCGGCTCCAAAATGGCGAACGAGTTTTGTGATTATGATCCGATTCTATTCAAAATTGGAGAATAATAGTTAAAAAAATTAAATAACAATAATAATAGTTTGAAAAACTAAAAAACGCGCTTTAATAGAAAACAAAACTAAAAAGTTGAAAATAAATAGTAGTTTAAAAACTAAAGAACACTCTTTAATAGAAAACTAAACTAAAAAGTAGAAAATAATTTTAAATGAGTTTGAAATAAGAATACAGTGATTAACAACAAATTTATTTCATCGTAAAAAAGCGTGGGGTGATTTTTAAGATATTTTCATAATGATTCTACTTTTACCAATATCTGTGCATGAAATATTAACAACAATTGACATCAAGCACCCCACGCTTTTTTACGATGAAATAAATTTGTTGTTAATCACTGTATTCTTATTTCAAACTCATTTAGAATTATTTTCTACTTTTTAGTTTAGATTTCTATCAAATTGTGTTCTTTAGTTTTTAAACTATCATTTATTATTTAGATAGTTATTTGATTTTCTATTCCAGTCCTACTCAAGAACTCATATAGATGAATGAGACAAAGAATACTTTCCAAAAAGGAGTACTTGCCAGAAATCACATGTAACGATGCAAGAGAGGCATTCAATATGTCTTCAATACATTTTTGTCAACGAAAATCTATTTCGCTTCAGTTCGACTTTGAAAATACCAACATTAGGAGCATATTGTAATTCAAGACTCAATTTTTTAAAGATCTTACAGCCCATATAGAATGGATTCTTCTAATAAATAGAAGTTCGATGTTGAGCTGGGATCAGTAGATCTTTAGATCAGGTTGGATAGCTGTAAGCCATTTTATCTTAAAAAAAATATTGTTTACTCTTAAAAATATAAATAGCAATTTCATAAATATAAAGGCTTGTGAATGATAGTATTTTCAAGTCTCCGAAAGCCACTCTACAGGATTGGGGCCACTTGAGGTTTTCTATGACTCTGATTGCAAATTTCTGTAGGGTAAAAACTTGTTTACCAATATAACATATCTAATATGACAATTAATACTTGCATAGAACAATGTTAGTAGTACATCCTTACTACAGTGGTTTGCAATTTTAACGCATAACAACTTTTGGAGAGCCTGCTGCAGAGATCATTTATATGAGATTCCCATTGCAGCCTGTAGTCAATACCAATACCTAACATCTGTAATTAGAGTAAATAGTCACTTATGCAAATTTACCGCTTTGATAAAAAGGGTTAGTACAAAGTTCGATAGTTTGTGTTGTAATTTGGCGGGTAAAAGGTTTGAATCAAAGAGAGACCCAGTGTCGAAAGTGCGAGTATAATAAATGAACGAGTCGGCAGATGGTTTGCTCTTGTTCTAAACTTGTTTTGGAAGTCCCTTGGTGAGCATTTATGTATGAAAATACTGCGTAAAGGTGTTTACAGCACCACAAGCATTCGTTCTGCAACTGCAAGAAGATTTTGTAACTTCTGTTAGAATCAATCTAGGAAAGGCAAAAGGTCAATTGACGAATTTTTCAGGTTTTTTAATAAATATTTCTGAAAAAGTTTCACATTGATATAATTTCATTTTTTACACTAATAATTACAGTAATTTAAAAAACCATGATTAAAACACATTTTTATTGATGTAATACTGTATCAGATGGCCTTTCCAGTGCCAGCTGTCTTTTTATATTAATAAATCTCTTAGAAAAAATGGAGTTTATAAAATTGACCAATGATTATTTAGTAATGAACGCCAAGGGGTTGCGATAGATAGATAATTTTATTGTATATAAAGAATAACAATTCTTATCAAAAGGAGTGGGAACAAAGTTCTAAAAATAAATAAATACACGTGTACAAATAGATATCCTACCTGCGTAACATATTAAAAATACAAAAAATGGATGGCTGTAGGTTAGGAGTTGCGAAATTATATTTAAAAAGAATATTATTCAACTTGCTAGGGTTCTGAAATGCATAAAGAAGATTTACCAGAGAAACACAAAGCTATTTTAGAAGCTTTTATTCAGTTTCACCTGTCCCGATGTTTGTCATCAAATCTTGCAAGTTAAATTTGACCCACTTCTAGTTGTTCGATTAACGTGAAATTTGGCAGGTGATCATAGTTCCCGTGACAATGCATTATGCATTTGTTAGAAAAAAAATAGCGGACGAGATTTGTGTTTATGGTCCGCTTCGATTCAAAATTGGTATGTGGGGGTTTTCGCAGGGTCAAAGATTATGAATTTTCTGACAAAATGCATAAAATCAAAATGGCGGCTTCAAGATGTCCGACGTTTTCTGTGATTATGGTCCGATTCTATTCAAAATTAGTATGTGGGGGTTTTCGGGGACGGAGATTATGAATGTTTTGCCAAAATTCACAAATTCAAGATGGCGGCTCCAAGATGGCGAACGAGTTTTGTAATTAGGTTCCGATTCGATTCAAAATTGGTATATGGGTGTTAGGGGTACTTACTAAAAAGCACAAAATAATATAATTAATAAAAAAAACCTTTTTAAAAACAAGATTTATTCAAATACCCTAAAAAGTACAAAATAATTGCTTTGGATGTGTGACATAGGTTATTCCGTGAGTTATAGATTTAAAAGCTTGTCGCAACTGAGAGCTTACTATGCAAAACTGGAGAATCTTCACTGACAGTCAGAAGACAATATCTCTCACTAACATATGCAGCTAACATCCACGCCAATACCAATAACCCGACATATCACCACGTAATTGCAGATCGATTCAGATATATTTACAGAGAGAAAAAGAGAACAGACACCCCATTTTACGAAAGGGTAAATCAATATCTATCCTATCTGAATATCCTTATCCCAACAGGCTACGAAACTAACATACACACTCCACCCCCCCGGTCAATAACCCTCCCTATCTCCGACTTAAGCTTGACAGAACTTGGCAAAAATACTGTGAACCCCAGAACAATTCGGATTCACTTCTCTACACTATCAGAAAAATAGAAAAGTTACCACCACATATACACCGATGCTTCTAAAATAGAATCGGGAGTAGCACCAGCTTTCATATCAGATAATTATCAGAAGTCATTCAGGATACCAACTATAAGCAGTATCTATACTGGCGAACTCTTCGCCATACTGAAAGCGCTTGAATATGCGAATGAAAAAAATACAGATAAATGTCTAATAATCACCGATTCTCTAAGTGCCATATCAGGATTGAATCAACAATACCCCAATCATCCAATACTTCAGCTGATAAAGAGGGAACTCTACTATCTCCAAATGAAAAAAGCAGCATTGCGTGTAATATGGGTACCTTCTCACGTAGGAGTGGACGGCGACGAGGCAGTAGACCAACTAGCACGGAAAACCACATCCAACGAAGACATCCCAACAATCGAACAAACGGTACTCAGCGACCCGAGGGCTTATATCCGACAGAAAGTGACCAACAAGTGGCAACAAGAGTGGGATCGTTCTAAGGCCAAACTGAAAGAAATCAAAGAATCAGTGCTCCCTCGTAAAACCAAGTTCAAATGCCGAAGAGATGAGGTTACTATCACACGTAAACGGCTGGGTCATACACGCCTTACCCACGAATATATTTTAAAACACAGTGAAAAACCTTTATGTGAAGTATGTGCCACAAGTCTAACAGTGAAACACATATTAATCGAGTGTACGAAATACATTAAGCAGAGACAAAAATATAAAATTCAAGAAACTTTATCGGATATCTTCAAAGACTCTAACGATCACTTATTATTATACTTAACGGATATAAATGTTAAATCTAAAATATAAGTGTATATAGTCGCTAATGATCGAAAGATAGATGCGACTCAAAAAATTCAAATAAAAAAAAAAACATATTACAAATGAAAACTTTAACCTACGTCACACATCCAAAGCAATTATTTTGTACTTTTTAGGGTATTTGAATAGAAGCTTGTTTTTAAAAAGGTTTTTTTTATTAATTATTTTTTCACTTACCGAAGTCTACCAACTTAGTCCGTACATCTCGAGACTGGAAGACATCGGATCTTGGAGCACTGACTCAACATTTCTCAATTACTAACAGTTTCACTAACTCTGTTGAGAACTGTAACCTTTTTCAGACTCATAATTATATTTCTTAATCAAAATGTATTATGAATTTCCTTTCGGAGAAGGTGTGTCAATGATAATATAAAATAAAACAAAAAATTGAGCTTTTTCTACATAAATGATGAATATTTATTTAAGGTCTTATTCAGAATGAGAATACTCTATGAAATTGAAATTTTAACTAACGTGATTTAACGATATTCAAATTTATAAGGACTTCAAAAGGTTTCTCAATAATACTAAAATTATTCAATTAAATTCAATCAATATTCAAAACTAGTCAAGAGACAATATCCAACAGTTACAACTCTCAACCGTCTGTAATGAAAATCAAGAAAGAACTGGCTAGCTTTCGTCTGAAAAACCTCTTGCCACGGTTTTTTGGATAGATGATGGTCGAAAAACCAGAGGAAAACGACAACCCCACCATGACGACTGGAATAGAAAATCAAATCTGAATGAAAATAAAAATGTTTACTTTCAGATTTTTTCTTTTGAGTCAGGGTCCTTTCACAATATCTCAGATGTAGTACGTCCAGCGTGGTTTTAGCTGGAAAGCAGTTGTTTTTTGTTAAATTTCACAAAAATAACTTCATAGTTATCGTAGATTTTTCAATTTTCAGAAAAACATTCCTCTTCAATATTCAATTGAGAGTGTTTTCCTTTTCCGCATCTTTTAATTTGTCTAGAAGCAGTTACCAAATACCGAAACTGCTCAATTTTCAAATTCAATTAATACAAAAACCTAATTCTAAATGAAACTCATATACGTGGTGGTGATAGCGGGGAATTCACAGCAAAACAATAATATACATTGATACCATTTATTGTACTTACTTTCATATAATATTTTTTTTTACAAATAATGGTCCGTTTTCTACTATCACAGATTAAAAAATCATCAATTCAATAATAGTCTCAATTCAGAAATATTTTTGCAACTCAAAAATAATTGCAAAAAACCTCTGAATCACTCAAATAAAAACTATACTGTAACAATTCCTTAGGTGTTTGGTATAAAATGGACAGAAAAATAATTCGTTCATCTTATACCAGATCTTATAGAAAATTTCAACAAGGAAAACATTTCAATAACACTTTTTTGGCAACTATACTCAGACATTTACATTATATTACATTATTTACAAAATATACAAAAATTAATACCTATCGCTATGCTCCAACCTTTCCCATTACATCAAAAAACCCATGAAGTCTAATGTGAAATTTTGATTCAGTTTAAGAAAACAGGATGCCCAACAATTGTAATTACGAGACTTTGAGAATAAGAATTTACAATATAAAATCAACATCCAGCCTAAAAAAACGGGACAGACAAAAACGGGAAGACTAATGCTGTTCGACAACAATGCACCTCTAGTTGTGAATTTAAACCCCAAAGCAGAAATGTGACAGAGGTTGGCAAAAGGAACATACTTGTTTCAAGAGACACTCATTTTACTTATATAAACCAAGAAATATTTGATTAACAAACATAAACTGGACAACCATCTCCCACTTGGCATCATCGTGCCATCCTTGTAAGCAGCACCGATCACACGTCTGCTCACCACATCGGAAACGGAAGTCCATGCAAAGGGCATAAAATGAAACCATAAAACAGTAACATTGATGCCGCCAATAAGTGAAATAACCGGCTCTCCTTATCCGTTGGCACAGCTATAAAAATTGTGCTGTTTGTTTGAATACCAAATATTAAAAGAGAATAAATGAGTAAAAAGAAATAAAAAAATACCCTACTGTACTGTACTGATTTATCAATTGAAAAAAAATTATTAATTTGGCCTCGAATTTTTTGAAAAATCTTCGGAAAATGTCTTTCCACTTAATTTCTTTTTTTCTTAATTTAAAATTAAAAAAGCCAAACGCAATTTCAAAATTCCTGCATAAATGATCGAGCACGAAACGACCTGATGATAAGCGTAATATTTGCAATTTCAGCGTTTTTCAAAAATATAACAAACTATTCATTTCCCAGTAGCACCGTTCAAGTGGTGGTTGTGTTTGGGTATTGAAACATGGTTCCGTATATAGGTCCGGCTGATCGCAGACCTGACCTAGGGGGTAATTTGGGGGTCACTTGGCCAGAGGAAGAGTCTTGATTGCTCCTCGGTGAGATACTAGGAGGCTGTGATGATGACGGAATACTAAAAAAAACAATTGGAAAACAATATTTTAGCATCAAATGTTACATCAGAGTTGGGATGAAGGGTATGTGCTTTGTTTGGGACAAATGAAGGCAATAAATTATTGATAAACCTTTTTAGTCTTAATAACTAAGCTCCTAAACTAACTAATTTTGAGTTGGCGCCAAACAAATAAACGAGCAAAATAATTACGTAAAGTGGCGCATCCCTTGGGAAACAATCAATCATCTCCTATTTTCCTACCCTCAGGGATAAATTAAAAAAATATAAAATAACAACCACATTGAAGTATTTGCATTTTTAACCGACCAAACCAAAAAGGAGGAGGTTCTCTATTCGACACGTATATTTAATTTTTTTCATCATTTTTTTTTTATGTATGATCACGCATAACTTTTCACTGAGGCGTCCGACTCCGATAATTATTTTTCAAGTGGATAGGGTTTTCTTTGAAGTTGGTCCCATTTGAATTTAAAATATGAAATCCACCCTAAGGGTAGCAAAATGAAGGATATTGATCACTCACCCTCTGAATTCTGGTCCGTTAACCGATTCTATCCGGCATAACTTCGTACTGGGATCTTCGATTTGGATGATTCTTCTTTTATCAGATAGGGTATACCTCATAGTTGATCATATTTGGATTTCGAATGGAATTATCCACCCTTACGGGTAGAAAAATAGGGGATAATTGATTTTTTACTTGTAAACATTGGCACACATATGTAGTTGACAATGACAGATCGCTAGTGTCATTATCACAATCATTATATTATATGAGAGGGTGGAATGATATACAAAGTAATGAAATAAACTAACCAGAACAACAAAAATAATATATATTACAACAAATAGTGAAAGTAGATAATCATATTATTTAACTGGTAATAGTTGAAGTAAGGTGGGTATGTAAGTATTTTGGAAGTAATCAAAAAACAAGCAGTTAGTAATCAGTAGATTTCAGCCACAAAAAATTGAAAAATAAAAACTTTTTAACAAAAAATTAAACCGACGAAATACGGAACTGAAAAGTAAAAAATAAAATAAATCTTCTTAGTCTGAATAACTAAGCTCCTAAACTAACGTAACTAATTTTGAGTCGGCGCCAAACCAACAATCAACAAAGATCATTAAATTACTTCAAAAAAATTATCAGAATGTTACCGCCCAACTCGATGCCATCATTTTACGCCTTACCTAATTCATTTGCTTGTTTGTTTGGCGCCGACTCAAAATTAGTTACTTACATTAGTTTAGGAGCTTAGTTATTCACACCAAGAAGGTTTATTTTATTTTTTACTTTTCAGTTCCGTATTTCGTCGGTTTAATTTTTTGTTAAAAAGTTTTTATAAAGTGCCAATCACCTCATAATTAAAAAAGTATTAGGTATATCAAATACGGAAGAAAAATATTTGAAATATACAAGGTTCAAACTAACTTGTTGCACTCCCATGAACGACGGGTGTATAATGCCATTTTAAAACAAATTACACTAGTTGAACATTCGGAAAAAAAAGTAATTTTTGTTTTGTCAAATTTCCCCAAATTTTGGGAACCACTGTCACAAACAAGCCTCTTATCCAAACTGATAGATAAAATCAGAAACCCCATTTATAATTTTTCACCCATATTAACAAAATAACCCTGAAATCACTGAAACTTCTAGGTTATGTAGGCAGGAACAGTAAAGACTTTTCAGTAAACACAATGAAAATGTTGTATTATTCATTAATAAGGTCACCTTTGGAATATAATAATAATAATAATAAAAACTTTATTCATCCCAAGAAATAATACAATTATTTATATTAGGGATACAATAATACAAAATAAATAACATATTTTTAAACAGGTGTATGAATTATTTTATCATAATGAGCCACTCCTACTGAGAAGGAATCTTTTATTTAGAATCCTATCGAGGTAGGAGAATTGTATGGAGTGTTTCTTTCTGTCACTAGGTGTCGCCGGTTAAAAGTTATCTTTTCCGACGCACCTAAAGATGTTTTAAGCCCGATGATGATTTTATTTATGTTGTGTCTCGCTTCGGCCAGAGCTCTCTGGATCTCTGGCTGGTGACTACTTCGTACTGATGAGGGCCAAAAAAGCCTGAAACCGGTATGCGGATTGTTAGGCGGACACGACATGAATTTAAACATAATCGAGCTTATCAGAAAGAAACATTTGCGAACAATATCCATTAATATGGAAGTTTGCATGGATTGTCAAGTGAATATCATTCAACGTTCTGCGTGGTATTTGCTAGGAAAGTAGTTATTTTTTGCCTGTCGGTCTACCAATTGTTTCAATTTATATTGAACCTTTTGTGAAGACGACTTTGTGTGTGCTTCATGCATTTCATATAATGAGATAATCAATAAAATAGGTTATATTTCTCTCATTATAATTTTTTATAATTTTTTATATTATGTTTTGCAAAATAAAATGAATAAATTATCGAGAGATCCAATATTTTTTCAAATGAATCCTTGAAAAGGCTATTGAAACGCATATTTTTCAAGTAATCAGGAATTAAATTGTATGTCATTATACCCTGATAAAATATTGACTTACGACCAAAGTTTGATTTTATCGGAATAGTGCATAAATTTTTACAGTGTCGAGTATTATAGTCATGGATATAGTCAATTTGTGTAAATGTGAGGTTAGAATGTTCAGCAGAATTTTTTTTATAGAGTGGATTAATCATCAGAATTTGAAATTATATAAATTGCCGATATTGAGTAATTCATTGGGTTTATACAAGTTTACTGATGGTTCGAGGTACTGGTATCTGAATATACATTTTATTATTCTGTTTTGTATCACTTGCAATGGTTTTATAATATTTTGATTTGCAGTTCCCCAGACTGATTTAAGGTATTGTAATTTTGAATAAAAAAGACAAAAATAAATGTTTCTCAAATATTTTAAAGGAAGATAGTCTCGAATCCTGTATAGAATTCCAACCATAGGTGATAGGTGACATCTTAAATTTTCTATATGTTTACTGAAAGAAAGAGTTTCATCTAAATATAGTGCAAGGAATTTAATTGTAGTGGAATAATTTAATTGTATGATTTATAAGTTTGGTTTTAGTTATAAACATAAACGAAGATTTTTTCAATATTTAATGTAAGCTTATGCACGTCTAGCCAATGTAAAATTATTTTCAAATAGTTTTTCATATGAATTTTGATGGAAGCTTAAGTCATAACTATTGTAAATTAATGTAGTGTCATCTGCAAATAATTTTAATGATCCGCTTAATTTCAATTTTGAAGCCGAATTTATATAAACTAGAACGAGTAATGGTCTTAATATAGATCCTTGAGGTAACCCACAAGATATATCTCTAAAAGAACTATTATAACCTCCAAGATTAACTAACATATTGTTTCCTACATTATTTGGTGTCCCTCCTATTCAGTATACAAAACATCACTGGAAAGGATCAAAAATTTTTCTTGTATATGCTCCCCAAACGGCAACTTTGGGAATGAAAAAAAAACGTAAAATGCTATTTTTTCGGACTTGTCCGTAAAGTGGCATCATGGCAACACTTCACAAACTGAATTTTATTCATTCATAAAACGTAACTGAACATTAACGGGTGTTTATAAATACTATAAAAACTATGAACCGATAACATTTTACTGCAGAAAAGCTAGGAATTTTGATTTTTTCAGAATAAAATTGTCAATGGTTATTGTTGCGGTTGGTACAAACATGATGACTTTTACACTTTCTTTCTTTGAAGAATCGCAAACAAAATGATAATAAATTCAAACAAGATATAATCCACTTACAAGAATATACGAATAATGGTTCAGTTTGGGTTTAAATCAAGTTTCGATTTTATTACCTAAACCCACATACATTTATTGGATGATAACAATTTATATTTCTTTTATTCCAAATGTCACTTACTATTCAGGATTACCACGAAGTGGGCGACATCTAGCATTCACAATTCGAACGTCAAACTAGGGGAAAACAGGATTTTGCTGAATACTGAATACATTTGCAATTTTCTTTCAAATTTGTAGTATCTTTCTGAATGGTTGTCATATTTACTTACAAGTTTATTTATTATATTCAACTATCTACCGGGTGACACAGGATATCGGGCCACCCCTGTAACTTCTGCATTCGTGAACGGATTTTTCTGGAATTTGGTACAGTTATATAAGCAACCATTTCGGATTTGATCACATTACAATCCAATATGACGGACTTCCGGTTTTTCTGGAAATGCCAGTAACTTTGTTTTTTCAAATGGGACACCCTGCATATTTTTACATATTCAAGTTCAACAGGTCAAAACAAGTCCAAACCTTATGTCAAATGTCATTTTTTTAAAACAATTGAAATTAAAATTGTTTTTTTATTTTACCTCGTGGATAAATGAGATTTGGTCAAGGCTATTCATAATGAGTCGCACATAACAGAGAAACATATTTTTTTCTGAAAAATTATTTTTTGTGTCGTTTATTGATGAATCAACTCGGTCACATCACATTTTGATCAAAAATTCATTTTTTTCAAATGAAACCCCTATGGGCCACCTACCTGTCTCTCTAGAACATTCATTAAGGAAAAAAATGACATCATTTTTGTATTTCGGTGCAGTAACAAATTGAATACATTCAAAAATCTACAACTAGTTCATGAGTTTCCTTGCAGTTCGAATAATTTTTCAACTTAGTAAGCTATGGAAAACAACATTTCTGAATCTTGTCAACTAATTGTGTTTCGCTGTCATCTTTCATCTCAACTCTCGAAAATTTGTTAACTTACGGGAATTCGTTTAGTAGAAATGTAAAATCAAAATTATAGTTTCACAAGAAGAACAGGTTGATATGTTATTAATTTACGGAGAATGTCTTGAAAACATTGTCGCCGCTTGTCAGTTATACGCTGAACGATACCCACACAGAAGACACCCACAAAGAACCTTTTTCAAAAATGTGGAGAGATTCCGAAAAGAACCCAACAATGGAGAAGATGATTGTGAGGAGGCAGAAATGAATGTTTTGCTTATGTTGATTTTGATCCAACCGCTTCGACGCGGGAATTGGAATACCAATGCAATGTAAGTCGAGAAAATGCTTGATGAATTTAAAAAAAACACCATTATCGTGCTTATAAGTATAACTTACACAATTAGTTGACAAGATTCAGAAATGTTGTTTTCCACAGCTTACTAAGTTGAAAAATTATTAGAACTGCAAGGAAACTCAAGAACTAGTTGTAGATTTTTGAATTTATACAATTTGTTACTGCACCGAAATACAAAAATGATATGTCATTTTTTTCCTTAATGTATGTTCTAGAAGACAGGTAGGTGGCCCATAGGGGTTCCATTTGAAAAAAAATAATTTTTGATCAAAATGTGATGTGACTGAATTGATTAACCAGTAAGTGACACAAAAAATAATTTTTCAGAAAAAATTTTGTTTTTCTGTTATTTGCGACTCATTGTGAATAGCTTTGACCAAATCTCATTTATCCACGGGGTAAAATAAAAAACAATTTTAATTCCAATTGTTTTAATAAAATGACATTTGACATAAGGTTTGGACTTGTTTTGACCTGTTGAACTTGAATATGTAAAAATATACAGGGTGTTCCATTTGAAAAAACAAAGTTACTGGCATTTCCGGAAAAGCCGGAAGTCTGCCATATTGGACGGTAATGTGATCAAATCCGAAATGGTTGCTTATATAACTGTACCAAATTTCAGAAAAATCCGTTTAATTTTCGGGAGTTGGACTATATATTACATCAAATAACGGGTATATCGGTGAGTGTCGATAGCAAATGTTAGGGAAAAATAATGAAGACGGGGAAATGCAGCCTGTGATAGACGAAAAAATTGTTGCAGACTTGGTGAGTCACGACGCTTTTAGTAAACCACAAAAATAACCATAGATTACGAGGTTGGACAAGTGATGGCCAACATAATTTTTTTTAATTTCTGGAAGTAAATGACTAGAACTTTTACTTAAAGTGACTTTTCGGGAGTTGGAAAAATATATTACATTAAATAACGGGAATATCGATGATTGTCGATAGCAAATGTTAGGGGAAAATAATGAAGACGGGGAAATGCAGCCTGTAATGGACGAAGAAATTGTCGCAGACTTGGTGAGTTGAGACGCTTTTAGTAAACCACAAAAATAACCATAGATTACGAGGTTCGACAAGTGATCATGGGAGCATTTGAGTATCGGAATATTTGAACTTGAATGAATCATAGAAAGGCAAGGCTTCTTGTAGCCATAATAAAGTACTAGAGTTCGACCGAGAGACAATTGGTATACAGAGAATAGAGCTTTGGTTGGCTTATTCGGCAACACAGAGGTTATTTTTGTTTCTGTTTTTAATATTACATATACATTACATATTACAGTTATAAGAGAACATCGAGAAGTTCGGATATTGACACTGTGAGGGTCAAGGTTAATCCTGCGGTAATCAAACAGCAAAATCGTTCTTAAGGAGTTTTCCCAATTATTACTTCAAAGAAATAATCTTTTTATTTTTTCATGGACTATCATCTACTAGTGGTAGGGCAGCAAGTTAGTTTACAGCCTGTAGATATAATTTCCTCTATAGTGTCAGTTACAGAAATAATTTTCTGCTTAAAAAAAGAATAAATAATTCTGAAACGTCATCAATAAAAAAATCGTTTGGAAAATGCACCTACCTGGTGGCCCCATTGTGTGGGGAAGAGTGATGCTGAGGATGGGGATGTAGCGTGGCGTGCCTCCTCATGTGAAGCTGTGATGTATGAGTGGGATTCAATCTCGGAAGCGTACCGTGTCCCATATTGGGCAGAGTATTGATAAATGAGTGGTGAGAGTGCAACAAATGGGAACCGTGCGAACCTGGAGAAGGTCCCGGTTCTCTTCTGGGAGGTAAAGGAGGGGGGGAGCAGTCACGCGGAGGCAGAGAGTTATCTCGAGGAGGTAGAAGTGGTGCGTCAGGTGCCTGTTTCATCTGAAATGTTATTATTAAAATCACACATAAAAAGCACTGTGCCGTATAATTTGCATTACTTGTTGTGGAGAACTGATCTCAGGGCTGTCCCTTCTTCTCCTCGGAGGCAAAGGCGGTGGCGGCGGGGGAGGTGTAGGTGGGAGACGCGGGCTGATTGGTTCACAAGGTATATGAGGTCCCGGCGAAGCAGGACTATGAGGTCCCGGGCTGTTTGGACCACCTGTAGAGCTCTGGCTGTTGTGGCTATATCTCTGCGGCCTGAAAGGAAGGAACAGATATCATTTTTATATCACAATACCTCTATTGTTTCAGTTTCGAACCATGCGCTTTCATTTCCATCTTGATAACATACTAGGAAAAACAGCTAACAAATTTATTGCAAGTTCAATGTCACTTACAAGTGTTGTGGTGCAGCAGTTGTGGGCTCAGCAGCTCTAGGTGGCCTAAAAGAAGTGGTAGACATTATGGAACTGACGCTCGGGCTCCTAGTGTGGTTGAACCAATTCATTATGGGATTCGTACTTGCAGGAGAAACAGGACTCAATGTTGGACTATTCTGGCCTGTTCCCAACTGAACCTGAAATTATTCACAAAATAGCTTTAAATAATAACAGCTGGCCATGATGTATTTGAAACGATGATATGAAGTATGGCTATAAATTCATAAGAGTAAATGGTCCCAACACTCGCATGTTCTGGACATAAGGATTGAATTTCCCGCGTCTCATTATTCAAATTAAGTCGAATTGTTACAATGTACCTTAGGTAATCATCGGATGTTTGGGTTTTCTGAACTCAAATAAAAGACCAATGTTTATGGGTAAAGCGCTTTGCGCGTACTTTGCTGATTCAGAAGCGTGAATGGTCCACATGGGCTTGCCTGAATCTGCAAGACTTTAGATTTTTACGGCCAATGAAATTTAAATAATAATTGTTGAAGCCCATCACAAAACTATGCAAACCCAGGACGGCGCCTCTTGAGCTAGGGAACGCGTGGAAAGTTAGTTGATTCGGAGACCGACAAATACATTTTTTTGAGAAATAATTGGTCGACGCGAGAAAATTTAGAATCATCGGGAATAACGCTGCCGATATTTTGTCTTGAGGGACGTTTTCGGGAGTCAGAGTTGGTATTGTAATAAAATAAGGAAATTGCAAACAGAAAATCCCTTTGGAATTACTGGAGGGCAGATAATGTAGCTAGCCGGTTATGGAAGGAAAATTGTTGCACACTTGGGGAGCTGCGATGCTTTTAGTAACTATGAAATAACCTGGTGTTAAGCTTACATTCGATTTGAACGTGGGAACAGTTGAACATTCGAACATTTATATTTATATAACTTTTTATACATTTGTTTTTTTTTATTTTTATAACTTTTTATACATTAGTATTGTTCTATTTACATATGTCTTTAATAATCGTTTTATCAATATTTTTATCAACATTACAAGTACCTTAGTACTAATGTCACATACAAGCTATGCTTTCGTGACCTAACTACGTTTATTTTTATCTTATTTTTCAACTTATATAGCACTATTGCAGTGAAATGTACTCAACTCCGAAATAAACGTCTTATTATTATTATATTATTATTATTTAAACAAGTCATAGAAATTCTATGAGAGACAAATTTTACAGCATGTGACAAAATTAATTTTGGCATATTGGAGCATATGGGCTCTTTTATCCAAGCATTTTGGCTCAGATCATTATTTTGAAGTAGTTGGTTTTGTTTTATATGATTATATTTTATTTTGTTGATAAATTTTTGAATTCAATGTGTTAGTTATTTTTGTGAATTATTCAAGGGGATGGTAAAGGAAATAATTTTAAAAACCGAAAGTCGAGTGCATTTTTTTATAAGAACAAAAAATATTTTCGATGAGGCAGAATTAGAATAGAAGGAAAATTGTATCTAGAGAAGTTATAATAAGACTGCACATTTGGTGACTAAAATAGATAACAATGCCTTATATTATTCTATTATAGAGATCCTCTATAATTAATTGTGTTATGTGTTTTATATAAATATAACTATGTATGTACGTAATATTCATTATTATTATTCATATTAAAGTTAAAAACAAAAAATAATAGTTTAAAAACTAAAGAACACGCTTTAATAGAAAACTTAACTAAAAAGTAGAAAATAATTTTAAATGAGTTTTAAATAAGAATACAGTGATTAACAACAAATTTATTTCATCGTAAAAAAGCGTGGGGTGCTTGATGTCAATTGTTGTTAATATTTCATGGACAGATATTGGTAATAGTAGAATCATTATGAAAATATCTTAAAAAGCACCCCACGCTTTTTTACGAAGAAATAAATTTGTTGTTAATCACTGTATTCTTATTTTAAACTCATTTAACATTATTTTCTACTTTTTAGTTTAGTTTTCTCTTAAAGCGTGTTTTTTAGTTTTTAAACTATTATTTATTTTCAACTTTTTAGTTTTGTTTTCTATTAAAGCGTGTTTTTTAGTTTTTAAACTACAGTAAAAACTGAATATAACGACATCGTTTATAACGACAGATCGGTTATAACAACCGAATGGCAAGGTCCCGGCCGAATCTATATAAACTAATAAGTACACATACCGCCTATAACGACATCGGATACAGCGACATATCGCTTAAAACGACGAAACTTTATCGATATTCATCGGCTATTCATCGGCTATAACGACCAACCGTTTACCTATTCCAGCAAAACAAAACATTACTAACAATTTTCACCTTTATACTAAACATATGAAGGAATATTTTGCTATAGAACCGCTTTCCCGCTCTTTGCCATTTGACCTTGCATGTTTTACGACTTATTCAGTGCGATAGTTGACCGCGTGAAGTACAGGTTGATTTTAAAACTCATGATTCAGATCGTTTGTTTACGCGTTACTATGTCGCAAATAAGAAATAGGAAAGTGTTTAATATTGAAGAAAAATCACATATTATATGGAGATTAGAAAATGGCGAGACAAATAGTGGAATTGCAAAGGAACGTGGAGTCTCACACTCAACGATTTGGAAGGATAGAGATAAAATAAAGGCTCTTTTTGAGAACAACTCCTTGAAAATTAAACGATCGAGGACATCTGAACATAAAGTTATTTGAAAACAAGTTCATATGCATAACCTATCCCCATACTACAAACAGACATAATATATACATACATACTTGTGTATATTGCTTATAACAACTATCGGACATAACGTCCGAAGTATACGGTCCCTTCAATGTCGTTATATCCGGTTTTCACTGTATTATCATTATTTAATTTTTTTTAACTATTCTCCAATTTTGAATAGATCCGGACCATAATCACAAAACTCGTCTACCATTTTGGCGCCGCCATCTTGAATTTTTCAGTTTTGATAAAAGAATCATAATCTCTGACCACGAAAACCCTCAGATACCAATTTTGAATAGAATTGGGCCATAATCACAAAACTCGTCCACCATTTTGGAGCCGCCATCTAGAATTTTTCAATTTTTACAGAAGAATCATAATATTGACCCCAAAAACCCCCACATACCAATTTTGAATAGAATCGGACCATAATCACAAAACTCGTCTACCATTTTGGAGCCGCCATCTTAAATTTTTCAGTTTTGACAAATAATCATAATCTCTGACCCCAAAAACCCCCACATACCAATTTTGAATAGAATCGGACCATAATCACAAAACTCGTCCGCCATTTTGGAGCCGCCATCTTGAATCCTTCAATTTTGATCCTTTACGATGCCATAATCATAATCTCCGACCCCATACCAATTTTGAATAGAATTGGACCATAATCACAAAACTCGTCCGCCATTTTGGAGCCGCCATCTTCAATCCTTCAATTTTGATCCTTTACGATGACCTTCATAACCCCAACCCCAAATCCCAATTTACCAAAGAATCATAATCCTACCACAAAACCCTGAAAGCGAATCGGACCATTTTGTTTTTTTTTTTCAAACAAAAATTTTTTAATGCATTGTCACCGGAATTATGTACACCTGCCAAATTTCAAATCATTCGGACGTCTGGAAGTGGGTCAAAATCGCGCCCAAAGGAGTCGGTTACAAACAAACATACAAGTGAAGCTAATATAAAGCAAGTCTATTGGAAGAGTTTTTCAATGGTGTCAGCGCGGTGGGATAGTTCTAAATGAAACTTTTTTTAATGAAAACAAATTCGGTTGTTTTACAAACTTCGAACATAAAGAAGAAAGAAAAACATAAAAAACATTTGAATTAAAGTTATTTGTCCTATCAAAAAGTATTATTAAAAGAATTTTTTAACTTCCCACTCTTGCAAGTATATATGTGTCTTTCCGGATCTGGATTTGTAATTCATTTTATTCCAGTGGAAAAGTTCAAAACAACTCACCGATGCAAAAACACTGAAATCATTATCACATTTGGAAGAATTGTCACTCTTCACCTCATCGCTCTTCAAAGTCGAAGTCAATGTTTGGCTTATCGTATTCGCTACTGCACCAGGAATGTTCTTTCCAGTTTTGATGGTCTTGATTCCAGGACTCTTCAAATTCAGATTCGGCCATTTTCTAGGAAATCTCGGCACAATCTTGCATCCTTTAGGTTCAATTTCCAGTGATTTTAGCCACAAATAGTCTCTTATTTCAGTATCATCCATATCACCGAAGGGATTCAGGTTCTCTAGAAAATGCTGAAACAAGAAGAATTTCATTTTTTTCAACTATAAAATGTAGAAAAATGTTCAAAAGTAAGTAAACTTTATGTAAATCTTTCTTTATTATTTTCGTTATTTTTAATAATGTCTCCAGTAGAAAAAATTTATTTGGAATGGCTTACCCTAATGCTCTGTTCTTTGCTGAAACAGTACGGCTGATTTTGATATTGCTGTATTTCTCCTGTGATTTCGGCAACTTTTCTTCTTTTGAAAAAGTTGATGAGCTGAGTATTTGGGAGAAAATCAGGATTACCCTCCTCGATGTGCAGAATGTTTGTTAAATACATGCCCAAGAATGGTACACAAGGTGGATTTATCGAACGCAACTTCTCTTGGTATTTCTTGAAGTGATCGTCCGATCTGAATTCCTCCAAAATTTTGCGATTTTGTTGATTTAATGCCTATACAACAGAAATTACAACATAAACAATCAACGAATTGAACTGAAAAACAAATTGTGATCAACACGAAATCAATTTTAAAATCTATTAAAATGTTATTCTTTGTTATACTTACGGCAAAAGTAAATTTCAATCTATACACCGATGCGGAGTTCGTTGCAGACACAATTGCTAGAACACCATTAAAATTATTGATATCATTCAGAGCTATCATAATTTCAATAATCCTATTGAGTATCGCTACTCTTTCATCACAGTTTTCTGCTTCGACAATGTTCTTTTCTAACCATCTCGTGACCTGAAAAAAAAAGTTATACACAATGATTTCAGAACCTTGGAAGTATTTACATTTGTGGTGTGCTTTATTATCTTCAACAGATTAGGGCTAGTCATGTCTTTATTCTTTTTCGTCCAAACGGCTCCCACCAATTCCGAAGGTTTTATAGTTCTGAAGAGATCAAATTCTAGTATGGTGAGTTGCCTAGCAATCTCGACGGGATGCAGCGTCAAAATGCCGTACTCCTCTTCCGTACAAGCGATATGCCTCTCGATAGGTGGAGGAGGTTCATCGAAGGCAAATTTGATGTGCCTTTGGTTATCATTCTCCAACTGAAATTAAATAATTGAACTATTTCCTCAACATACATTTGATTGGTTAACTACCTTTCTCTGTACAATTTTTATAACACTATCCACCCATTTTTTCATGCTTTTTCCATTTACGGAATCCAAAAAAGCTTGTAGTTTGCCTAACAGTGATGCATCCCTTTCGAAATCATAGAAGTGATGATCCACCCAGTGTCGCAAAACATTCAACACCCTGAAAATGTAAGCAGTCGATAAACTTTCCAAAATGAATATCATTTTGAAAAGGGACGTTTGAATTTCAGGCAAGTTTTGTAAAAAGAAACTGGGATTATAAAAATATGGTGTCAGATGTGGAATTGTGATGGTCATGATGAAAATAAATTCGAGTTGGTACAAAGAAACAATGATTAAAGATAAAATAAGTTTAAGTATCAGATTCATGTTCAAACAAAAACATTCCTTGACATGATTCAAGGATTTTGGATCAAAATACTATTATTATTTTTCATACATAGAAAAAATATTCTTTATACTCTGATGTTATGAACGAATTCTATCAACGACCCTTTTGGTTTTTTTTATGATAATTATAAACAAGTAGAGAAACTTAGTATTGAGGAGGCAAGTGCATCCTTGCCCAATAAATGAACCTTAAATGATATTCCCATCTAAAATACAAATAACGGATTTGTCAATCTAGATCTCTTGGTTCCGCTTACAAATTGAAATTCAATTCCGACACTTTAATCTCAAGAATTTAACATATCCATACTATTGTAGAGAATCCTCCAAAAGAATCAATATTTTAAAACTCATTGTATGTTTTGAATGTTGACTTGATTTATTTCCATTTATAATAAGTGTTATCATTTGATGAAGTTGCAGAATCCGTCGTTTTATTTTTCCCCTATTTCAATACAACAAAACTCAAATTGGGAATAATTTAGAATAAAATTGATAAAAAAATAAATATTTAGTGCATTTGTGTAAAAGTTTGTCTCAATTTTTTTTTAATCATTTTTATTCAAATTTTTTTTTTTATAATCACAAAACTCGTCACCATCTTGAATTCGTGGATTTTGACAAAAAAATCATTATTTCTGACCCAAAAACCCCCACATACCAATTTTTATTGAAATTGGGCTATAACTCCAAAACTCGTCGCCATATTGGAGCCGCCATCTTGAATATATGAATTTTGACAAAAAATTCGTGATCTCTATCCACGAAAACCCCCCATACCAATGTTGAATAGAATCGAACCATAATCACAAAACTCGTCGGCCATATTGGAGCCGCTATATTGTTTTTCTCTAGCAAAAAATTCCATAATGCATTGCCACCGGAATTATGAACATGCCAAATTTCACGTTAATCGGACAACTAGAAGTGGGTCGAAATTCACTTGCAAGATTTGAACTAGACATACAAATGAGAAACTAAATAAAAGCTTGTAAAAATGGTATTTTCCGAATTAAAGGCAGCTTATCGCAAAAACTGGGAATCAAATGGGGAGTTCCTCAGGGGTTGGTTCTGGGACCAACGCTTTTTCTACTGTACTATCAGCTTCAATTAATATTTCGGGAGAGTTCACCCAATTTTCAGATGACACCACAATATTTTGGCATGATAAAAATGGCTCAAAACTGCATCAAGTGATTGAGAATGATATTAGCAAAGTGAAAGATTGGTGTGACGCTAATAGATAGATAGTTTATTGATATTTTAGGTGTACAGCGAAGATATAAATAAGACATGTCAAATTACAAAACAAAAACAGTAGTAGTATAGATAAAATATTGATTTGTCAAAAGATTGAAACAAAAACAAACAAAAATATATAAAAAAATATTAAAATACTAAATGTTAAAATTCTCCTTTTTTTCTCTGATATAGTATGGTTATTGAATACCATACCTCAGGGCAGCCATATATTCTTCTCTGGAATAGAATGCATTTGCAATCAAAAATTATTTCAAATGTTTTTTATCTTTATGAGGGAGTGCATTGAAGAGATTCGCATCTAGAGAGTTTTTGCTAGCCTTATGCAGTCTGAATTTGCTTGGCCTGATTAATGAATAAGCTATCTTTCAATATCTCAAAAACTAACATCCTTACTTTCAAATGTAATTTACAAGAGCTTCATCTAGGAAATCAAGTGATCAGTAATATGACAGACACAAAGTTTCTGGGTTTACATATTGATGATAAATTGAAATATGAAGATCACATTGAAAAACTCAGAAGAAAACTTGCGTCAGGATGCTTTGCTGTAAGAACCACTTCATGGGAACTTGGTGAAGATATGGCAAAAAATGTGTATTATGCTTTAGTCGACTCACACCTGCGACACGGAATTTGTTTTTGGGGATCTTGTAGTCAATATTTGTTCATTATGGTTTTTGTCTTGCAAAAAAGAGCATTGAGGTGTATGTGCAAGGCTAAGTTCCGGGATTCTTGCGAGCCACTCATCAAACATAAAATATTACCACTACCTTGTATTTTTATTTTAGAAACAGTATGTCTCATTCATAGGAAATTTCAAAACGAAATCCATAAAAAAACAATATAACACTAGACAAACACTTAATATAACCTTAGCAATTCCAACATCGACACAAATAAAAAACTCCATAATTTAAAAAGGTAAAAATTAATATAATCACCTACCCAACGAGATTAAAATCATAGCTGATGCAAGAAAAATTCCAAAACTCTGTAAAAAGTCTTCTTCAGGCGAATGCTTTCTACTCATGAGATGACTTCTACTGTGCGAACTTTTAGTATTGTGAAATTCAACTTTGTCGTCCTATCTCCAATTATTCAGGAGTCAATTGTAATATATTTTAATATTAGAAATGCAATGCATAAAGTACACAAAGTCCTCTTCACCAAGGATTCAATATAAATTGAAACACAATTGGTAGCCAACAGGCGAAAAAAAACTACTTTCCTAGCAAATACCACGCAGAACGTTGAATGATATTCTCCTGACAATACATGCAAACTTCCATATAAATGGATATTGATGCAAATGTTTTTTCGATAAGCTGATTATGTTTAATTCTGTAGTCCGCTAACACCAGTATCGGTTTCAGGCTTTTTGGCCCTCATCAGTGGAAGTACAGCAGATCGAGAGCTTGAAGCGAGACACAACATAAATTAAATCACCATCAAGCTTACAAAATCTTTAGGTACGTCGGAAAAGATAACTTTTAACCGGCGGCACCTAGTGACAGAAAGAAACACTCCATACATTTCTCCTACCTCGATAGGATTCTAAATGAAAGATTCCTTCTCAGTAAATTAAAAGTTATCTTTTCCGACGTACCTAAAGATGTTGTAAGCTCGATGGTGATTTAATGTATGTTGTGTCTCGCTTCGGCCAGAGCTCTCCGGATCTCTGGCTGGTGACTACTCTGTACTGATAAGGGCCAAAAAGCCTGAAACCGGTATGCGGATTGTTAGGCGGACACGACATGAATTAAACATAATCGAGCTTATCAGAAAGAAACATTTGCGATCAATATCCATTTATATGGAAGTTTGCAAGGATTGTCAGGTGAATATCATTCAACATTCTGCTCGGTATTTGCTAGGAAAGTAGTTGTTTTTCGCCTGTGGTCTACCGATTGTGTTTTAATTTATAATGAATCCTTGGTGAAGACGACTTTGTGTACTTTATGCATTGCATTTCTTATTTTATCTCCCTTCACTTGGCTTCTTATATTTTAATATGTTTTATTGATTACCACCATTGATATAACACGAAGCTGTTTTCAATTATGATAATTCTAATATTGATTTTGTACAAATATTTTATTTTTTAAACATGTTTATTATTAACCAGCACGGTAAAAATGTACCATCTGATTTACGTGTGGGCCTATTGTGTATATTTTATTCATTATTTATTTTGTACCAATTTATTTATCATATGTATTTGTACCTAATAGTTATAGTTTTCATCCTTTTATTTATAAATGACTTTGCCAATGAGATTTATCATCTTCATACAATAAAGTATATTTGATTTGATTTAAACACGTACGGTCCTGAATGTGGCCCTGGTGTTTGAGCTCTGCGATTTCGATCACGCCAAAGGCGTGCATTTGTTTTGATGCTACTTGTCTTAAAATTAAATACTTCATTTATGATTTAGAGACTATAATAAATCATACCCTTACCTGAACTGCACCGGCTGACAATACTCTTTTCTATACTTTTTCCAGTCTTCCCTCTGGCTATTTTTTTGCATCTTATCAGTGTCGCAGCAATCTTGCTCATAAACCAACGACGGATCAGGTATTTTGAAACGTTCTAGCAGCAAATCCAAAAGTTCAGTGGGCGAACAGAAACTTCGATAGGTGGTCAAGAAGGTTCGAACGAATTTAGGATCAGCATAAATATGGTAAGTCAGTCTTTCAACGAGTTTATATAAAGTGGCACCCTAGAAATGAAAACTAAGAACCTGAAGTCAAGCAAAAAGGCTTATACGTACTTTGATCAAAGGGACTCCTCCGTTTTCTCTTTGCTCTAAAATTATATTATCTTCAGAATCAGGTTCGGCAAACTTGTATAGTTCTGGAGGGGGTAGTTTTAGGGGATGCTTCCTCTCTATATCTGATAATATACTGTCTAAAACTCTCTCTAACATCGATCTAAAAATGAAAGATAGTAAAAAAAAATTAGTGAACCAGAATGAGTCGACACCCAATTTGGCGAAGATGGCGAGTCAGATTTACCAATACGGTGGAAAAATAAGTCAAAGGCATATATATGTAAAATTGGCATAATATTTTTTCTCAACCTATTCATTAACTGAAGTTAACTATAAAGAAACAAAAAATTGTTAGATTAAAAGAAGAAGCCCCAAATTTCTGTTCATCTTGTCTTAATCTACTGTTACTGTTTTCGTTTGTGGCAAATAGTGACCTATATTGACTTGGTATTGTTTGTACCGTATTTTAATTTATTTCAATATAAGTGTTATAGTTTCTAAAGCGTTTTAGTTGGGGTGACAGTATATATGGAAATGTAAATATAGAAAACGAAGTTAGTAGTTTAAGAAGATAGAACTTATATGGGGAAACAAATTTATTTTCAAAGTATTTGTTACGCATGTTAAGCTGGGGCCGAATCACTCATCCTTAAAAACAGGTGTATAAAACTAAACAGTGCCTTGTAGGGATCCCAGATATTAATTAAATTGAATTCGATTATTTTGAAAAAAACAGTTTATTGTTTTACACTGGTGACAGCGGTGGGATTTTTTTGTAAAATGTCGTGTTACAAAATGGTGTCCCAGCGGAGGGATTATTGAAAGAAAAATTATGGGATGACGTGTATTATTAAAGTCAAATGATTTGTTTTACACCTATATAATCCGTAAGTGGCGCATGGTTAGGGTTTCAGAAGAACGACTATATTTGTCCAACGTAAGAGTGTCGTATATTCACATTTCAAAAACATTTATCATACTAGGGACTAGGGATACACCATCTGAAACAGTATACAAAGGAATAATGAATACCTGTTGTTCAACATCACTAAATCGGCCATCCAGGATTTTTTTTCTTCGGGACACTTGGCACAGAGAATGACAGATGGCATGTGCCTAGGAGATATTTCAAAGGAATTTTTAAGCTCATCGGTATCAGGATGATCGATTATTTCCACTTTCCTCATGAAAAATCTTTCTTTGAGCCTACACTCTGGATGATTTTGATGAACAGAGCTCTGTCTCCTACTGTTCGGCTTGCAGAGTATCATCAGTCCGTCGAAGAGGAATACCCGCCTTTCTGTCAGTCTTTTATTAGAGCTTACTTTAACTAAAATGTCTTCTCTAACAAACTCATTGCAGCATTGTCCCAAATCTTTGGAATCCCAATTCTCCACAATCTTCTCCAGTTCGTGGATTTTTAATAATGCAGCCTGTAGTCTTGCCCTGACCTGAGGCAAGGGAGCTGAGCTTCTTGGAAGGTTTTGAGTTGGAACACAATTCCCTGAAGAATATTACTTTTCACTTCCTGTTAATCTTTACAATGATCAAGAACTTACCCAGCGCAATTTGTAGAGGCTTCAGAAGTCCTTCGACCTGTGTTAACGTCTCCCTATCTTCCGAAGAAGGTGACAAATTTCTGAGAAGTTTTATGTAATCCAGATAAGAGAAACAGTGCCAAATGGGACCCATGAGAAGAGCCGGAAGGTAATACCTTACTGCAAGAGGCATTCCTTGTCCAGCAGTGTTCAGAGCGCTCTGAACCTCAGGACGGGAGAGTAAATTATTCAATGTTTCCCGACAACAAGGAGACGTTATGTCACGAGAGTATTTTATATATACGTCAAATTCGGCTGCTTCGGCAAGTTCTGAAATGATATGAGAATCTTAGTACAGCCAATCACTTTTCAATACAATACTTTCGAGAACAATGATATGAATACATCCAGGTTACCTTCAAAACAACTGCCAATGTAGGGCATTTGGTCCTGGGCCATTTCTATGACATCTTCCAGGCTTCCTGACAAAGTGTACGTTAATTCATAGATATCCATTATATTTGAGAAAATTTTTTCTATGTCGTGAGGTCCCGGCTTCAACTTTATAATTTCTTCCCTGAAAATGTAATTGTGAAAGTAGTTTTTACAATTTATTGGATGGCAAAGGGAAATATTTATATGTAGTCAACTAGTGATTTTTTTTCTAGCAATATTACAGTCATCACATATCTTCTTTACCTGAAAACTTTTATCAGCATGTGCAGCTCCTTGAGGTAGGTTTTTTCAGAAGCAATGAGTTCTCTAACCACATCTTCATAGTTCAAACTTGTTCTTGGTGCTGTAGACACGATAACAGGAGCTTCATTCAAGCATGCTGCCCCTCCCCCTTCATCTTGGTAGAACATGTCCATCAGTGCCTAAAAGTTCGTTTTATTCAATAACTTTAATTCAGGGTATTGACAACCTAAATTAACTTCTCCAAAGTCACAAAAAAAGGAGGAGCTTACGAACCTTTCCATCGAAAATGCAAATGCATGTTAAATGCCCATAAAGAATTTTTATTTTTCAGTTTATTCATGATTGTGTTATAAATAAGAGTGGATATACTAATATTTTATTAAAGTAAGGCCAAATTTAGGAATTCCCATCATATTATAACATATTTGTGGCTTATTTAAAAGACTTGAGGTTATGTAATTTTTTGTGTTTATTATTATTATAATAAAATAATTGAAAAAGGAGAAAATGCTTTGGAATCCAACCATTGCAAAACAATGCAATTTAATGCTTATTTGATGATTATCAGAGGAGAAATACGCGCTAGCATGAAAGATAAAACATATAATGAACATGTTTATATTGTAGATCACACTGATAGACCGAGAGCCAGCAAAAAAAAACATGTATGATGAGCTCAAAGCTAAAACTTTTTGATAAGTAAGCCAGTGTTATAAATAACAAGGCAGCGCAATTATGGCATAGGTGTCGGCGTTGCGTTGGGCAATTTTTTGAATGTGTCAAAAAAAACTATGCCCTTGGGGAATGAGCTCAAAGCTAATTCTTGTTTTATATTATACATAAGATAGCCAAAGTATGAAGGAGTTGTATGCCATACCGATGCAGCGTCTCAAACTGTCCGCCATACTCAATTAAACTTGTCATTTTTTTTATGCTCTCTTGAAATACGAGCTCAAAACAAATTTTTTCACCCCATGATAGAAAAAATGTTTCATCACCGATTATGTCCATGCCATACTGTTTCGGTGTCCCTAAGTACCCTCCATATTGATTCAAAAATGTCAAATTTTTCACTAGTCCATGTATCATAGGTACACACCTGGAAAAACATGTATCGATTGGAAGACTTACATATCGAGGAAGAACTAGCCAACAATATTTGTTTAAATATAAAAAAAACTTGAACAGGTTTTTTATTCCTCTACATAGACGTCTAAAAAGTTAGGATAGAAAGTTTTAGTGTTGTATATCACCAAAAAAAAATAGTAATGTTTTCAAAGACATAATAGTAATAGATAGTAATAGATGTTGACACAAAAGAGAAGCCCGCAGCAGGCGATTTTTTTTTAGGAATCTATTACTATTTATCGAAAATCTATTACGTTTTGGTGAAACCACGAAAATGAAAGCATATGAAAATGGTAGAAATAGTACATATTTCTCAAAGTGGAGTGGTTACACAAATAGAAGCAGGACGAAACTCTTAAGTCAATCTCCACAAAAAAAAAATTTCATCTATTAGAATAGAACACACAATCTCTCATCAATTGCACCAACTTAAAATGAAAAAATTTGGCGACCATGATGGTCAGGGACATTTTCATTCTAATGTCCAAGTGTACCAAACGATATCTACTTGTTTTATGAGGTCTGTGACTAGTGACTAGGACCACCGGACAGACTATCCACCCGACTCTAGTGGCGAAATTGGAAGCTGCCTGGAAACGACAGTCTGAAGAAAGCTGGAGAATAATTAACAACCTTAGAGGAAAACACAAAACTGCATTTGAAATCCCACTCAGTCCAAATACCCTTAACAACTATTACTGCACTGCAGCCTCTAAATTAACTGCACACTTGATACCCACAAATAACATAAACTATTACATGTCGAACCTCTATGTCGAAGAAAACTTCTATTTTGTTTCAACTCACACATCTGAATTGAAAGAAATCATCAGCGGCATAAAAAATAAAAAAGCCTCAGGGCAGGACGAACTTTCAATCAATATATTTGCAAACCTTCCGGATTCTGCCCTCGAAGTCCTGGCAACTCTCATCAATCAGTCTTTCCTGATTTTCTAAAAACTTCAATTATAGTACCACTTCATAAAGGAGGCGACCCTGCAGACCCATCAAATTATCGTCCAATATCTCTCACACCCACCTTGGCTAAAATAATTGAAAAATTCGTTCAGAAGAGAATTTTGGAATTTATACTTAGAAATGAAATCTTGAAACAGAACCAGTTTGGCTTTCAAAGGCAGAAGAACACTAACGACGCAATATTTTCCCTTCTTAATAAAGTTTATAACGAAATTAATGAAGGTGAGGCAGCTGCAGCAGTCTTTTGTGACTTATCCAAGGCATTTGACTGTGTGAGTCACAAAATCCTGCTGAGCAAACTCGAATACTATGGGTTTAGAGGAATCAGCCAGCTACGGTTCAAATCATACCTTGAAAATCGCTCGTAATTGGTAAAAACTAACCACCTCTCTCGAACTGAGCCAACTCATTGTGGTGTAACACAGGATTCAGTACTCGATCCCACACTGTATATAAACGATCTCACAAAAATTGATATATCTGGTAAGTATACATTATTTGCCGACGATACCACCATATTTTGGCATGACAAAGATGAACAAACATTACATCACAAGATTCAAGAAGACATCGAACAAATTAAAACCTGGTGTGACGATAGCTAAGTGATCTTCAACCCTAATAAAACAAACCTATTAACATTCCGCTGCGAGCTTTCTGCCCTGAGCCTAGGCCCTCATAACATTGAAAATGTTTCTCTCACTAAATTTCTCGGACTCGATATTGATAATAAATTACAATTCAATGACCATGTCACGAAGTTGTGCAAAAAATTGTCATCAGGTTGCTACGCCATCAGGATAATATCACATGATTACAGCTGCTAAATCAGCTTACTTTGCCCTTATTGAGTCCCACCTGGTCTATGGCATAGCCTTCTGGGGAGTGTGCAGCAAACAACTACTACAAATGGTGCAGGATGTACAAAAAAGAGCCATTAGGGCCCTCTGTAAAGTGAAAAAGCGTTATTCTTGCAGAGATCTATTCAAAAATCATAGAATCCTCACAGTTACTTCTATCTTCATTCTAGAAACCACCTGCCTCATACAAAAGAATCGCCACAAATATAATGCACTGCCCTCATACCATAACACACAATCCTCGCAAAAATTTAGATTATCCTTACCTAGCCCTAAAAACAATCTTGTTAAGGAATCTCTCATTTATAACGGTCTAAAAATGTATAACCAGTTACCAATACATTAAAGAAAAATTGAATCTCTTAAGATTATTTAAAAAAATTGTAAAAGAAATGCTTTTTATCCATCCATTCTACAATACGGAAGAATTTTTTAATAGTGAACCTTCTTGTCAGCACTAAAATATGCTTTTCTCCTTATTTTGAGTATCAATTTCAATATGTTTGCATCATGTGGTTGTACCTGCTTATCATTTTACTTGTCATACTAGTTAACATTTGTGCTTGTACATTTTACTCATACAAATTTTAAAACGCCTGTATCACTACCGTTTTTAGCATTTTTAGTGTTTTTTCTATTTTTATTACTTAATTTTAGGTTTTAAGTTTTAACTTTTAGCACCTCTACAATGACTTTGTAGATAAGAATTGTTTCTTCGGACAATAAAGCATATTTGATTGATTGATTGATTGATATTGTAACGAACCTAGGCCGGACCTGTCGCCTAACGCGTTGCCATCGACAGCGATGAGATCATCCCCGGAGATATTCGAGAACCATCCAGTCGCTCTTCCGCGGAAAACAACGGTCAATATTGGAAACAATTGGAACATGCCGTCGCCAACCGTCCGAATTCGAAACATCGAGAATGCTGTATCGGAGATAAATAGACAGCCCTCAAGAGGGAGTAGACAGTCTGAACGAGCCCATACAATCGAGCTATACAGTGGCGTAGTAATATAAATTAAGTTGTAGATTAAGTGTGAAATAAATTAGTTAAACCAAGTTAAGTTTATTTACGTTACAATTGGTGTCGGAAGTGAGATTTTGAAAATAAACAAGTGATCGTGGAGTGGATAGTCAGAAAAATAAATTGATAGACCTTTTTGTACGCCCAAAATAGACAGTGGCCCGGTTTTCGCGAAGTGGACAATTGTGCGTGGGAATATAAACTGATACACTGTTCGCGTGAAACAGAAAATAGACAGTGGCCTGGTTTTCGCTGAAGTGGACAATTGTGCGTGGGAATATAAACTGATACACTCTTCGCGTGAAACAGACAATAGACTGGTGGCCCGTGGAAAAGAATTCGCGAAGTGAATTTTTAACAAACTGATAAACTTTTTCGTGTGAAACAGACTGATACCTCGTCAAAGACAAAATGTGTTCAAGAAAAGTGCGCCTTGCGGACTTGAAGGTAGCGGAATTGAAACAGGAATTGGAGGAAAGGAACTGGAAACAACGGGTAAAAGCAAGTACTCCAGGAAAGACTTGCAGAAGGACTTATACAAGAAGGTGAGGACCCGAAACATTTTTATTCGAAGTTCCGGAGGTGATTTAAGTTTGGTAATGAATAAACTTCGAAGAAACTACTAAATCTGTGAAAGAAGAACTGCAACAAAATTCAAGAAGCCTGGAAGAAAATGCTAGAAATCTGGAAGAAGCTTCAAGAAAATTCTAGAAATCTGAAGAGAAGCTTCTAGAAAATTCAAGAAGCCTGGAAGAAAATTCTAGAAATCTGAAGAGAAGCTTCTAGAAAATTCAAGAAGCCTGGAAGAAAATGCTAGAAATCTGAAGAGAAGCTTGAAGAAAATTCTAGAAATCTGGAAGAAAGCTTCTAGAAAATTCAAGAAGCCTGGAAGAGAAGTTCCTGGAAAACACAGAAGGTCTAAAAAAGAATTGTGTGGTGTGGCTAATTTTCTAGAAGAAAGAATGGGAACCGTTGAGACAGAGATAGATAAAATTAGGAGCAAATGAACACGGAGGTAGATAAAATCAAAGATGGGGTCGAGGCAGAAATGGGCAAAATAAAGGAAAGCGATCAGTAAGCTGGAAAACAGAATTAATAGTGCGCCCTCCACAGAGATGGTTAACGAAAATGCAATGCTGGACTTGAGTTTGAACTTGATAAAGTTCAAGAGGGTATAAAAGATGTCAAGGTCATTTCAGAAATAGGAAGCTTTCCATGAAGCCGCCTCAGTTACGAGGAAAAACTCCATGGGCAAATTACCGCCGGCAGTTTGAAGCAGCGGCCAAAGCAAACGGATGGAATGCAGGGGAAAGAGCTGTAGCACTGACACTTGCATTACGTGGAGAAGCGACAAATATTCTACAAACTCTCACCGCCAAGAACAGGAGGACTATGATCAGCTGATTAAACATCTAGAATTACGATATGGCCACGCCCATTTGGAACACGTATACCACTCCCAACTGAAAAATCGCTGCCAGAAAGCGGGCGAATCCTTACAAGAATTTGAAACTGACATTGCACGCTGGTTCGTCTCGCATATCCAGCCATACCGGAAAATGTAATGGAGCGATTAGCGGTTCAGGCATTCTTGGATGGACTCCATGACCAAGAAACCAGACAAGCGTTGATATTAGCTCGTCAAACACATCTCGTGAGCGACTGGCAGCGCTTTGGAATTGAAGCAGCAAAACAATGCTGCAAAAGCCAAAGTAAAGTTCAAACGATTGAGGAAGACTCACAGGAGCCTGCTAACTTGGAAGCTGCCATAAGAAAAGTGATGAAGGAAGTGTTGCCTGAGAAAAGACAGATAAGATCCCGGGAATTGTGGCAAAATTGGACATGCGTAGCAAATGTCCAACATTCATCGACCGATGCAGGAAAACTAAAAGGTCGACGAGAAGGGGCAATCGTCGGCATGTGTCCAGGCAAGCCCCGGTTAACAACGCATATGTCGCTATCCTTCAACGACAGAACAAAGGTGTTTTAGGACGGTCTCATCAATAACGAGCCTTGCACCATGCTGCTAGATACAGGTGCGACTAGGACAATTCTCGGACCTTCCTTTGCCAGAACACCGGAACGAATTGAACCGACAACTTGGAAGCTACTGACAGCAACAGGGGAGCCAGCTACGTATATGGCGAGCTACCGATTGAAATAATTTTGGGCAGCACTAAAGTGAAACATCAGGCACTTGTAGCGGACATCGAAGACGATGCAATCATCGGAATGGACATCATGAATTCCAGAGGGTTTGAATTGGATTTCAAAGACGGCGTCCCCGTGTCAACGGAGAAGAGCTGGTACTTCATGGGAGAAGTGAAGAGTTGATCCGTGTGCTGTTGGCTGAAGATGTGCGTACCTGAGAGGGCTGAAACCATCCTGGAGGCTCGCCTGGAAGGAGTCGAAGCAGTGGAAACGTGGTGATGTTCGAGCCCAAACTTCATGATGAGAAAATTGGGCGAGGGATTGCACTAGGGAAGACCTTGTTGCGTGCTGACAAATTTGTGCCGTAAGGGTCATGAATATCAATTATTTTCCAGTGACCTTGAAGAAAGGAACAATATTGGGGCACTGCTCGTCAGTTTCCTCAGTAATCCGGAGTGTAACTGAGGTACGATTAGCCAACCCAACAACTGCCCACAGAACTAGAAAAATTAGTTGCCATCTCTTCCAAAGATATAAAACCAGCTCAACAGCCCAAACTAAGAGATTTAGTTAAGAAGTACCAAGACATCTTCGATACCGGACAAGGAAAAGGAGGTCGAACTAATGTGGTCCAGCACAAGATTGATACTGGGGTGCCCGACCGATCCGGCAATCAGCAAGAAGACTTCCTCTTGAAGAAGGAAGAGGCTGACAAAATAGTCAGCGATATGGGAAAAGAAGGAGTTATCGAACCATCTGGCAGTCCCTGGTCCCTTTCCAGTCGTACTGGTGAAGAAAAAGGATGGATCGACACGCTTTTGTGTAGACTATCGCCAACTTAATAATGTCACGAAGAAGGACAGTTACCCTCTCCCAAGAATAGATGACACCCTAGACACGTTGGCTGGTTCCACGATTTTCTCGACCCTTGATCTGAAGAGTGGATATTGGCAAGTAGAACTGGCTCAGGAAGATCGAGAAAAGACTGCTTTTACCATCGGCTCAGGATTGTGGCAGTTCACCGTTATGCCATTGGCTCTGTAATGCTCCCGCCACATTCGAAGATTGATGGAAACAGTACTGAAGGGACTCTCATGGAACACGTGTCTAGTGTATCTCGACGACATAATTGTGGTCGGCAGATCGTTTGAGGACCACGTGAAAACTTGGAGGAAGTATTCCTGCGACTGAGGAACTCGGATTGAAGCTGAGCCCTAAGAAATGCCATCTGTTCCAAAAGAAGTACGATACCTCGGCCACGTTGTCTCTGGGGAAGGAGTAGCAGTGGATGACCAGAAGATCAAAGCTGTTAAGGATTGGCCCATCCCATAAGACACTCACCAACTTCGAAGTTACCTTGGTTTATGAACATACTATCGCCGATATGTGCTGGGATTCGCCAACATCGCTAAACCACTGACCAAGCTCACGGAAGGCCAAACAAAGTTCCAGTGGTCCGAAGAATGTCAAGACTCATTCAGGAAGCTGAAAGGAGCTTTGATCAACGCACCTATACTGAGCTATCCCCTACCCAAAGGGAAATTCATTTTGGATCACGGACGCCAGCAAGCGTGGGACTTGGAGCTGTCCTATCTCAGATCCAGGAGGGACAGGAGAAGGTCATTGGTTATTTCAGCAAGGCAGCAAACCAGAGCGCAATTACTGTGTCACCAGGCGAGAGCTGTTAGCTGTTGTAAAGGGAGTGGAACACTTCTACAAGTACGTGTATGGAAGAAGATTCCTGTTGAGAACTGACCATGCAGCTCTCAAATGGCTCTTACAGTTCAAAAATCCTGAGGGTCAAGTAGCCGGTGGATCGAGAGACTCCAAGAATTCGATTTCGAGATCGAACATCGAGCGGAACTAGCCATAAGAATGCAGATGCCTTGTCGCGAAGACCATGTCCAGATGATTGCTCACATTGCCGACGAGCAGAGAGAAAGAAGCAACACTTTTAGAACCGCGGCAATGGATGACAACTGGAATGACAGCAAGATCCAGAAAGACCAAGAGAGAGACCCCGACCTTGGCTTAGTCGTCAGCTGGAAGAAGGGCAATCGAAGACCATCATGGCAGGAAGTGCGAGGTTACTCGCCCGGCTGTTAAGTCTATTGGGCACAATGGAACTCTCTTATTCTGGACAATGGGATCCTGAAACGGGTGTTGGAGGCCGACATTGGTGGGGAAGACAGACGCCAAATAATTGTTCCCAGGAACAGAAGAGAGGAAGTGCTGCGGGAAATCCATGATGGAGTCGCCGGAGGACATCTGGGAGTGACGAAGACCCTGCGAAAGTGAGGCAACGGTTTTACTGGGCCAATTGTCAAGCTGACGTCCAGGACTGGTGCAGAAAGTGCGCTGTATGCGTTGCTAGCAATGGACCTCGAATACGACCCAAGGCCCGATGCGTCAGTACAAGCGTAGGCAGCCCGTTCGAGAGAATCGCCATTGACATCGCCGGCCCGTTTCCCGTATCCGACCACGGGAATAAATACATCCTTGTGGCAATGGACTACTTCAGTAAGTGGGCGGAAGCCTATGCCCTGCCAACCAGGAAGCCATCACCGTCGCCGACGTCTTGGTGAAAGAATGGATATGTCGATTCGGTATTCCAATGGAGCTGCACTCGGATCAAGGCAGAAATTTCGAATCCAACCTTTTCCAAGAAATATGTCTACTGCTGAACATCCGCAAGACAAGAACCACGGCCCTACATCCGCAGTCCGATGGAATGGTGGAACGGATGAACAGGACGATCAACCGCCACTTGTCCAAGGTTGTCTCTGACCATCAAAGAGACTGGGACCAGTATCTTCATTTGTTCCTGATGGCCTATCGATCCGCAGTACACGAGTCAACCGGTCAAACTCCTGCTAGTATTATAATGGGCCGAGAACTGCGACTGCCTTGTGACCTGAAGTTTGGGATACCGCCAGGACAAGACACTGCGGGAGAGGACTACGTCAGCAAACTTCGGCAGAGAATGGACGACATCCACGAACGAGTCCGGTTGAACATCCAGAGTGCCAGCGATAAAATGAAGAGACCTATGACATCAAGGCCGACGCAGGAGGATTTAAGGTTGATGACCTGGTTTGGCTGTACAACCCCAAACGTCGTCGTGGACTATCACCAAAGTTGCGGAACTCGTGGGAAGGCCCGTATAAAATCGTGAAAAGGATAAACGACCTTGTGTACCGAATCCATAAGCCACCCGAGGAAAACCAAGGGTCGTCCATTTCAACAGGTTTGGGCCCCTTCGCTGGAAACCATGACCAAGTTCGCACCCTCAAGCCACGGAGGATGATATGACGTTCGAGAAGTTTATGTCCTTGTATTCAAACGGGCAGAAAGTTCTACATGGGGTTACTAGAGAGGAGTCACGAGACCTTTTCGAGGTGCCTGCTGACTACGCACTAAGCGCACTGTGTGGCAGAAGATCTTCGAATGTCCAGGGGCATCAGCGTGAGTGTTCTCCAGAAATTTGGTCAACTCCAAACACTGCGGAGCAGAATCCAGAAGTTGGTGGGGTGCTACAGTTGAAGAAAGGTCAGAGAAACATCTACTACCTAGTTACCAAGAGGCATTCCCAAGATAAACCGTCCTATGAAGATGTCTGGAAGAGTCTCACCAAACTAAGAGATACTATGGTGGACCAGAATCTGGTGGATCTAGCAATTCCAAAATTATCCTGTGGTATTGATGGGTTGGACTGGAGAGTCATAAGAAGTATGCTGGAGGCGATATTCAGATCCAGCGGCGTCAAGATTTTGGTTTGCTGTAACCCTCTTCCACGACCGATCATGAAGACCGTGGAGTGTTACTTCCATCGAACTTCACGGTGCAGATATGGGGAGTCATGCAGATATCGTCACACTCCAAGGATGAAATTTCGGGACGAAATGTCTTTAAGAAGGGGGCAATGTAACGAACCTAGGCCGGACCTGTCGCCTAACGCGTTGCCATCGACAGCGATGAGATCATCCCCGGAGATATTCGAGAACCATCAGTCGCTCTTCCGCGGAAAACAACGGTCAATATTGGAAACAATTGGAACATGCCGTCGCCAACCGTCCGAATTCGAAACATCGAGAATGCTGTATCGGAGATAAATAGACAGCCCTCAAGAGGGAGTAGACAGTCTGAACGAGCCCATACAATCGAGCTATACAGTGGCGTAGTAATATAAATTAAGTTGTAGATTAAGTGTGAAATAAATTAGTTAAACCAAGTTAAGTTTATTTACGTTACAATATCTTCCGAATAAGTCACTTGATAATTCCTGCAACCTCATTTGACTTCTGATTTGTGAGAGTAGCGGTAGATTGTGTTTTTTTCACCAGAAACCTTGAAATAAATAAGTCAAATCTATATCTTATTCAACACAAAAAACCCGAATGATATGGAAGCTATTGAAATATTGTTTATTCACCTGTCCATAATCAATATTGACGAGCAAGTGTTACCTAAGTTTTCAAACCAATAAGTTCACAAAAAAAACACAATCCAGTTTCACTCACCCACTTACTTTTCTGGCAGGCACTGAAGATGACCTTCTAGGTCGAAAGCGCTCTGCAATAATTAAACTATTTGCACGAATTACAAAAAGTTATTTGATTGGTTATGCCAGGTGTACACAGCTCCACTTCCAATAGGGAAGTGCCGCACAAGTTGCCAACTTCAAAAACTTCTGTCTCTCCAATTGTAATAATTTCATCAGGGTTGTGTAGAGAAACACAAACTGAATATGCTAGATCATTTATTTTTTGTCCCAAAGTGTTTATATTTTTTAGTTATATTAATAAGGAATTTTGTGTCTATATCTAGAGTGTTAGTGCCTGTCCCAATCTGATTCATGCATTATCGACTGTCATCCGGCAAGATGCCATTTGAAGCTTAACGTAGAAAAACGCCAGTTCTTTCTCTTGTTGCTTGACTTCTGTTGTTATCAATCGTTATTGTGTTATGTATTCTCTTATTCAATCTTTTTTTCACAAAATAGTGTTTGTGCCACCAACTGTTCACATTTTTAGACAGAAAATCTCTATGAATGCCACATCTGATATAAGAAATATATAAGCGCTTCATGACCAAAAGTAATTAAAGTGATATATCAAATTGACGAATTTCCATACAACCAAAGTCAAACAATTGCCATTGGAGAAGCAGAACTTTTGAAGGTTTTTTTTTAAGTTGGCAACTTATGCGGCACTCTCCTATTAGATAAAGAGTGTACTTGCAATGCTCCAAAACAAAAAATAGTAATTTTTGAATTAGAACAAAACAACTATGTTAACCCATTAGCGCCTACCGGGCCCATATGGACCCACCTAACCCCTTCCCAATTATTAGGTACAGGCATGGACAAGAACAATCTGAATCAATACAGATTGCATTATTATATTAGATGAGGTACTAAAGAGTAACTGAAGCAGTGTTTATGCGTATTTTGAGATGTAGCTGGTTGTGACCGGAGGTTGTTTTTAGTGCAATTGTGCAATGGATAAAAATTGCGGGTTCCAATTACGGTAAGTAGATTTTAGTATATTCTAGGAATTATCACCCAATTATAATTGTAATTAAAACTTGCAAAAAAGTATATATTTTTTATATTACTTTTCAAAATTACTATAAAAATTTAACTTTTTTTTATTGGTGTGTAAATGTTAGTGGTCCCATATGGAACTGCTAGGCGCCAAGCTGAAATGAATTTAGATTTTTGTTATTTTAGGAGAATCACACTTCAAGGTGCACGAGATATACCATAAGCTTCAGAAAATTAAGGCGAAGTGACAGAATCCATATGGAGCCCAGATCCTGATTGAAAAGTATTGAAAAGTATGGAGAAACTTTAGCTGTGGCATTAGATATCTCCAAAGCGTTCGATCGAGTTTGGCACCAGGGACTCCTTGCCAAGCTTCCGTCTTATGGCTTGCCCCCTCAGCTGTGTTCTCTGCTTGCTAGTTTTCTCTCAAACAGGTCTCTCCATGTAGTGGTCGATGGAGTTTCATCTGACACTCTACTCATAAATGCTGGTGTTCCGCAAGGATCTATTCTCGCACCAACACTATTTCTACTTCACATCAACGACCTGTTGAAAGCAACTTCATGTCCAGTACACAGCTTTGCCGATGATAGTACCCTCCATACCGCTTTCTCTTCCAGGGCCCCTATATCAGCCCGTGAAACCAGAAATGAACGAGGAAGAAATGTTAATCATATAAATATGGACTTAGCAACAATTCTCGAGTGGGGATCTAATAACTTGGTAGAATTCAATGCAAACAAAACACAAGCTTGTCTTTTCTCTAGAAAAGCCGATCTCACTGTGCCTAACATAACTTTGTCAGGAGTAACCATACCACTGAAGTCATCCATATCGATGCTTGGTATTACTATCAGCAATAACCTTTCCTGGGAAAATCCGTGAGGTCCATTGCCAAAGTGCATCCCAAAAACTTGGTTTTGTTTTGTGCCAAGAGCTATTTCATCACCACTCAGCTGCTGATGATCTACAAGGCACAGATCCGGACCTGTCCTCGAATACTGTTCCCATATTTGGAGCGCGGCACCTAAACATACCCTGAAGCTATTGGATGCTGTCCAAAAAGGGCAATTCATCTCGTCGGTGATGCTCAGCTTACAAACTCGCTCACTTGTCTGGAACACCGTAGAAAAGTTGGCGATTTGTCTCTATTTTATAGATATTTTTATGGGCGATGCTCTTCTGAAATATCAACAATGCGTTCCTGCTTTGGCAGTCTCTTGAGATTAACCCGTCAAGTTCAGTCATCACACCCTTCGTGGTCACCTTGGAGACCTGCAGAACATCACTTTCCAAAGACTCGTTCATCCAACGAACAGCGAGGCTTTGGAACTCATTGCCTAGGGAGGTGTTCCCCGAGGCATACAACCTCCAGAAATTTAAGAAGAACACCAACTCCTACCTTATTTCCCTTGGTTCCCACGATGTTCTCTGAACATTACAGGATATCCCTTTTCGTGGGAACCAGAACATAAAAAAAAAAAAAAACTTAATTTATCTATTACAATTTCAATAATATCTGACAAGGAGCAAGAATCCTCCTAGTCAGAGTGGTGGACCATCTTCTCCTGTGGGTGAAAATATACGAGTGTCTGCTAACATGAGACAGGATAGGCTTGATTATTGCCTCAAATTGTTCAGAAAAAGTTAGAACAATGTGTAATGAATACCAAGATCGACATTGCATGAGTTTTTTTAAAGATTTTCAATGCTAATAGATACATGGTGATTTTTACTGTAGTTAATGCTTGATTCTGCAATGTATAATGGAATAAAAACTTTCAAAACAAGGAATTAGTTTTTTTTTATCGTGAAGTAATTCAACCAGGAAAGCGCCTAGCGAGACCATATGGACCCATCCAATATTTTGAAAAATTCCTTGTTTTTTTTTTTAAAAACCTTATTTTGGTGAAGAAAATCAATAAAAACAACGAATATCGTTTCAAAGTCAAATTAAACAATTCAGGCGTTAATGGGTTAAATAAGCTATAAATATGTTATAACCCTTACCTCTCTATAAAATATGATGTAAAATCCTAAATTTGGCCTCATTATAATAAAATAATAATATTTCCACCCTTATTTATAACACAATCACGAATAAATTGAAAAATAAAAATTCGTTATGAGCATTTAACATGCATTTGCATTTTAGAATTAAAGGTTCGTAAGCTCCGTCCATCGTGTCTAACGTCACGATTTAGGCAGTCTATTGAGATCCATACGAATATCAAAAAGTATCTTGAATACATTTAAAATGTATACACTTCATTCATGCTCATCCAACATTCAAAATTAAATTGAATAAGAAATAATAAAGTGAAAGTGCTAAAGAAATTAATGTAAGCAGCTAGCAACTTAAGGAAGCAATGAAAAAAACAACTACCTTAAGAGATTGACGGCCAAAAAGTTTTGAGAAGAGAAATAAATAGTTGAGGTTCAGACACAAGGTATTATCAGGGATTTGTGAACTGTTCCTCTATATATTTGGATTCAAATTGTTGCAATTTGCTTCATCAAACGTAAGAATATTGCTTTTTTATTTTTCAGAAAAAGGAGCTTAGTAGAAATCAATAGAGAGTTTGAGAAAAGGAAGATACAATTGAAACTTTTGCAGACTATGTAAGGGTGGCGCGGAAGGGTAATGGAGTCCCTTAGAACCTTCCCCCCTTGGAAGCAGTCAGAAAACAAAAAATCAGGAGTGAAAAAACCTAAAATATCTAATGTATAACCAAACTTTGTTCATTCTCTAGTTTGTCTAATTTTGTCAGTCCAGCAGACTACTTGAGTATATCAACCCTTAGACAAAGTTTGACAAACTTGTATTATATAAGTATTAAATTAAAATGGATCATTTTACAAAAACACACTTTGAGGTTATACAGGACTGTGCACATTTAACTGCGCTCCATTGCTATTTCAATAATGATAAGAGATACATTGTTGGTTGAATTAGACAAAAGTTGTACATTTTGTGAGTCTAAATGGAATTTCATGGATAAGATAATTAAATTAGGTGAAAATGTCATTCTAAATTTCAGGCCTTTTTCACAAGAGTTATTAAAAAATGCTAAATATGATTTTTGATGAATAGATTTGGACAGGTTGACGAGAGTGTTATCAATATCTGAAGCCGAGCACGACTGGGCGCAATCAGTACTTGAATGAGTGACCACTGCCTGCCAAGGAACGTTCGCGTCATTAAGCCCTATAGAACTGCAACATAGTAGCATATTCGAAGCTGCAGGCGATATATCAATGAGCACGAGATATTTCGAGAGATATGCAGTCCTTCGGAGAGGACGTTAAGATGGCGGTCCTCTCATAATAAAGGCGCTAGCACCAACAATTCAATCAATTGATTCGAGAACTGCCCATAATATTGAAGATATTACAAAGCCAGCAACATTTTTGTAACCTAACCAGCATTGTATCTCTTATCGTTATGGAGCTAGTAATAGTGTTCAATGGAATATGTGTACCCCTGTATGTGATGTAGCAACTAATAAATGTAGTGAAGTATCTGTTGAAAGTTTTGTTAGTTTACTGTAAAAAAAAAACAGAATATAAAAAATCTTTCAGATTTCGACATTCTTGAAGTGTCAAATGTATGAAAGTCTTCAAGAAGTGAATGAGAATGACAAAAAAAATGGATTAGAAAATAAACACTACGTACCATGGACGTGGGCTGAAACGCAGCGTGAAAAGCGAGAAGCAATTTAATAACAAAAAAGCTACACAGGGTATCTATTTAATCTCCAATTTTTCTGAAGAAATTTACAGAGTGATCCCTAGGTATACAAAAATTAAGAAAAAATAACACCATAAGGGGAATAGAGGAACCTCCCCTTAAAATCCTAGAACGCATAGGGACCATCCTGTATAAAAATAAGAAAATCAGTAAGTTTTTTCTGATTATTACCTTTTTAGAGCATTTCAGACACTTTGAGTGGTCTGACTTTCCGAAAACCTTATAAAATCCTAAGCTCTGAATAAATAATGCAACAAATAATACTAGAAATTAAATAATACAGCTCGGCAACAAATAAATCACTGCTAACACTGTTCTAATTGAAGTTAGAAATCAAAAACGGTAAAAGGAAATTTTCCATAACTGAGAAACAAGTAGCCTCAGGACATCATGTACATTAGTTTTTTGTTGGTAAAGCTGATGTGAATTGATTTTAAATCATCAATTTGACTCGCCGTTTTTTTGTCTATTCTAGCAGTTTGTTGGTTGCAAATTGCACTTTATTCGTGGATGAGATCACATTTTTGCCGGTTGCAATCAGTGCAGTGTCATTTGCGAAAGTAGCTATTTTTATTTATTCCGTTGTCGGGATGTTCAATAGCAACAAATATTGAAATGAGTGGGTGGCATCCTTTGATGAAGTTGGCAACTAGAAGTGAACAATATGAGGCTTCTGAATATCTATCTATACAGGGCTCGTCTAAAGTCCGTTCCCCCCCAACTAATTTTTGAACCACCTGGTATATCGCAACGAAATTTGGAGGGCTTAAATAGGAGATAATTGTGTTATTTTTCTTAACGAAAAACCTATATATTAATACTCACGGTTTTGAAAGTGTCCATCAAATCTTAATGTTTTACTTTATATTTTATGAGTGTCTTGAAAAATTTGTTTATATATTTATACCTCTATAATTTTTATATTTTTTATATATTTATATTTATTTGCTATTGTGAAGGTATTTATACACATTAGTGTCTTGACCTAGTGTATATCTCTATATTTTTTATACTTTATGTATTCATATTTTTTTCATGACAGTGTTTAAACACATTTCTGTACTATTAGCATTTGCTAAATAAAGGATATATATATATATATATATATATATATATATATATATATATATATATATATATATATATATATATATATATATATATATATATATATAAATCACAGCTAAAAGTTATAAATAATTTTTTTGAATAGAACACCCTGTATATTATTCCATTTTCGAAATCTGCTCATAATTCTCAACAGTTTTCTCTTATACACTTTACTCCTCAATTCAATTGTTTTCGAAATATTAACGTTTGAAAAGTGACATTCCGGATTAAAATGAAATATGGATTTTGGTCACTTCCGGTAAAACATTTTGCTAACTAAACGTTGTTATTAATTTGTAGTTAAATCTCTCAATGAATTCGACTAATAAGAGGCATAAAGAGAGATTATTAAGGAGAAACAGTACCGCTTACCGGAAAATCTCGTAGCCTATGAATGTGTTCTGTAAATTGACAATAAAAACAAATTAGTTAGCTAAAAAATTATAATTAATTTTTGAATACCACTTTTATTTAACCCCAACAATTATTTCATCAAGTGTTCAATGTGGGCCCCTCCTAAATCTTGACAATAAAGTGCCCTATTATAAATAGCTGCTCTCACGTTGATGAAAGTCTGTTCATCTATTTCTTTCAACTCTTCTATTGTTTGGCATTCAGTGGCGTAGATTTTTTAGTTCAGATACCCCCAAAGGAAAAAATCTAGAGGGGTAAGATCCGGAGATCTTGGTGGCCATTCTGTACTTCCCCTGCGACCTATCCATTGCCCAGGAAAGTTTGTATCGAGGATTTCTCTAGCCATGCGATTGAAATGGGGTGGTGCCCCATCCTGCTGAAATATGATTTCACGATTTTCAAACTCGTCCTGATTGTTTAATACAATTTGTCTTATTCGAGTTCAATTTCAGTTTCTAAAAGATTTCTGTAAAGAACTCCTGTAAAATTGCCTCTGATGAAAATTGGTACAACAAGCGATTGCCCAAAATCCCCGCCCAAACATTCACCTTTTTAGGAAACTGGCTATGTCCCTCTCTAAAAATATGAGGATTAGTATCGCTCCAGTATCGTACATTCTGTTTGTTGACTTTTCCATTAAGAAAAATCGTGCATTCGTCTGCGAAACATACACGTTTCAGGAAGCCTTGATCTCCTTCAATTGTTCTTGTTAACCACTCACAAAATTCAACCCTCCGGTCTGGATCATCCTCCGTGAGAGCATGCAGGATTTTAATTTTATAGGGATGAAACTTTTCTTTTTTTAGGACACTTTGGACAGTTTAAAAAAATAATTTAAGTTGGCGCTCTGCCGCCATTTTAAAACTTTTAGCTGTGATTTTTTCATGAAAATGTAGGTTTTTATCTCCTTCTGGAGCCCTCCAAATTTCGTTGCGATATACCAGGTGGTTCAAAAATTAGTAGGTGGGGAACCGACTTTAGACGAGCACTGTATAATAAAAATTAATCTCAATTCTTTACAAGCGCAAAACGTGAAAACAGCTGGACCGATTTGGCTATTTTTTTTTTAATATTTTTAATAGCCCGAGGATGGTTGATAGGAAAAAATAATAAGGAAAGTTGCCCGGAGATTCGAAAATTCGGGTATATAAGAAATTTGGCGAAGAAAAGACTATCGAGTCATTTATTACCAAAGAGGATATAGAAATAGCTCAGGGGTTACCCTGTCGCCTACCAAGCAGAAGGTCACAGGAACAAATCCCGGTAAGGGTAACGGCTGGACCGATTTGTCCAATTGTTTTTTTAAATGTTCGTGATACTTCGAATAAGGTTTTTAGGGGAAGAAATAATTTTTAGACAAAGTTATTGGAAATTCCTTTGTCCTGGAAAAGTTTTCAGGAATATAAAATATATAATTAAAATGAATGTCTGTTTGTGTTGGTAAGCTCATAACTTGAGAACGGATGGACCGATTTGGTTAATTTTTTTCGGGAAAACGGGATAACAAACGGATAAACGGGATAACACGAAAACAGAATAATGGGATAATGAAATAACCTGAGAAAGTGATAACGGGATAATGGGAAAACGGGATAATGAGAAACCGTGATAACGTAAAACTGGGATAATTGAAAAAATGGGATAAATGGAAAATAGGATAACGAAAAAACGGGACAAAGGGAAAACAGGATAACGAGAAGCGGGCAGAGTCAAAGCCATAACCTAGATAGAACAACACAAAAAAAACATAGGAAAAAAGAATTTCTTCGCAAACGAGAGTTTTCAGGAAAAAAGTTTAGGGAATATAGAACTTTGGACAGAGCAACGTCTGTCGGGTCAGCTAGGTATTTATAAAAAATTAATACTGAAATCACACAATAAATTGATAGAAGACATATCTTATTTTCAAGAAAGTGTTACCATCTGATTTTAGTAATGCCATCAGATACAATGTTCTTCCCATACAATTTTGATAGGGACCTTATGAGATTCTTCTCCCAGGAAGAGATGAATGGGAGAACTCACAAGGGCCAATCTACAATGGTACACAGCCTGCACCAAAACGGAAGAGGGAGCCAGAGTACATGGAGTACAGCCAGAATTTAACCTTAATGTAAATCTTGTACAGTACGCCACAATACTACAGGCAGAAGTACATGCAATCGAACTCTGCCTGCAAGAAATACTGAACAGAAATAGTAAAATCAATCAAAATCATGTCGGACAGCACTGAAAGCTTTGGCATCAAGTCGGATGAATCTAAACTAGTATGGAACTGTGTGAAGGTCCTTCAAAGCGTGGACAGGGACAACCGAATAACTATGCTATGGGTCCCTTGACATAAAGGCTTTGAAGGAAACGAGAAAGCCGACCTTCTGGCAAAAGAAGGCACCATGAAGGAGTTCATAGGACTAGAGCCCTTCTTCGAAATATCAAAGATTCTTCTATTCCATTCTAATCAGGTTAATGGATTAACTATCATCCCCTTTTTCAACCTTTCTTTACGGGAATATCAAAATTTTATGAGTTCAATATAAAAATAAAAAACATTGCCAATAACTCGTTTTAAAGCTTTTCTTTGTATTCTCGCCAGCCAAAGTTGAAATATAACAAATTTTAGTTGTACCAACAAAATATAGGTGGTGAATTGAACATTCTTGGTACCTTAGAAAATACTTAAGCTTCCTGTCAACTCATTCAAGATTTTAAGCAGCTGAAGGTTGATGTGCCAACTAAGTTGATTATTGAAAGACTTTTGGAACTTTTTGCTAAGATAATTTTTTTTCATAACGAACTTTGACATAACGTAATTCATTGTTGTCAAATGTCGCTCACCTTGTCCACTTTCATGGAAATCTGCACATCTTGGTAGGTGATTTCCATGTGTTTGATGTTCTTGGCATAATTTCCTACCAACTTCAAGATATCAGCAGATATGTATTCTAGAACTGCTACGAGAAATAACGATACCGTAGAATCTACCTTGTAAAGCAAGAGTTCCTGCAACATAAATACATTTCATCATTTGAAACAAACTTATGTAATCCTTATCAACTTGTTTGTCCATAAAAATATATTTTTCATGGTAGCTTTTAGTAGAATATATAAAAACTATTCAACTTGTCTCCCAACTTAACGATTCAGAGTCTGTGTCACAAGGTATTTGTTTGGACATGTAAGGAAGTACAATTTGAAATTTTTGAGTGTGGAAATCAATTCATTGATTTCATCAATGGTAGAAACAACTAGATTATCAATATTTTGTATTGCAACATAAAATCTTACTTTTTGAAGTAAATTGTGAATCCTATCCACCGGCAGTTGCAGTACTGACTTTTTCTTGCCTCTTTCTAAGGCTTCCTGTGCTTCTTTTAATGCCCATTTATCAATGGGTGTCGGAAAAGTACTTTGGACCCGATATTCAACATCCTGAAAAAAAATATTGATGAATAGTTCAATGTATTTTATATTCAGAGACGACACATGTATACATATTAACTGTGGCTTCTGTGAAGCTCTGAGATTATAAGAAAAATTTCAAGAAGTGATAATAAACTTGTTTGAGCAGTAGAAAATCCTCATGCTGTATGATGAACACATTTTTGGTAAATAAAGTGAAAGAAAACGCGTGGGAATTTCTTTCTACATTTTTTGTGATTGTAGTGACATATACCAGGACTAGTTTCATCGGCAAGTTTTGTACATTCTTTATTTTGCAACTTTTGTATAAATGAGTTTTACATCATATATATAATATTAATTTAATTATTTTAAACATGTTCATATCTGGAGTGTACATTTCTGGTATTCCATTACACTTGTCCTTGACTCTCGGAACATTTTCCTGGACTTACCTGGACAGTGTGAGGACTTGGTTTTGCACATAACATTGCAAGTAAACGCAAACAGAGACTCTCGACATACTCTAGGGCTTCTTGACGTGCCCCCAAGGAAGGGTGCACCTGTTCCAGAACCTGAAAAAAACAAATACTTTAAAGCAAGTTGCAAGGTTACAGTGCGAGAGGCGTTCCAAGAAGGAATTCCACCCTTGTATGATTTTTGTCAATAAATATAGATTTGTAAAGTAAAAAATTATATTTATTGCTGTAGGCGAATCAGCCTTCAGGCTATAGTGCACAAAAAAATTATGTATTTGCAATTCCCAAACGTTTTCGGTCAAACAACCATCTTCAGGGGATATTTTGTCAGAATTTTTTCAAAGTAACCCTAGAAAATAAACTTATTTTGAGTTTTCACAAAATTAATTCATTTTCGAAACAAAAATGTTTGGGAATTGCAAATAAATTATTTTTTGTGCACGATAACCGGAAGGCCGATTTGCCTAAGACTATAAATATATTTTTTAACTTACAAATGTATATTAATTATATAAAAAACTTACATGTATCAGAAAATATAATTTCTATTCCAAAGTCAACCTTGACCAAAGAATATCCAATTTACGAAAGTCAAAAAATACATATTGAAGCACTGAACACTGGAATGTAAAAGTAAAAAATCAAGAAACTCGTTAAAGAAGCCCTAATAAAAAAGTTTATTACAATATTCAAGAATTTTACAATGAAGCTGTTATAATCTCTATAATTTTATTACTTTTGTGCAAAAATTTAGCAAGCAATATGACACATTTGTCAAATATTAGTATCCATTTTTCATGAAATAAGCATTCCAAAAGAATATTTCGAAGAAAATGTGTGCTGTCACTACAAAATTTCAAATAATTTATAGTTTATTACTTCTCCTGGAACGTTTTTGAGATATTAATTATAAGTTTTCTTAATAAACAAAAAGAGTCCGCTAAAATGTTACCATGACGACTTTAAGTACAAGTCCGCTAAAGTGGCATTTTGTGGACTGTTTTCAGTATCCAAAGTAGGCATTTTGTGGAGCGTGTACAAAAATATTAGTTTATGTAACAAATACGCAAAATAAGGCTTTCGCGGACGAATCGTAATGTTTACGGACGAGACATTAGCCGAGTCCATAATATGAAGATGAGTCCGCGAAAGCCATTTGCGTACGTGTTGCATACAATATTTTTTTGAATAGGCTTTCCAAAGAATGTTTCTTGTAGGAACTATTATTTTATTTCTGCTCTCAATACGCAAATATATTTGTAGGCAGCATCGGCAGAAGGCCGTGTGAAATATCAAATAAGATTTTTTATTACCGACGTGTCAAATGTCAAATATGTCAACTAGTCAATAACATTTGCGTTTGTTGTTATGTTATCTAATTGTGTTTTCAGTCATTTTTTCCTGGATCCAACTATACTATAGAATAGAATAGAACAGGGCTTTATTTTCAAGAATAACAATCACAGTGACATTACATTTAAAACAAAAAAACATACATTATCACAGTAACCAGAATTAAAGAAAATAGTACGTATTATGGGGATATAGATAGTTGAATATAATAAACTTGTAAGTAAATATGACAACCAATCAGAAAGTTATTCCAAATTTGAAAGAAAATTGAAAATGTATTCAGTATACAGCAAAATCCTGTTTTCCCCTAGTTTAACATTCGAATCATGAATGCTAGATGTCGCCCACTTCGAAGTAATCCTGAATAGTAAATGACATTTGGAATAAATGAAATATAAATTGTTATCCAATAAATATATGTAGGTTTAGGTGTAAAAATCGAAACTTGATTTGAACCCAAACTAAACCATTATTTTGTTTGCGATTGTTCGAAGAAAGAAAGTGTAAAAGTCATCATGTTTGTACCTACTGCAACAATAACCATTGACAATTTTATTCTGAAAAATCAAAATTCCTAGCTTTTCTGCGGCAAAATGTTATCGGTTCATAGTTTTTACAGGATTTATAAAGACCCGTTATTGTTCTGTTATGTTTTATGAATGAATAAAATTCAGTTTGTAAAGTGTTGCCATGACAACACTTTACGGACAAGTCCGTAAAAGTAGCATTTTACGGATTCTTTTTCATTCCCAAAGTTGCCGTTTTGGGGAGTGTATGCAAAAAAAAACAATATTCAATCGAGATACAGGGTGTATTTCAAAAAGAAGGAATTTCCAATTAATTCATTGTTCTCAGCCTTTTTTTTTGCTTCAGGAAATTTAAAATTGGCAAGACAATTATGTTTTGGTCATTCGACAATTGTTAGGTGAGTTTTCGGCTGTTACAAAAAATGTTTAACTGATACATAGCAAGCATTGCTGGAATATCATAAAAATGCTTATATTGAAAAGGGAAAGATTTTCCTGTGAATTGAAAAAATCCACGATAAAAATGAAGTTAATTTTTGTGAATATCTAACAGAAAATAACTACTTCCCCAGCCAGGCCCGGAGAGAGGTGGGGCAGGGGGGCAAATGTCCCGGGACCGAGAGGACGGGAGCCCGGAGTCCTCATGAAACATTATGAAAATGATTATTCAATGACCACACCTAATACCCAAGTGATGCCAGGCAGCCACAGTCTATGTCTATTAACATCCATTGACCTTCATTTTTGCGAAACGTGAGAGACAGACACGACTTAGTTTGGCAATGCTCTCAATCAAGTCATAATCAGCTAGGCAGCTGAATTCTGAAAAAATTATAGATGATTTTGACGCCAAAAAGGTCATAAAAGCGAATTTGTTTTAAAAACTTTATTGTATTGTTGAAAATTATTTAGTAACATTTATTTAACTGTTACAAGAGTTTACATTTGTTTTTAATATCTGTCAATTAAAGAAAACATTACAAAAATTGCTTTTTCAACCCCCAACGCAAACAGAGAGGTGTTATAAATTTAACGTGTCTATCTGTGTGTCTGTGAATGTGTATCTATGTATGTGGCATAGTAGCTCACAAACGGATAAAACGATTTTATTGTAGTTTTTTTTTTGTTTGAAAGGTGATTTGATCGAGAATGTTCTTAGCTATGATTCAAGAAAATATATTTAGCCGTTTGAAGATCATCAGTTCTTTTCTAGTTGAGCAACTTCCACAGGTCTGATCAATTCAAATGTTACTTTAATGTTATTGAAAGAACGTGGTAACTTTGACCTGATGCTGCAGCATCACCTGAAATTTATAGGATACCCAACTCCTCACCAACCATCAGAATCAGAAGTGCTTTATTATTAAAAACATTAATTTTGTTGACAAAGCTACTTAAACCTAAGATAAAAGTTAATACATAGACATTTTTAAAAAACAGCACATTGTATAAGTTTAAATAAATAAAAAATATAAATACAGTTACAAAGTTTAGACAACATTAAAATAGTATATTAAAGTATAAGTGGATAAAAAGGGCTTTAAAACACGCGCGATTTTTCGAGCACGACGGCGCAGCCGGAGTGCTCGAAATAGAGCAAGTGTTTTTAAGACCAGTTATCCACGAATACTTTACGTTATTTTTTTTTATTGGTGCACTTTGAAATCATATATACTGGTATTATTACTACAAAAAATTCAAAAATTTATTTTTCGTTGTCATGGAAATGATAAAAACATTAATTTGCAATTTGTTACCAAAGATCAATATTTGTTGTCACCAGAGCTCAAAAATGAATTATTCTAATATCGATTTTTTGAATAGTGAGGCAGAATCGCGGTTAATACCGCGAGAATCCAGTGATATATATAAAAAAGAATATGAAAAGTTCATCAAATGGATGGAGGAGCACATATAAATGAACGAATCGTGAGTAATATTTTATTTGACGTTACAAGGTGTCAGTCAGATCAATAATCACAAATTTGTCATTTAGACTTCACGTTTCTCGATTTGTTGATGTTGTCATGGTTACCTTTAAAAAACGCGCGTTTTTTAAAGTTCGATTTAAACACGCTGGGGCGTGCTTTAAATGGGTAAAAAGGGGCACCAATAAAAAAAAATATATATGTATGACTTTAAAAAGTAAAAAAGTATATTTGAGCATTCACAATGTAACTATCCCCTTGGGAATTTTTATTGTAAGTTGTGAAATTGTCAATGAGGAATAGGCTTTTTCATTTAGATGACAAATTACTAACTTTGTTTACCTGTCAGACCCAACGGCATTGGCGGCGAATTTTTTATTTTTAAAGGAAATAAAATATTTCCGAGTTTTCCTATGGATAGTTGACTTGAATTTACATGGAAGAAAACTCACCATTAGAAAATATTCGTGTACGTTATTTTATCTACGAATGAAAGGTTTTTGGCGGTATAAAATAGGTAATAAGTACTTAACCTTACTTATTCAGTTACGAACGCCAATGTATGCAGGTGCATTTGTCATGAAGTTGACTGTTGACATAATGTGAAAATACCGCTAATTTTGAACTAAGCCAATCTCAAATTGTTATTTCAAAACCAACCAATGGCTATTCACTTTCCCAATAGCCATTCAGACTTTGGGTCTCAAAACGAGCGCATGCGCCTTAAAAAATCATCTAAATGAAAAGGCCTATTCATCTGCATTGTAATAGACTCCTAGACAAAGGAGTTTTTTAATCTCTTTACAAAATTTGTAATTATTATTTATTTTCCTGATGGGAAGAGGAAGATGGTTGAATAGTTAGGGAGGTGGCGAGCAAAATTTCGATATAATCGGCACACGTGGCAGACGTTATTAATAGTGAGAATGATACCTTTGAAAACATCAAGGACCGCGTCTGCCACAATGGTGGCGCTGCGTTGTCAATTAACAGCGTTTCAAAAATGTTTAAAAAAAAAGGTGTGCTATATTATGCGCACATGTCTGCCTCTGGGGCTGATGGTCACAATCATCCTGTAAACACAGAAAATCGAAGAGGCAGACATCCAGGGCTCTGACTGTTGTAGTATTTGATTTTTTAAGTTATTTTTATGATTTAAAAAACTGTATATAAAGTGCAAACTTGGCAGACCTGAATTGTTCGATTAAAAACAATGAGAAGGGCCATGGAAAAATAGTCTGCCAGCATGTTGCTTCTGCGTTTTCTATTGAGAGTGCTTCAAAAATGTAAAAAAAAATGGGTATGCTATATTATGCGCACATGTCTGCCTCTTGAACTGATGTTTAGATTTCTTATAAAAACCAAGAAAATCGATGAGGCAGACATCCAGGCCTGTGATATTCCAAGGGCAGACCATTTGAATTTTTTTCCAACCCGATGCTCGCGCCAGGTTACGAGTACAAAATTCTACGTCTACTGAATATTATTGAAAATAATTAATATAAACTGTAGGAATGTTTTCAAAATAAAATCAAATTTAAAACGTGTTGTTATACGCTGAGCTGATACTGACGTCTTGATTATCATGCTCGGAAATATGGAATTTCTGCAGAGCTCAAGATTTGGATCGATTTCGGTACTGGCAACACACGTCGGTATATTGATGTTTCGCAAATTTATTCAAAGGTGGGACCTTTGATTTGCAGTTCCTTACCTGGTTTTCACGCGATCACCGGCTGTGATTATAATCCCACATTGTTTTGAAAAGGTAAAAAAAGACCTTTTGAACGATTATTACAGTGCGAGGAATTGCAAAGAGCTCTTATCATCATTGGGAATGTTGATATTGACGCTTGTGAGAGCGTTTTCGACATATTGGAAGAATTCTTATGTCGTTTGTACAATATTAAAAAAACGAAGAAAGTTAACGAGGGCCGATACGAAATTTTCTCAAAAACATACGACGTCTCAAACGCCGCTGCATCTTTCAAACTTTCACCCCACAATTTGGACGCTTCAAATTTGCCACCATGCCGCACTGAATTAACGGAACACTTCCTGAAGACTTTGTATATAACAAAAATTTGGAAGAATGCCCACGAAAAAGATCCTGTTGGTGATCCGAAGTTGAAGATCCCGAACATCAATCAGGTTCACATTTTTTCGTTCAGATGTATAATGTAAATTTTGTGCCATACAAATTTGAACACGTGTATTTTTCAGACGAGGAAGGAGACATGGACGAAAACGCCGACATGAATGATCGGCAAGGTTTCTCGGATGCTAGCAATGACGACGCTTCTATTCTAGCTTTTTTTCCTTTTGAACAAAAAATTGCTCTCTAATAAAAGTTCCAAACGCATTTCGTTTCTAGTTGGCATTTTTTTTAAATATTTTTCCATAGATTTCAGCTCCAGAAGTTGTATCGTTACCGTGAGTTCAGCGAATAATATTAAACAAAATAATGATAGTAAAAACTATAAAGAATCACAATAATCCAATGCCATACCCGCTTTCCCTTGATTCCGTGAAATTCAAACAATTGTACAGCTAAAAATCAGTGAGCAAAGTGTCTGCCAAATGTTTTTTCGTATCCAGGGAGTCATAATGAAACGAATGGGTGCAATGAGAACCATGTGCAAATGACTTAATAGAGCTTTTTTTACATTTTTACAACTCCGTCCCGTGATAATGCAGAGCCCTGAATGTCTGCCTCTTCGATTTTCGTCGTTTCCAGGATGATTGTGACCATGAACTCCAGAGGCAGACATGTGCAAATGATTTAATAGCCCCCCTTTTTTAAGCAACTTCAACGCGCTGTAACGCGGAAACGCAGCGACATAGGACCTTAATTGACTGGACCAAATCAATTCGTAGTGATCTAAACTGCAATCCACCTTGATGTGAAACTTGTGCTAATCATATACCGAAATGCTCGCCACCTCCCTAACTAGAACAGTTTCTTTCCATTATAAAATATGGAGGATTTGATTTGAGAAGTTGAGGGAATAGGAAGACTGATGTTATATATGAGTCTGGTTTCGTAGTTCGATTGATGAGGCATAATGTTCTCCTTGTAGTTCTTATGAATTAGACAAACTGATTCTAAAACAAAGAAGCAGGCAAGGGGTAAAATTTGTTGTGATAAAAAAAGAGGTCTACAGGAATTACTTATTTTTGCTTGACATATATATCTCAGCTCCCTTTTTTGGAGCATAAAAACTGAGTTGGTTAAAGTTTGATAACTTGCACCCCAGAAACAAATTCCATAGCGCAAGTGAGATTCACAAAGCGCAAAGTATGCGTTTCTTGCTGATAGAGAATCCATGTTGGATGATATTGTCCTTATGGCATAGCAACTTGAGGATAATTTCCTGCATAGTTTGCTGATGTGGTCTCAATTTATTGTCAATATGTAGCCCTAAGAATTTAATCTAAGTTTTGGCTCAATTATTTATTCATTGAGCGAGACATAATATATAATACATTTGAATGTTAAAATATTTGTTTTAGAAACATTGAACGTTAATAAGTTTGCACTGCACCACTGTTTGACTTTTTCCAGATCATTTTTTAAATTATTTTGTAACGTGACCGTGCTGTAAATTTCCCATTAATGGGTAAATCGGCTAAATCGTTTATATATATTAAAAACAAAAGAGGACCGAGAACAGACCACTGTGGTACCCCGTATTTTATTTCCTGTTCAGCAGATGTTTCACCATTGTATGTCACCTTTTGCACCCGACCTGATAAGTAAGCCTAAGTCTTGATCAATTTACTCCAAAAAATTGGCAAGGTAGCGATGACGCTTGGATCAAAATATTACTACTTATAGAAGGCATAGTGAGATGTGGTCTACCACAAGGATCGGTACTGGGACCACTGCTCTTTTTGATATATGTAAATGATTTAACTAAAGTGGACATTAAAGGAAAATTTACAATGTTTGCAGATGACACGACGATACTATGTCATAACAAGAATAGCGCAGAGCTTCATAACGTTATAAGCGCGGATATAGAGAAAGTGAAAGAGTGGTGTGATGCCAATCTTTTATCGTTCAACATCAGGAAAACAAACATTGTATCATTCAAATGTACTCTAAATGATGATGTCAATCTAGCTGATGAAGTTATCCCCAATGTCTCTGACATTAAATTTTCAGGACTACATATCGACGACAAATTAGCTTTTGAAGGTCATATTAGTCAATTGTGCAAGAAACTAGCTTCAGGCTGTTATGCAGTCAGAATTGTATCAAATGAGCTGTGAATCACAAATGCCAGACAGGTATATTTTTCACTGATAGAGTCACACCTTCGTTATGGCATTTCCTTCTGGGGTATGTGTTCAAAAAACCGATTCAACATGGTCTTCTTGCTACAGAAACGGCCAATGAGATATATATGTAAAGCCAAGTACCGTGACTCTTGTCAGTCCACTATTTTCAAAACACAAATTTTTAACTCTGGTTTGTATTTTTATAATAGAAACGGCATGCCTTCTGCATAAAAAATACAAGAACATATTAGTTTGCTCCCCCTCATATAGTACCCGTCGCCCTAATCAGATTTCTCTTTTGAAACCTTCATCTGCTCTAACTCAGAAGTCGCTCATCTACCAAAGCAGAAAAATCTATAACCACCTGCCATTAAGAATAAGGGAGATTCGGGATCTCAATAAATTCAAAAATGAAGTAAATAAGCTTTTGGTTGAGAAGGCCTATTATACACTGGAAGAATTCTTCCTAGATTCAGTAAGTTGAAGTATCATCGTCAAACTAGTCAAATATTGTGAGTAATAACTGTATGTATATCTTATTTTACAAACCTATAATTATAATTATTTTATATTTATATTTTATATATTTTTTTATGACCAGACAATGTGAAGAAATTGTCTTATATTATATGTTCTGTTTATTACATTTTGACCCTTAGTATATATGTATATATCTATATGTCTGTATATGTGCTCAAATTTGCTTATATATTTTTATGTTTATAGGAGTTCATTTATATGCTATAATCATTATTTATCGCTTTGTCTATGAGATTTTTGTATCTTCTGACAATAAAGCATGATTGATTGATTGATTATATTAAACTTAAAGGGCCAATACCTAGTATTTTTTTACTTTTTAGACTTTTTTGTGTCGGGGGTTTTTAAAAATTTGTATTCTAATTTAATTTACCAATCTGATAGATATTCCGAAAGGACCCAAACTCAAAAGAAAAAATCTGAAATTTAAAATTTGCATTTTTATTCAGATAGTTATTTGATTTTCTATTCCATTGAAGATAGTGGTTGAAGTTTATCTTTCAGTCGCAGATGATTCCACATCTGATTTTATGAACATCCTGTTCATATTTTCAAACAGATCAATGCTTATATGTTCTATAAAATGTATTTTAGTGTATGTTCATCATGTTGAATGTATTTCGACAATCATTCGTCAAATCTGATTAAAAAAAAACGTATTCTACTCACGTTTGTCAATTTATTGTAGTGGCAGTGCTAACTTGATATCAAGTTAGAACAGCCACCACTTAGAAAAACAAATTAGAGCCGTTCTTCTGCTTCAGGAAATTCAAAAACTGCAGGACAATTATGTTGTGGTCATTTGACAATTGTTAAGTAAGTTTAAAGATGGAAAAAAACAATATACAAGCATGCAAGATACTGGGTGTATTTCAAAACGAGGGAATTTCCAATTAATCCATAGTTATCAACCTTTTTTTTGCTTCAGGAAATTCAACCTTTTTTTTGCTTCAGGAAATTCAAAATTTGTTTTGGTCATTCGACAATTGTCGAATGAATTTTCGGTTGAAAGAAAATATGTGAGATACAATGAGCATTGTTGGAAAAATTGGAATTTTAGAATTAATCATCATTTTCTAAAAAAAAATGAAAATTATAATTCAAAATTATAAGACAATGAAAAAAACCAAAATCGTGACAATTTTTTTGTATTCACGACAAATTTACGACAATTATTCGACAAATATTGAGCTAGGTTTTATCGATTTTTGAGCAAGTGCTTTGCTAACTTTATAGGAGTATATTACTTTGTTTCCCTAGTTACAAAACAAATATTTCATGGCATTCTTTATTTGTGAATAAAATTAATAATGCTTATTTAAAAATTTTAACAACTTGTAATAATTTATGCCTTTTTCGATTTTAAGACAGGCAATCTTTATGATCGTCTGGGAATGTTCAGCTGACAGCTTTTCCTACTAAATATACAATGTACCATTTTGCGAAATCTGCCTTCTTTCACATTGTGGTTATACCCTTCTTGATTCAAAAAATAGATAGATAACTTGATTTTGGGGATTAAAGTTGACCAAATTAAAAAATAACATTATTGGAAAAAAACAATATTTTTCAGCAGTCTAAAGTACCTATATCAGAAGGGTTTGTACATTGAAAGGTGAAAATGATTAAATAATTTCAAAATGTGAATAGAATTATTTTAACAAAAAAAATAGTACAAAAATGAGCCTTTTTTAAGAGCCACAACATAAATACATTAGTATTTGAGAACACAGTTTTGATTGCAGATTTGTGTTCAGCTGTGTAGGTACCCCAAAAATCATTATAGGTAAAAGAATGTAAATTTTCCAACTTTTTGGAACGTTAAATCACTCAATCCGTCATTTACGATTTTTTAATATTAATCATTTTGTTAAATCCCTAAATAATTACCTTTGATTATTTTTTATTACCAACCGTTTGTTGTTTCCAAAGCTACCTAAGGAAATTGGAAGGAGAAACCATAACGAAATCGACACTCACTTTTTTCAATGCCGCAGTCAGGAGGCCTTTCCATTTTGCATAATTTTCTTCTGAAGTGAAATCGTAAATATTATCTCCTGTGACACCAGTATTCATATTTATCAGGAATTAAAGAGGAATAGCACTTCAGTAGGCACCACTCACAAATGTCATTGTCTCGAATATAAAGAAAAAACTCAAAAATACATTGAAATATCACTTTTTGTCCACTACATCTACGTTATGCTAAACACTTTCATGATCTTCCGCGGGATCCTTCAACTTGTTTTAGAGAAATTCGCACCTTTTACATGAAGAGTAGGCAAATTATGATCAGTTGACATTCGCCATTTTAGATTTCTATTTTATCAATATTACATTTCACACTTTCATGCAGTTCGCCAATCTATCTGTCTTTTTTCATGTAATACAAAGCAACCACTGCGCAAAGTGAACGTTGCTTCATCTTTTTTTCACTTGTTCTATGACGTATTGAACTTTTCTTTTTCTACTTGATGCACAGGAATTCATTCCTGGAATATGCGCATTGTTCGGAATCGATAGAACATGTGAATCTGCATTCTTCTTCTGATTCTTATATCTAATATTTGCTTGAATTTATGTAAACAGTAAACAGACCCAAGGATTAATAGACTTACGAAGTTGGATTCATATATGCATGCTTTACGCATTTTCGCGAAATAATGTCTGATTCTCTGATTGGCTGTTGAAATAGAAAGCGATTTTCAAGGTCAGTAATCCGAAAGTCGAAACACTTTCAACTATTATTGAAGAAAAGCGCTGATTTTGTCGGGTTTGATGTTTCGTGACAACCCTTTTCTGTTTTTTGTGTTTTATATGGTTCTAATCAGTAATCACAAACATAACCTGAAATAATGAAAATAAAATAGTGAGATTCGACTTCCTGGGGTCGTGGGAGGCGGTTGTCTGACCACGCGGACCGAAAGTCAGGTAGGGTGATTGCACCAGTTTGCCGGCCACTTCCAGTTGTCGGCCGTTTTTGCCATTTTCATGAAATAATAAGAAAGATACTAACTCTACATATTTGAAAATTCCGCCAAAAGTTCTCTCATACTTTTCCCGCCATATTCCTTCATAGATTTACCTGTTCAGAGACTCATCATTCTTTTCCTGCCAGTTCAAGAGATGGTGGTCGAAATGAACGTTGTTTGTGCGTTGGTCAATTGAAAAAAAGTAGTGGGACATAACTTCTTCAACGGTAAGTTCAAGTGATTTTTTCCTAGATCTACAAGAAAAAACTTATGTAGGGGGTATCTTTATTAGTTGAACTACCATTTCAATGCGAGAAAACTGTAAATGAATGATTATTTCTTTAAATTGACTGGTGGCCGGTAGATTGGAATCTCAAAACAACTATTTTCCATTTGTCGGCCATGGTGGCCGAGAACTGGATCATAGAGCTGAGTATTCGTGGTCCTTTAATGACACGGTCCAATGCTATGGACATTTATCGTTCTGTCCTTTTTGAAGTTCTTATGGAAGTTGATTCTGTAGCCAGTTTCCGGCCACTAAAATGTCATATATAAAATAAATATAATAATTTGCTTTCATATGGTCGAGAATTGGTATAATGTGTGCCAATTGTCGGCCAGCACATTTTTCTATAGAATATTTGCGGTCGACAACTAGCATCAAGAACGCCTGTTCTCGGCCACTCTATCAGACCAGAAATCACAATCGATTTTCCACTTTGTTTTATTGAATTTCAACAAATTTTGCTATGAAAAGAAGAGTGCTTCCAACAATATGTCCGATAATACCTAGGTACATATTATTTTACTACAAAATATTTAAAAAAATTGATGCTCGATAGTTGGTACCTACCTACCTAGGTAGGTACCTACCTAGGTAGGTAGGTGCCTATGTAGCAGCATTTTACTTAAACAGGAAGAGAAATTGAAAAAACCAAAGACATTGAAAATAGACGCAAGATAAGAGCAATTTTGAAGGCAGAAAGAGAAGAGAAGTTGCAGGAAAAGAGAATTATTAGGAGGAAGGAAATTGCTGAAAGGAAATCAAAATTGAAATCCAAACCAAAACCTAGGAAGCCAAAGCAAAAATGTTCCATGTGTGACGATGTTCTGAATAGCGACATAGAGGATAAGGGAGAGAAGAATATTGGCTGCGACAGCTGTATAACACCTGCGATGTACCAATCTTTCTTCTCTACCTTATTCTGAGGCTGGGAAAAAATATTATATATGCGAAAATTGTACCTGATCGCAACTCCATACTTTTTTATTTAGATGTTTCTTTTCTGTGATTTTTTGTTTTAAGAAAAAGTATTTTATTTTTTAACGTTTTTATTTTAAATGTTTTTTCATTTTATTTGATATATTTTTCTTTTTGTAAACTGTTCTGTTTCATTAAACTCAATAAATATGTTGTGTAAGCTGTTCATTCGAAAAATCGCTTATTGATGGGGAACATAAGATCCATGGCCGAGAAAAGGCATCAATGGACGACAACTGGGTAGGAAGCCGAGAATTGGTGCACTAGCAGGTCGAGAACTGGAATTTGGTGGCCGAGAACTAGCAAAAGTGTACTTTTTGTAGATGTTATTTTTTTCTTGAAGGTGTGGAAGCCCTATGGTTCTGTAATATTTTTTTTCATATTACTCATACCTTTTTCTATTCGTCATATTTTTTTAAATTTTCTATATGCGAAAATGTAAATATGGAACCGTATCAAACCTACAATATCCCCTTAAGTGGCCGACTACTGGCGCAATCACCCTAAATGTCAGTTTTTGTACAGCCGTTCCACGTGCATTGAAAAGTTTAAAAATTATATGTTGTGAAAGTAATGGGCATTTGAGGTATCACTTCGAGTGAGACTATCCCGGTGCCCCCCGAAGGGAAATCGAAGCCGACAGAATACGTTCCTAGGTGATGTGGATTTCCGCGACTGATATATTATCCAGTAATTGGATAGACCAAAATTAATGAATGAACGAACGAACATAAAATAGTTCTTAACTTATTGTCTTGTACTCACCTCAAAGTGAGAGCTAGTCCCGTTGAAGGTGGTATTGGCTAAGATGGGGTTCTTAGACATATTAGTATTGGCTCTTGTACGTTGTACGCTTGTACCACATGTAATCTGGTAAATATAGAGTTAGCATTCACATGCTCTCTGAATATAGTTAAAAACTTTTTCTTACGTGTTTTTGGCTCCTGAACACGAATCCTGAAAAAATGCGGCGGTTTCATACCGTTCCCGAGTTTGAGCACTTTTCATATTTTTTTTAACCTCATTTTCAAGCACCGTTTTCTCGCCCAAAAATCACTTAAAATGCATCCTTCTTTTTACCAGCATAAACAATAAACCCTAAATCACTTATACACAAAATATTGCCGTTTTTATAGAAAAATCGTCTTTCTTAAACAGTTCCAAATAAACAAACTACACACACCTGACAGATTGAATTTAGAAACTTTCCCTATTTTTCATGATGGTAATAAATGAATCACCGCCAAAATGACAAAATGGTTACAAAAAACAATTGCAAAAATAAATTATTCATATTTGGATTCGAAAAGTTGGCGGTGATTCATTATCATTACCAACATAAATCAGATGTGTGAAGTTTGTTTATTTGGAAAACGCGAAGTTGTGCCGAAAATATGTGATTTAGGATGTATTGTTTGGGCTGGTAGAAAGAAGGAACCATTCTCGGGAACGGTATGAAACCGCCGCGGATTCGTGTTCAGGAGGCAAAAACACGAAAGAGAAGTTTTTTACCTATATTCAGAGAGCATGTGTACGCTAACTTTATATTTACCCATATAGAAGTTTATGGGTGAGGAGAATTAATACCCATAAACTTCTATGTTTCCTATTACTCATTTTTTTACAGTAATAATACGAAACTACTTATTGAATTACGTATATGTCGCTTTCGCGAAAGTACAAGCCATAAGTGAATTTCATTTGAAGAAAAAATTAATCACATTGAAAAGGTATCTCATGACAGATTTCATATGAACAGGACACGCTTAATATTTGAGCTTCCCGCGGAAAGCGAATGCTTGCATATTAATTCACCTTGATATAGCATAATGGGGAACACGCATGTGCCCCTTTTCTAGATTTTGATTTGCACATAAAGATGATCACCTAGAAAGTTCAGCAACAAACTTAGAAATTGAAAAAATGTCCAATGTTTTTCATAATTCCAAATTGAAAATGTCAATTTTTTCATCACATTCAAAAACGTACTCGCGCATCTGATGGACGTATGCATCGTTACTTCAAACACTTCAATGTTTTACCGTTGCTTCGAACTGTCAACTATAATTTCATCTGTCTTCGTTAATAGAGAGTTTGCGGAAGGGGGTTTTACGAAATGCTTATAGACAAATTATACAGTACAGAAACTGTAATTTATCTTGGTGTTTGCGCATGGAGGGTTTACCTTAGGCTTAAAAATATGAAAAAAACCAAAGAACATAACCTCAAAATCCAATTTGCGAGAAAAAGATGGAATGGCTAGCTCGACTTTCAACAATTTATATACACTGATTATTTTCAAGGAGGACGATGATGTAATCGAAAATCATCTTCTCTACAAATTAATCCAGCAAGAATTAACTAAAAAAGAATGCCTGTATAATCGTGTCGCCTTTAATATATATAATATACCAGAAAAGAATTTCAAATTTATGTTTCGTTTCGACAGAGAAGACATTTACAAGCTTTTCAACGCTCTGCAACTTCCACGTAGATTTGAAACCTTTGATAGACATGTTATTGGGGGTAACCAAATTATTCATTGTAAGCATAAGTGAATTCTAATTGATGTTTGTTCCAGGAGTTGAAGGGTTGTGTCTTTTACTTAGGCGCTTTGCATATCCAAGTAGATTATGGGATATGCAAAACGAGTTTGGATTGCAATACTCATCAATCAGTAAACTCTTTAAATATATTTGCAATTTCATTTATATGAAATGGGGCAAATTATTACTGAATTTCAGTGAAAATAAGTAATCACAAACAGCTTTCATCTGTCATGTCATTCATAAGTGAATGTTTTTGATTGGTCCCACTCATAGACAAATTAAAAATAAAGAGACTGTTTGAAACATTGGCGATCTTGACCACCAAGTTTTTGGTACGGCCAGTCGCGCATGGAGGCGCTGCCCGCAATAAACAGACGACTGACATGATAATTTTCCCATTTCGACATTTGTCAGAAAATGACAAACCACGTAATAATTTCAGAATAATTCTACTGTTAATTGTCATCGAAAAATTAATTATAGAAATTATACTATGGACTTGAATTATGAACCCAACGTCGAAAATGGAATGTTTTGTTATTCGAGTTGACGCTGAAATTCCTCGAAATATTCTTCCACAAGGTAAAATATAAGCTGCTTTTCACAAACTGATACTTATTTCCATCCATCAGTTGCAGAAATTTGTTCACAAACTGATACTTATTTCCGTCCATCAGTTTCCATTTCCTATCACCATTTGAGGAAGTACGAAGATTATCATAGACAAATTAAAAATAAAGAGACTGTTGGAAACATTGGCGATCTTGACCACCAAGTTTTTGGTACGGCCAGTTGCGCATGGAGGCGCTGCTCGCAATCAACAGACGACTGGCGACATGATAATTTTCCAATTTCGACATTTGTCAGAAAATGACAAACCACTTTTTAATTTCAGAATAATTCTACTGTTAATTGTCATCGAAAAATTAATTATAGAAATTATACCATGGACTTTATTTATGAACCCAACGTCGAAAATGGAATGTTATTCGAGTTGACGCTGAAATTCCTCGAAATATTCTTTCACAAGGTAAAATATAAGCTGTTTTTCACAAGCTGATGGTTATTTCCATCCATCAGTTGCAGAAATTTTTTCACAAACTGGTACTTATTTCCATCCATCAGTTTCCATTTCCTATCACTATTTGAGGATGTACGAAGTACATCGTCTCCTTTGTGCTAATAAATTAACAAAATTATTGAAGGTTTGTTGTAAATGTAATATGTTTTTATTTTGGTTGATTTGATGATAAGCGACTGAAGAATATTTTTAATTTTGTTGTTTTTCGGAGTTTTATTATTGTTTTGTCTGTAGTTGTACATTGGCCTAGATACAATAAAATGTGTTTTTATAGTGTTCAACTTATTATTCTTGTTTTATAAGATGTTTAATTTTGTTCTTGATATCATGAAATAAAGATTTACTTTGGAACTTTATGTTAACCACGAACGAACTAACAGATTCTACGAATCGATTACTGTATATATTTTATTAGTGATCGATTTGCCATTCCAGTATTTTATATGATACAACCATTCATATGGAATACAAGAATGGCAAATCGATCACTTATAAAATATATACCATATCAATCATATAAAAGTAACACATTTAAAAAACCCGCCTTATCTCAATCGGTGTTACCAACTGTACTTAGTTCGGCCAGTTGCGAGACACGTCGCCACTGTCTAAACGTGGTGCCAACTTTTACTGCAGGTTTGACAACTCTCTTTATTTTTAGTTTCTCTATGAAGATTATCATCAAACTGGAGTATTTGTTAAGTATACCTACTCGTTCTCCTTTGTGCTAATAAATGAACAATATTATTGAAGGTTTGTTGTGAATGTAATTTGTTTTTATTTTGGTTGATTTGATGAAGACTGAAGAATATTTTTAATTTTGTTGTATTTCGGAGTTTTATTATTGTTTTGTCTATAGTTGTACCTTGTCCTAGATACAATAAAATGTGTTTTTATAGTGTTCAACTTATTATTCTTGTTTTATAAGATCTTTAATTTTGTTCTTGATATCATGAAATAAAGATTTACTTTGAAACTTTATTTTAACCACGAATGAACTAACAGATTCTACGATTCGATTACTGTATATATTTTATTAGTGATCGATTTGCCATTCCTGTATTTCATATGATACAACCATTCATATGGAATACAAGAATGGCAAATCGATCGCTTATAAAATATATACCATATCAATCATAAAAGTAACACATTTGAAAAACCCGCCTTATCTCAATCAGTTTTACCAACTGTACTTAGTTCGGCCAGTTGCGAGAAATGTCGCCACTGTCTAAACGTGGTGCCAACTTTTACTGCAGGTTTGACAACTCTCTTTATTTTTAGTTTCTCTATGGTCCCACTATTTTCAGAAATAGTGTATGGGAAACAGGTGTTCCTTACGTTTATACTTATTACGTTATACTTATAAGACTGATGTGAAAATCATTAGCATAACATGAGGATTTATAAGCGAAAAACCCCCCATGCGCAAACTCTCTATGTTTTATTAATATTTTTATCATCTGTATTTTCGAAACATTACATTGAAAGTGAGCTTGCATTTGGGTTATAAGAGTTAGTAATGACTAGCACAACTGGCGCTAGTGTTTGGGGGAAGTTATTCAAGTGAAGGTCAAATCGAGTTTGAATTAAGGAGCACTTTTAAACTCAAAAATTTCGAAAAAAAATGGTATTTGAGAAATTATTTTCACAAAATGTAATTTTTGAGGACCGAACTGTGGCAATTTTTTTTTAAATCAAATCATGCGTGTTCTCCATTATGAAATACGTCTCTTCTAACTCTAGTAAGATATCTAAAAACCCTGGTGGCTGGTGTTGCTTGCACTTATACCTGTAAAACTTGACCCTTGATAGTAGAGATCACTACTGTTTCAGATGACGCCAATGCCGATTTTACTTTTTATTCGGTAACGAGTGGACACGATTGTCATCGTGGGCAGCAGTGTCATGACAAGCAGCAGTTGAAAGGTTACGTTTATTAGGTTAATAAGTGGATATCTAGTGTAGTTTATTCAATTTTGTTCACTGTTACCTTGCCCTGGGGTAAGTACTTTTCAGTAGCGGAAGAAGAAATTATCAAATTCATGGTACGACTTGTGTCGTGTCGCTTTTACTAAATCATTTGGTACGCCTATGGAATTTCTCGTAATAGCTTCGCTTCGGATATCTTCGAGAGGAACTGTTAAATAAGTGGGGGAAGGACAAACATACTATCTCAATAGTGAAATGCACTCTACCTATTTATTTCCTCAACTTTCTTCCACAGGCATCTCGCAATCATTTTCTAAACCCGAGTATTCAAGATTGTAGCCAACATTATCTGAATCACGCTTCTGTATGCAAAATTTCGTCTCAATCCCATTTTAATTTATTTAATAATTCATAATAAGTAACTTTGCACAATAGGGAACACGCATGATTTTATTTCAATTTTTCTTTTCATCAATTTGGTCCTCCAAATAACATTTTGTGAAATTTTTTTAGGAAGTGTATCGAGGTCCGAACGCTCGGATCTGCGTACTTTTTGATTGAGGTCCGAGCGTTTTGATATTTTGACCCGCGCACTTCTGCAGATGATGGTCCAAATAAAAGATTGCCTTAAATAAATTTCAGGTTTAGTTTGCACTGTTTTAAATCATTTAAATATTTTTATGCATGCCTTCTCTTGAGTAAATTAGGTGATGCAAGCACACTGTGACAAATCCTGTGAAGAAATAATTCATTAGATCAGATGCTCGGACCAAAATCCAAACATGCCGCGGGTCCGGCCGCTCGGACCTCGTATTTTGGTCCAAGCGATCGGACCCGCGGCTTATCATCGGTATTTTGATACGAGCATTTCTGCAAATGATAGTCCAAATAAAAGTTCGGGTTTAGCACTGTTTTAAATCATTTAAATATTTTCATGAATGCCCTCCCTCTTGAGTATATTCAGTAAATTAGGTGATGAAAGCACACTGTGACATACCAGGTAAAGATATATTGCCTAAATTCAGATGCTCGGACCAAAATACAAACATGCAGCGGGCCCGACCGCTCGGAACTCAATTCAAAAATATCTCGAATCCGAGAGCTCGGAAAGTTGCTACCCGGCCTCACTCGGATATTAGGTGTGGGCATTGAACAATCATTTTTGTAATGTTTCATGAGGACACAGGGACTCCTGTCCTCTCGGACCCCGGGACATTTGCCCCCCTCTCTCTCTCTCCGGGCCCGACATTGAATCTTTCAATTAGTGCTTTATTTCGTGGGTAATAATAAAACAACATGCTGTTGTACTGTTATTTCAACCATAAAAATTTGTAATAACTCTAAAAAATTAACATCAATAAAGTCAATGTTCGTTATCAGTAGTAATATATCCCTAGGACATTGATAATAGACAATCGAAAGCTCGTTCCTTGGTAACAGCCCGAAGCCGAAGGCTGAGGGCTGTTACCAAGCAAGGAGCTTGAGAAATTTGTCATAAAATTATGAGGCATTTGTCAATGTCCGATATGAGGGATATTCGGCCGAAATTTTTTTGACAAAAAAATGTATAACTCAACACAATGAAACATTTATTTATTTATTGAAAGTACAGTTAGTGAAAGGACAATTATTAAAATTTACCTTAACATTAGATTCATTGCTGTTCTCTACTATAGAAGATCTATTACCACGCATAATATTCATGATCTTGTTGTGGTGTTCTTGATCGAGATTTTATAGAATTTTGATTGCTATGACCAGTAATTTTCAGCAATTGTTGTTCTTCTACACCACTTTTTGCCAATTCGCTAAGCGGAGTTGATCTATTCGAGTGATTTGTTATCTTTTTGTCCTTTACATTCAAGCCAATTGCCTCAGCAGCAGATTTAGTCCATCCATTTATTGTATTTCTTCCAACAGGTACATTATTGTACCAATTGTCAGTTTCATTTTTCCAGTGTCGATTTGGTTTTAAGAACAGTCGTGGTGAGGTAATATTGTCGCCTCGTTTTGATATCAGTTTATGAAAAAGACGTACAGGGCAGCTTTGTCTTTCACTATTGGAAACCAACCATTTACTAATTGTACAGCTTTCAGAACCACCTTTTGGCACGTTTTACTGAACACCGGATTGTATTCAATGCGATTTGTTGGAGAATCATCGTTATTTTTCTCGATTTGAAAAAATCCACCAGACAAGCAACTGCCTCTCCTCCTCGCCATACTAATTTTACATCAGCAATATGGTAAAATTCAGGAGTATTTTCATCCCATAGCAATATTATTTTGTTAACTTCAGACAAATTCAACGAAACTGAACTGGACTTACGTTTACATGGATCTGCTTGTAGTTTCTTCCTGATTGCATCGCGGGCTGGTTAAAATACTAGATTGTTAAACGGGTCAATCATAACATTATAGTCATTATAGTACTTTTCTTGCAAAAGTTTGCACGAAACGTTCCACATTGTCTTCACCATTGCTTCTTTAAATTTGGTCCTATCTTTCTTTCTCATATTGACCGCCCAATCTTTTAGAATCAACGCCAATTCTTCTAAGCTTCTATGTTCATTTAATTCATATTCTCATTCGCAGAAAAATTCCATAAATATTCCCCAAATATATTTGTGACTGTAGGTTGTATTTCTGGGATTTTTTTCTTTGATTAGCGCATTTATACTTTGCCAAAACGTGACATTTTAAAATTCATTTGGAATGAAGTTGTCAAACTCAATCGTGTTGTCATAGTGATTGATAATTGCACTGAATGCAATTATCAGTGTAATGTTGACATGATTGGGTGAAATTGTTTCATATGACACAAAATGACAAAATTTTAATGGTTGTTAGAACTGTCCAAAAATTTTCTATATAATAAAAATTAATCTCGATTCTTTGTAACCGCAAAACATGAGAACGGCTGGACCGACTTGGCTGATTTTTATAATGTCCGTAATAGCCCGAGGATGGTTGATACGAAAAAAAATAAATAGGAAAGTTGCCCGGAAATCGGAACATTCGGGTATATAAGAAATTTTCCGAAGAAAGACTATCGAGTCATTTATTACCAAAGAGGAAATAGCTCAGCGGTTACACTGTCGCCTACCAAGCAAAAGGTCACAGGAACAAATCCCAGTCAGGGTAACTTTTTTTAATTATTAAAACAATGGCTGGACCAATTTGGCTAATTGTTTTTTTGAATGTTCGTAGTAGGTACTGCGAATAAATTTTTTAGGAAAAGAAAGGCTTTTAGAAAAGTTATTGGAATTTTCTTTGTCCTGGAAAAGTTTTCAGGAATATATAATAAATGAGGGGAGAAAGCGATAACGGGATAATGGGAAAACGGCATGAATAGAAAATGGGATAACTTGGTAACGAAATAACGGGAAACGGGCAGACTCAAAGGCATAACCTAGATGCACCACAAAAAAAAACATAGGAAAAAATTTTTAGGGAATATAGAAAGGACCCTGCAAAATCCTTATGGAAAATGGCTCTCGGCTAAATTCGCTGAAACTCTGCAAAAAGATAGTATCCGGTATGCTGATCAAAAGTCTTAATGGGCACAACCCTCCATTTTCATCTCCAGACCCCCTACAGCCTCCTAAAGCCCCCAATATATGTTAATTAGACAATAAACCCTTGATAACTTACTTGACAGATCTATTGAACTATTTGTCAATTGTGACAGATACATGTTTTATATATGCACGAGGTGTACCTGAAATGTGAGGTACGGCACTCAAGTGGCTTTCGACAAACGAAAACACAGAAAGAGAATATTCGGCAACTATCCCCAATAGGACTGTTGCGCGAACCCAAAAAGAGCGCCAATAACCTGATCGACAACCCGAAAAAAATATAAGTATATATATATATATATATATATATATATATATAAATATATGTGTGGGAAGTATTTGCTGACTAGTTAGGTACAAAACTAGGGATATTGGGGTAAGCAGCAATGAAAAAGTAAACTCTTTAAGGTTTATCCAAGCTTTCGGAAATGTTTATTTCCATCATCAGGGAGAAACTTTGTTGAGGTTGGTTTCAATGATGTTAAACATATTCATCTAACATAGTGATACAAAAGGAAAAAAAAACGTAGATCGAGGAATAAAACGAAGTTCAAAGTTACTACAACCACATTAGCATTGTTTAAAATTATATAAATATAAATGTGTACTCTATGTGGTGTGACAAGCGAAACTGACTGATACTGATATATATGTATATATATATATATATATATATATATATATATATATATATTATTATTATTTATTTATTGTGGGATACAAACAGGACTAGCCCAAAAAAATTTATCCTCTAAGTAGTTATAGAAATTACAATAAAAGAAAAAAAAATATTAGTATTATATGAGAATTATAAGAAAAATAATTATGAGAAAATAATTATTGGAAATACAAATATATGTGATGAAGATTCATAGGAAAAACTATTGTTTGAGATACAACTTGGCAGATATTCAGTGGTACTCTAACTGTAAAAAGTGCGTTTTCAGAATGTTTTGGAATTTGTAGAAGCTATTTGCAGATATGTCGATGCTGGTGGAACTTGACAATATATTGTAGGTCTGTGTTATCCTGTGTAGAGGGGAGTTTAGAAAATAGTTTGTTTTTGCCTGATCGGTAAAGAATAAAAGAGTTTGGCGAGTATTATAGACTGGTGTAGCATATCGAATCTGAGAAACTATTTCGATTGCATCAATTTTGCTATTTACGACTTTATAAAGAAATTTCACATCTGCAATTTTCCTCCGGTGCGCGAGTGAGATGAGATTTAGTTCTTTTCCAACGTTGCACCTTTCATTGATATGAGGAAAGCATTTTCTATTTACATGATCAATGAATTTATTTTGAATACTCTCAAGTTTTTGGGCATAAATATTATAAAGAGGGTTCCAGATTACTGAGCCATAAGTCAGAACGCTATTAACGTAGGACATATACAGTGTTCTGAGGGTTCTGGGATTTCTCAGTTCATAGCAGGATCTGATTATAAAGCCAAGCATCTTGTTAGCCTTCTTGGAGACGCTACATAAGTGCTGGTCAAATAACAATTTGGAGTCGAGGACTATACCGAGGTCTTTTACTTGCTTGACGGTTTCTAGCTTTTTATTTGAGATTTCATATGAGGTTGGTATTATTGTTGAGTTTCTGCTGAAGGTAATGTGGTAGCATTTGATTAGGTTGAGGTAGAGGCTATTGTCTTTACAGTACTCAGAAAGCCTATCTAGATCTTCCTGAATAAGTATCGCATCGTTAGGGCAAGTGACAGGAAAAAATACTTTCAGGTCATCTGCATTACATGAGAAATCTGGAGGAGTGAAAACACTCGCTTATATCATTAATATAGATGTTGAACACAGGGGTCCCAAATGAGATCCCTGAGGAACGCCATGAGCGTAACCAGAACATTATCTGATTTTGATTGTTCATAGTAACTGTTTGGTACCTGCCTCTGACATACAAACTTAGCCATTCAAGAAGTGCTCCGTGCACACCAAATCTCGCAAGCTTCGAGAGTAAAATTGAATGATTGATTTTGTCGAAAGCCTTGCTGAAATCGGTGTACACAGAGTCAACCTGAGCTCTGCGATTCATATTCTTTAACATATATTCTGTGTATATAAATAGATTCGAGTCTACAGAACGGTCTCTGATAAAGCCGTGTTGCTGTCAAAAATAATACTTTCAAATATTTTAGCAATGATACATAGTTTTGAAATGGGCCGGTAATTTTCGATAATGTGTCTATCCCCAGATTTAAATATAGGTGTGATATATGCAGTTTTCCAGATTTGCGGAAAGTGTCCTTCACTTAATGATTTGTTGTATAAAATGTACAGGGGTTCCGTTAGATAAAGAGAGCATTTTTTTTAAAAACACGTTGGAACATCGTCTGGACCAGGTCCTTTATTAGGTAGACTATTGAGTTTTTTCATGATGTCGTTCTGGTTGATGCTATAATTTGTGATATTTGAGAGTGTATTATTTGGCATTTCTACTTGAACATTGAGCTGAGGGATGAACACCGAGGAAAAATACTTTGAAAATGCACTGCAAATGTCTTTCTCATCAACAATTGATTCGTTATTGTATTTTATGCTATCAGGAGTTTCTTTCGATTTTCTTTTGTTTTTGATGAATTGCCAAATGTGCTTCGGATTACTCACTATATTTTCTTCAACTGTGCGTAGATAGTTTTTGTAATCTTCGTCGATGAGGTATTTCGATCGTCCTCTTAATAGTTTGAAAGTTAAATAGTCAAGATCATTCTGAAATTATTTATTGGATCTGGCACCCACTGTATATCTGGCAAGTTGAAATCTCCGCATAGAATAAACATATCATTAGGGTTATTCAACACTATGTCATTCAGTTTAGAACAAAACATATTCAGTGCAGTGACGTCTCCTGGAGGAATGTAGACACAGGCAATATGGCACTTTGGGGCACTATCATTTGGAATTATGGTTACCCACATATCTTCTGCCTCAGAGTTCCATGAGGTCTCTGAAAAACTTCTAATATTTTTGTTAACAGCAATGACGACACCTATATATATATAATCACATAGTATACACATGAAAGATTTTAATAAAACCAATTGAAAAATATTTAACCTTGCGATTGTGTAATGGGGCATTCATAAAGGATGGGGTGGTGAGGAAGGGGTGTGCTTAATGTATACATATATATATATATATATATATATATATATATATATATATATATATATATATATATTATATATATATATATATATATATATATTATATATATATATATTATATATATATATATATATATATATATAATAAAAGCTTCAAAAGATTGAAATGGAACAATTAAAGAATCTTTCACCTTGAAAGTGTGTAATGGGGCGTTAATAAAGGGTTGTGTGGGGATGAGGGCGCGAGGTGTGGTGATGGTAGAATGTAGGATCGTGAGGAAGGGTGGGCAGTGAGAACGCTTTGATGATGAATTGAAACTGTTATGCATTAACACACCGGAAATTGTACTTTGGGGGGCTGTAGGGGGTCTGGGGTTGAAAATGGAGGGTTGTGCCCATTGAGACTTTTGATCAGCATACCGAATACTATCTTTTTGCAGAGTTTCAGCGAATTTAGCCGAGAGCCATTTTCCATAAGGATTTTGCAGGGTCCTTTGGACAGGACATCTTTCAGGTCAGCTAGTACTAAATATATAATTCAACAGATTTATTACACCAGGTGCAAACAGTGGTTCAAATTTGTAAACCACATTTCTAGCATATTTGTACTTGAATCGGAAGCCTATTAAAATGGCTTTCTGGGGAGTTTATAAAATTAAAGGAAAATTGCGTGTGAAACAAATACATTATAGTAATATTTTTATAAAAATAGAAAGCTATATATAGATTAACATACATTCTAGAACATAAACAACTAACTCAGTCTCCTCTCCCAGCTAAGGTCGTCTGTCTTTCAACTGTAGGGTACGTTTGGTTAAAAGGTTGATAATCCCTCTCTTGGCCCTACAAAAAAAATGTTTTAAAAATATCTGATGAATTTTAATTTTCTTGGAAACAGTTTTGAAATGAGAACAAAAATCTTTTGATTCTGTTTTTTTTGTGAATCATTTATTAACTAACTATTTTCCAAGTAAAAGTTGGGATTGATAAATTAAGTTGGGAATAATATTTGGCAAGAAATGGATTCCTTCTTAACAAAATATAATAATAGAAATTCAGAATCCAATCAATAATAAATGTTTTGAATTACATTGTCTCCTCATCCCTTAGCATAGTCTTTTTTCTTTCTGCACCCCATCTAAATTTGTTGATAGAACTATTTTTGCCGATTACTCTATGACACGGTATCAAATATGCAATATGATTTCTAGCAATTGCAGATGATACCGCCCTAACAGCTTTTGGGTGGCCTATAGCTTTGGCAATATCTTCGTATGTAGTTGTGGTCCCCTTTTTCACATTCATCAACTGCAACCAAATTCTGATTTGAAAGGCGGAACCTTTCAGGAGAATTTGGACTTCTCCCTGGGCATTCTCATCAAAAATTTCTTGTACTTTTCGTACAATGAGATCCTTGTTTTCATTTAGGATTGCCTTCGGAAATAATTTTTGAAGTTCCTTAGTATAAATCGGTGCATTACTGACGTTTCTTCCAGTACTATATACTCTTTTTACACTTCCTAAGCTCGATTCACCACTATAGTTTGGTGCAATGCTGCTGCTCTTATCACAATTTTCGTCGATGAAAGATATGAAACATATTTTATCTTCGTGCATACCCACAAGACATTTTCCAAATTTGGTGTTAAGGGTACCATACATTAGAGTGAAATCATCTAGTTTTTTGTAATCTTCGGGATCAAGCTTATGAACTATGCATTTCATTTTGAGTGAACAGTTGCCATTTAAATAAGGCCGATTATAGCGAATAAGGGCTTGGTTTTCGTATCATTATATTGATAAGGCCATACAAAATTGTGACTGTAAAAATAGAAACTAATAATTTCTTACTCTGAGCAAATAGATCTTATATTGCTCTGGACTGAGATTTTGTATTTTTATTTATGTTTTCGCATAATATATATTTCAATTAAACTTCTATATACTTCTACGTTTCATTTAGCTCACATCCCAGACATAACCTGAGAATCCTGAGATGGAGATGTTTGGAATGTTTAGCCAAATAGTAGAGGACAAGATAAATCACTTGCTGTATTCATGAATGAAATAGTAAAATTGTGTTGGAATCCTTGAACGTTGACATTTAGCCTGTCATTCGCGTTTCATTCGTAAATTCGAGATCTGGTTTAGCCAATCACGAGCACGTTATGTGACAGACTGTAGAATGAGGGAACGCTTCGGGTATTTTCGTATTTGCAAGATAAATTAAATTTTTTATGTTTTTGGTTAGAATTAAATATACTATGAGACTATATGAATTGCTTGGTAATTGTTTGTATCGGTATGTTTGACGGAAGAAAGTCATCGGGAACATTTTCCAATCCCCTCAATTTTCGAGTCAATTCATCGTCTAAAGACATTAGTCCGCTCTCCTATTCTTTCTCCTTCCTTCGTGGAAGTTTCCATGATCCCGAAAAGGCCGTTTGAGAAGAAAACACTTTGGAAACATCGCCAGGTAGACTTCAAGAAAAATCGAGCAGTCATCTGATTTTTGAGTGATTTCAGTATTGAGACAGCACAATAGTATTCTAACGTAAATAAACTTAACTTGGTTCTACTAATTTATTTCACACTTAATCTACAACTTAATTTATATTACTACTCCACTGTATAGCTCGATCGTATGGGCTCGTTCAGACTGTTCGACTCCACTTGAGGGTTGCCTATTTATCTCCGATACAGCATTCTCGATGTTTCGAATTCGGGTAGTTGGCGACCGGCATGTTCCAATTGTTTCCAATATCGACCGTTGCTCTCCACGGCAGAGCGACTGGACTGTTCTCGAACACCACCGGGGGGGACCTCAGCGCTGTCGACGGCAACGCCGGAGGCGACAGGTCCGGCCTAGGTTCGTTACATTGCCCCCTTCTTAAAGACATTTCGTCCCGAAATTTCATCCTTGAGTGTGACGATATCTGCATGACTCCCCATATCTGCACCGTGAAGTTCGATGGAAGTAACACTCCACGGTCTTCATGATCGGTCGTGGAAGAGGGTTGCAGCAAACCAAAATCTTGACGCCGCTGGATCTGAATATCGCCTCCAGCATACTTCTTATGACTCTCCAGTCCAACCCATCAATACCACAGGACAATTTTGGAATTGCTAGATCCACCAGATTCTGGTCCACCATAGTATCTCTTAGTTTGGTGAGACTCTTCCAGACATCTTCATAGGACGGTTTATCTTGGAAATGCCTCTTGGTAACTAGGAGTAGATGTTTCTCTGGCCTTTCTTCAACTGTAGCACCCCACCAACTTCTGGATTCTGCCCCCGCAGTGTTTGGAGTTGACCAAATTTCTTGGAGAACACTACGGCGATGCCCCTGGACATTCGAAGATCTTCTGCCACACAGTGCGCTAGTGCGTAGTCAGCAGGCACCTCGAAAAGGTCTCGTGACTCCTCTCTAGTAACCCCATGTAGAACTTTCTGCCCGTTTGAATACAAGGACATGAACTTCTCGAACGTCATATCATCCTCCGGTGGCTTGAGGGTGCGAACTTGGTCATGGTTTCCAGCGTAAGGGGCCAACCTGTTGAAATGGACGACCCTTGGTTTCCCTCGGGGTGGCTTATGGATTCGGTACACAAGGTCGTTTATCCTTTTCACGATTTTATACGGGCCTTCCCACGAGTTCCGCAACTTTGGTGATAGTCCACGACGACGTTTGGGGTTGTACAGCCAAACCAGGTCATCAACCTTAAATCCTCCAGCGTCGGCCTTGATGTCATAGGTCTTCTTCATTTTATCGCTGGCACTCTGGATGTTCAACCGGACTCGTTCGTGGATGTCGTCCATTCTCTGCCGAAGTTTGCTGACGTAGTCCTCTCCCGCAGTGTCTTGTCCTGGCGGTATCCCAAACTTCAGGTCACAAGGCAGTCGCAGTTCTCGGCCCATTATAATACTAGCAGGAGTTTGACCGGTTGACTCGTGTACTGCGGATCGATAGGCCATCAGGAACAAATGAAGATACTGGTCCCAGTCTCTTTGATGGTCAGAGACAACCTTGGACAAGTGGCGGTTGATCGTCCTGTTCATCCGTTCCACCATTCCATCGGACTGCGGATGTAGGGCCGTGGTTCTTGTCTTGCGGATGTTCAGCAGTAGGCATATTTCTTGAAAAAGGTTGGATTCGAAATTTCTGCCTTGATCCGAGTGCAGCTCCATTGGAATACCGAATCGACATATCCACTCTTTCACCAAGACGTCGGCGACGGTGATGGCTTCCTGGTTGGGCAGGGCATAGGCTTCCGCCCACTTACTGAAGTAGTCCATTGCCACAAGGATGTATTTATTCCGTGGTCGGATACGGGAAACGGGCCGGCGATGTCAATGGCGATTCTCTCGAACGGGCTGCCTACGTTGTACTGACGCATCGGGGCCTTGGGTCGTATTCGAGGTCCATTGCTAGCAGCGCATACAGCGCACTTCCTGCACCAGTCCTGGACGTCAGCTTGACAATTGGCCCAGTAAAACCGTTGCCTCACTTTCTGCAGGGTCTTCGTCACTCCCAGATGTCCTCCGGCGACTCCATCATGGATTTCACGCAGCACTTCCTCTCTTCTGTTCTTGGGAACAATTATTTGGCGTCTGTCTTCCCCACCAATATCGGCCTCCAACACACGTTTCAGGATCCCATTGTCCAGAATAAGAGAGTTCCATTGTGCCCAATAGGACTTAACAGCCGGCGAGTAACCTGCGACTTCCTGCCATGATGGTCTTCGATTGCCCTTCTTCCAGCTGACAACTAAGCCAAGGTCGGGGTCTTTCTCTTGGTCTTTCTGGATCTTGCTGTCATTCCAGTTGTCATCCATTGCCGCGGTTCTACAAAGTGTTGCTTCTTTCTCTTCTGCTCGTCGGCAATGTGAGCAATCATCTGGACATGGTCTTCGCGACAAGACATCTGCATTCTTATGGCTAGTTCCGGCTCGATGTTCGATCTCGAAATCGAATTCTTGGAGTCTCTCGATCCAACGTGCTACTTGACCCTCAGGATTTTTGAACTGTAAGAGCCATTTGAGAGCTGCATGGTCAGTTCTCAACAGGAATCTTCTTCCATACACGTACTTGTAGAAGTGTTCCACTCCCTTTACAACAGCTAACAGCTCTCGCCTGGTGACACAGTAATTGCGCTCTGGTTTGCTAAGCGTCTTGCTGAAATAACCAATGACCTTCTCCTGTCCCTCCTGGATCTGAGATAGGACAGCCCCAAGTCCCACGTTGCTGGCGTCCGTATCCAAAATGAATTTCCCTTTGGGTAGGGGATAGCTCAGTATAGGTGCGTTGATCAAAGCTCCTTTCAGCTTCCTGAATGAGTCTTGACATTCTTCGGACCACTGGAACTTTGTTTGGCCCTCCGTGAGCCTGGTCAGTGGTTTAGCGATGTTGGCGAATCCCAGCACATATCGGCGATAGTATGTGCATAAACCAAGGAAACTTCGAAGTTGGTGAATGTCTTTGGGATGGGCCAATCCTTAACAGCTTTGATCTTCTGGTCATCCACTGCTACTCCTTCCCAGAGACAACGTGGCCGAGGTATCGTACTTTTTTGGAACAGATGGCATTTCTTAGGGCTCAGCTTCAATCCGGAACTCCTCAGTCGCAGGAATACTTCCTCCAAGTTTTTCACGTGGTCCTCGAACGATCTGCCGACCACAATTATGTCGTCGAGATACACTAGACACGTGTTCCATGAGAGTCCCTTCAATACTGTTTCCATCAATCTTTCGAATGTGGCGGGAGCATTACAGAGCCGAATGGCATAACGGTGAACTGCCACAATCCTGAGCCGATGGTAAAAGCAGTCTTTCTCGATCTTCCTGAGCCAGTTCTACTTGCCAATATCCACTCTTCAGATCAAGGGTCAGAAATCGTGGAACCAGCCAACGTGTCTAGGGTGTCATCTATTCTCGGGATAGGGTAACTGTCCTTCTTCGTGACATTATTAAGTTGGCGATAGTCTACACAAAAGCGTGTTGATCCATCCTTTTCTTCACCAGTACGACTGGAAGGGACCAGGGACTGTCAGATGGTTCGATAACTCCTTCTTTTCCCATATCGCTGACTATTTTGTCAGCCTCTTCCTTCTTGGCAAGAGGAAGTCTTCTTGCTGATTGCCGGATCGGTCGGCACCTCCAGTATCAATCTTGTGCTGGACCACATTAGTTCGACCCCCTTTTCCTTGTCCGGTATCGAAGATGTCTTGGTACTTTTTGACTAAATCTCTTAGTTTGGGCTGTTGAGCTGGTTGGGTTATATCTTTGGACTCCGGATCACTGAGGAAACTGACGAGCAGTGCCCCAATATTGTTCCTTTCTTCAAGGTCACTGGAAAATAATTGACATTCATGACCCTTACCGGCACAAATTTGTCAGCACGCAACAAGGTCTTCCCTAGTGCAATCCCTCGTCCAATTTTCTCATCATGAAGTTTGGGCTCGAACATCACCACGTTTCCACTGCTCGTTCTCCCGTCCAGGCGAGCCTCCAGAATGGTTTCAGCCCTCTCAGGTACGCTTACATCTTCAGCCAACAACACACGGATCAACTCCTCACTTCTCCCATGAAGCACCAGCTCTTCTCCGTTGACACGTAGGACGCCGTCTTTGAAATCCAATTCAAACCCTCTGGAATTCATGATGTCCATTCCGATGATTGCATCGTCTTCGATGTCCGCTACAAGTGCCTGATGTTTCACTTTAGTACTGCCCAAAATTATTTCAATACAGTAGCTGGCTCCCCTGTTGCTGTGCGTAGCTTCCAAGTAGTCGGTTCAATCCGTTCCGGTGTTCTGGCAAAGGAAGGCCCGAGAATTGTCCTAGTCGCACCTGTATCTAGCAGCATGGTGCAAGGCTCGTTATTGATGAGACCGTCTACGAAGACACCTTTGTTCTGTCGTTGAAGGATAGCGACATATGCGTTGTTAACCGGGGCTTGCCGGCCACATGCCGACGATTGCCCCTTCTCGTCGACCTTCTTTAGTTTTCCTGCATCGGGTCGATGAATGTTGGACATTTGCTACGCACATGTCCAATTTTGCACAATTCCGGCATCTTATCTGTCTTTCTCAGGCAACACTTCCTTCATCACTTTTCTTATGGCAGCTTCCAAGTTAGCAGGCTCCTGTGAGTCTTCCTCAATCGTTTGAACTTTACTTTGGCTTTTGCAGCATTGTTTTGCTGCTTAGAATTCCAAAGCGCGTGCCAGTGCGTCTACGAGATGTGTTGGACGAGCTAGTGTCAACGCTTGTCTGGTTTCTTGGTCACGGAGTCCATCCAAGAATGCCTGAACCGCTAATCGCTCCATTACATTTTCCGGTGTAGCTGGATATGCGAGACGAACCAAGCGTGCAATGTCAGCTTCGAATTCTTGTAAGGATTCGCCCGATTTCTGGCAGCGATTTTTCAGTTGGGAGTGGTATACGTGTTCCAAATGGGCCTGGCCATATCGTAATTCTAGATGTTTAATCAGCTGATCATAGTCCTCCTGTTCTTGGGCGGTAAGAGTTTGTAGAATATTCGTCGCTTCTCCACGTAATGCAAGTGTTAGTGCTACAGCTCTTTCCCCTGCATTCCATCCATTTGCTTTGGCCGCTGCTTCAAACTGTCGGCGGTAATTTTCCCATGGAGTTTTCCGTCGAATTGAGGCGGCTTCATGGAAAGCTTCCCTATTTCAGAAATGACCTTGACATCTTTTATACCCTCTTGAACTTTATCCAAGTTCAAACTCAAGTCCAGCATTGCATTTTCGTTAACCATCTCTGTGGAGGGCGCACTATTAATTCGTTTTTCCAGCTTACTGATCGTTTCCTTTATTTTATCTACCTCCGTGTTCATTTGCTCCCTAATTTTATCTATCTCTGTCTCAACGGTTCCCATTCTTTCTTCTAGAAATTTAGCCACACCACACAATTCTTTTTTAGGCCTTCTGTGTTTTCCAGGAACTTCTCTTCCAGGCTTCTTGCATTTTCTTCCAGATTTCTAGAAAGCTTCTCTTCCAGATTTATAGAATTTTGTTGCAGTTCTTCTTTCACGGATTTAGTAGTTTCTTCGAGTTTATTCATTACCAAACTTAAATCACCACCGGGAACTTCGAATAAAAATGTTTCGGGGTCCTCACCTTCTTGTATAAGTCCTTCTGCAAGTCTTTCCTGGAGTACTTGCTTTTTACCCGTTGTTTCCAGTTCCCTTTCCTCCAATTCCTGTTTCAATTCCGCTACCTTCAAATCCGCAAGGCGCACTTTTCTTGAACACATTTTGTCTTTGACGAGGTATCAGTCTGTTTTACACGAAAATTTTATCAGTTTGTTAAAAATTCACTTCGCGAATTCTTTTCCACGGGCCACCAGTCTATTGTCTGTTTCACGCGAACAGTGTATCAGTTTATATTCCCACGCACAATTGTCCACTTCGCGAAAACCGGGCCACTGTCTATTTTGGACGTACAAAAAGGTCTATCAATTTATTTTTCTGACTATCCACTCCACGATCACTTGTTTATTTTCAAAATCTCGCTTCAGACACCAATTCTAACGTAAATAAACTTAACTTGGTTCTACTAATTTATTTCACACTTAATCTACAACTTAATTTATATTACTACTCCACTGTATAGCTCGATCGTATGGGCTCGTTCAGACTGTTCGACTCCACTTGAGGGTTGCCTATTTATCTCCGATACAGCATTCTCGATGTTTCGAATTCGGGTAGTTGGCGACCGGCATGTTCCAATTGTTTCCAATATCGACCGTTGCTCTCCACGGCAGAGCGACTGGACTGTTCTCGAACATCTCCGGGGATGACCTCATCGCTGTCGACGGCAACGCGCGAGGCGACAGGTCCGGCCTAGGTTCGTTACAGTATGTAGAGAGGGGGGAAACACGAGTGGACACGATTGTCATCGTGTGCAGCAGTGTCATGACATTCAGGGGTTGAAAGGTTTCGTTTGTTAAGTTCATAAGTGGATAGCTAGTGTAGTTTATTCAATTTTGTTTACTGTTTCCTTTAAAAAACGCCCTGGGGTCTGGGGTAAGTACTTTTCAGTGGCGGAAGAAGAAATTATGGCGAATGATATCAAATTCATGATACGTCTTGGGTATCGCTTTTACTAAATCACGCCCAATGAATTTCTCGTAATAACTTCGCTTAGGACATCTTCGAGAGGAACTGTTCATTAAGTGGGGGAAGGACAAACATACTGTCACAATAGTGATTGCACTCTAAATTTCGAGGATTTCATCTCATTTTCGCGCCAACTGTTCTGTGTGGGATCTTGTTGGTAGAACTATAATCTTTGGTTTAGCTGTCAAAACTAGCATCTTACGTATCCCACAGAAGAAGGACCTACAGTCGTATACGAATATGTATTGCTTTTCTTTTTCCACTTGAATATTGTCCATAAATACATCTCTTTCTATTCGTATGCAAATTTTCACGTATGGTTCAAGAATAGCCACCCTGACAACGACAAATTATTGGGTTGGAGCCAAATATGTATTAAGTACCAATATTGATAATAAAGACAGCATGAAATGCATAGCAAAAATGTTTCAGACACATATTTTGGTTTACTTTTTTTTTTTATGTTCTGGTTCCCACGAAAAGGGATATCCTGTAATGTTCAGAGAACATCGTGGGAACCAAGGGAAAGAAGGTAGGAGTTGGTGTTCTTCTTAAATTTCTGGAGGTTGTATGCCTCGGGGAACACCTCCCTAGGCAATGAGTTCCAAAGCCTCGCTGTTCGTGGATGAACGAGTCTTTGGAAAGTGATGTTCTGCAGGTCTCCAAAGTGACCACGAAGGGGTGTGATGACTGAACTTGACGGGTTAGTCTCGAAGAGAGTGCCAAAGCAGGAACGATTGTTGATATTTCAGAAGAGCATCGCCCATGAAAATATCTATAAAATAGAGACAAATCGCCAACTTTTCTACGGTGTTCCAGACAAGTGAGCGAGTTTGTAAGCGAGGCATCACCGACGAGACGAATTGCCCTTTTTTGGGCAGAATCCAATAGCCTCAGGATATGTTTAGGTGCCGCGCTCCAAATATGGGAACAGTATTCCAGGACAGGTCGGATCTGTGCCTTATAGATCATAAGCAGCTGAGTGGGGGTGAAACAGCTCTTGGCACGAAACAAAAAACCAAGTTTTTGGGATGCACTTTTGGCAATGGACCTCACGTGATTTTCCCAGGAAAGGTTATTGCTGATAGTAATACCAAGCATCGATATGGATGACTTCAGTGGTATGGTTACTCCTGACAAAGTTATGTTAGGCACAGTGAGATTGGCTTTTCTAGAGAAAAGACATGCTTGTGTTTTGTTTGCATTGAATTCTACCAAGTTATTAGATCCCCACTCGAGAATTGTTGCTAAGTCCATATTTATATTATTAACATTTCTTCCTCGTTCATTTCTGGTTTCACGGGCTGATATAGGGGCCCTGGAAGAGAAAGCGGTATGGAGGGTACTATCATCGGCAAAGCTGTGTACTGGACATGAAGTTGCTTTCAACAGGTCCTTGATGTGAAGTAGAAATAGTGTTGGTGCGAGAATAGATCCTTGCGGAACACCAGCATTTATGAGTAGAGTGTCAGATGAAACTCCATCGACCACTACATGGAGAGACCTGTTTGAGAGAAAACTAGCAAGCAGAGAACACAGCTGAGGGGGCAAGCCATAAGACGGAAGCTTGGCGAGGAGTCCCTGGTGCCAAACTCGATCGAACGCCTTGGAGATATCTAATGCCACAGCTAAAGTTTCTCCATACTTTTCAATAGATAGCTGCCATATATGTGAGACGTAAGCGAGCAGGTCACCAGTTGATCTCTGATGGCGGAAGCCATATTGCCTATCGTTGACAATTCCTGAGTCTTCCAGATATTTCATGAGCTCGATGTTGATGGCTTTTTCCATGACCTTTGAAATAATAGATAGCAGTGCGATAGGTCTGTAGTTGCTAGGTAGGGCCTTTTGCCTTTTTAGGACTGGCTGTACTCTTGCAATTTTCCAATTGGACGGAAATACCCCCAAATTGTAAGAGTGGTTGAACAACTTGCAAAGAACAGGTGTTAGTTCGGGGCACATTTCTTGAGAACAATCGGCGGGATTCCGTCAGATCCACAGGCTTTGTTGGTGTTGAGACCCAGCAAAATCTTTCTGATAGTACGTTGGCGAAAGGTGATCTCGGGCATGTGACTGTCAATAGGTGTAATGTTCGGGGGTTGTTTTCCCGATGAATCCAGAGTGGAATTTCCAGCAAATAGGTGCGCAAAGATATTGGCTTTTTCCTGGGCAGTCGTTGCTAGTGTTCCATCTTCTTTGGTTAGAGGAGGAAATGAGCTGGAAGTGAAGTTTCTGGAAGTGAACTTGGTATATGATTCAAAACGTATTCATCCTGTGATTCAAATACATTCATTTTGGGTTAGGTTTGATTATTAAATCGTATTCGAAATTATGCATTCTTGCGGTTCGTGATAATAATGACGTCACGTAGAATCGTATTCAAATGCAAGATTGAATACGTCTTTACGCATGTAAATCCGAAATTTGTTGAATCAACTTAGCGTTTCGTCATCAATATCTTCCGCAAAGATATATAACTGACATATTAATACTTAAGAGCTCTAGCGGAAAGCAATCGAACTGGGTGATGTAGTCATACATATATCCACCAGAGGCGCTAGAAGTTCGTTATCAGAGGCATTTTCAATTTGGAATTACAAGAGAAATAAAATTCTGTTTTCTCCACTCCATAGGTAGCGATATTCATGTTCCAAAATATTAGACAAAAATAATACACGCGTGTTCCCCATTCAACGATCACGCGGCGAACCATAGACAAATTAAAAATATTAATTTATTTTTAGTTTCTCTATGCGGCGAACGTACCTAAAATCTAGAACATTCAAGTTTGTTCCGTGTCAATTTTTCAAAATATAAAAAATCTGAAACTAACCTCCATTCCTAGTTCCTAGTGAAGGTGGAATTCAAATTTTAAGTTAATAAGCAATACACATTTAGATTTCAACGAAATTCGCTATCAACGTTCATCATGCCAGTAGTAAATAAAGCGCAGACATCAATGGCTCTTGTCCCCCAACCAAATAGCTCCAATAATGAGGAAGCGAATGTCAGACAGGCTCGTCAACCAACTAGTCTTCAGGGACTGCTGAGGTTCGCTATGGAGGCCACTAAAGCAGAAGATGCACCACACGATTCGGAATTTCAACCTATGGACGAAGAGGTATGAGGTATTCAAGATAAATATTCACCTAATTCTAGATGTTTTTTAGGGGAAAAATGCAGTTTAGGGAGAATCCAGAATTGAAAAATATTTTTTTTGTAAATAATCAAGCCTCCCTATATCCAAAAAAACAAAAAACCCGGCGGTCAGTCATAAAAAAGAGATATTTTTTTTTAAATCCATTGTTTTCACGACTGTAAATATCCAGTAATTAGACTCGCACGATTTGGGACATGCCGTTTGGGGAAAATATCGTATTTTTGCCACTAACTCGACGTCAAAACGTGGTATCCTCAAATACTTTCCGGGATACGAGCTTCCAGAAGTACAGCGTTATTTTCAGTCACTGAAAACACTCGCCATTCGTCCTTATTTTAACAAAAACACCACACACACACACACACACACCCTTATTCACTTGTTTTTAGAACTTTTTTGTATGAATAATTCCCGTTATCCCACTATCTCGCTATCCCGTTGTGGACAGAGCGAAAATATTATCAGTTTCCAAATATCTGTGTATACCAATTTTCATAGCGTTCGTTTAAACGGTATAGAAGTTGATGCGCTGCAGCGCCACCTAGTGATGAGTTAAAGTAAAATGCTTAGCATAAGAACCCACTCAAAATAGATGACTGCCAAGATTTCATTTTCAAGCTTTCAGAGAAATGAATTATCACATAAACAAAAATTTTGGTGATACGCAAATTCTCCCTAAACTGCATTTTTACCTTTCTCAGCACCTTGCCATATAATCCATCTTACGTTTCTCGATTTAAAAGCAGAATTTTAAAGTCATGGAGCTTAAGATGCATATATTTTTCAGAAGAAGAAATTTTTAGAGAATGCCCTCAAATCGATGACTATTGATGTTGTAGAAGTTCTACAAAAACAAATTGAATCACTTAGGAAAGTTGAGAAATGGGAACCAGGAGCTGATATAACAGAATTTGTGGAAGCCATAGAAACTATATTGGAATATGTAGATAACATTGACATTGCAAATGGTAATTTTTACTCAATATTTTCCAGTAATGATAAAAATATCAAAATTATCATTTAGGCACAGCTTTCAAGTGTTGAGTGTATGGAGTGTAGTGCGTGTACTTGCGTATATAAACACGAAAATGCGTGTCTATTGCAGTTTTGAATTTTTTTATTAGACCAGGGGCGCTATTCTTGACATCCTTCGCAAACCCAAGCACACGCACACTTGCGAAGACTCCATTTGCGAACACTCGTGGAAAAACATATTCTTGACAGCCAGTCGTAAAGTCGTCCGATAGTTGCGAGTGACCCTTTTGGCAACGGCGCAATTAGACAAAATTGAGTATGTCTAGTGTGGTTGATATCATTTATACTATTTGAATTTGTGTGAGGCGACTGACGAGGAATGAATACGATGGAGACAATTCAGAAAACAAAAGAAGCGGCTAATTCCTCTATGGAGCAGAAGAATATCCTATTAGAATTCATGAAGAAAAATCCATGGCTATTAAGTGGAAAATTTTCGGATAAACACACACAAAAGATGCACAGAAACTTTGGGAAGATATCTCGAAAACATTAAATAGCTGTGGAAGCGGGCAAATAAAGACTGGAAGTCTTGGAGAAAGGTAATTGTTAAAAGTCTTTGAAAAGATTGACTTAATATTTTTCGATTTGTAGACTTGGCAGGATATCAGGTCCAGAACAAAAAGTAAAAACAGTTCTTATCAAAAACATAAAAGGGGTACTGGAGGTGGACCTTATCTTGAAAATCCAAATCGTCCTTTTGACCAAGAAGTACTAGACACCATAAATACAGTTTCTTTAGAAGGGCATGAACAGGTGTTAGAATCAGCTACCGAGTTTGACTGGCATATGATGGAGAAAATGAATCTGCTGAATATGCATTAGATCAAAGATGTGATTTTGAAAATGTATCCACAGGTCCTATCATGAATGATGTATCAACAGGTCCCATTGTGAATGATATATCAAATGCTGAAGATGATTCTCAAATTTCTTCAAAAAACATTGTTCAGTCAAATTCAGCATGTACTCAAGTGAAAGGAAGACCGTGTCCTAGAAGAGCTCCCAGGAAAAAATTACTGTATGCAGCCGAGGCATCAAATAACTACAGAATTTCACTTGAGAAAAAAAACGACATAAAATCTAAATATTACCAAAAAAATATTATTTTGTTGGAGAGGATAGCAACAGCAAAAGAAAGATCAGCTGCTGCTCAAGAAGATATTGCCAACAAGTTGGGCTGTCTTGAAGGAGCAATTGAATCTTTGCAAGATGCAATTGCTTAAGTTTTTGTCTCTTGAACTATTTACCTTGCCATACCTGTTAGTTTCTTGTTATATTGAGGCACTTTAAGTAGTGATTACAATAAGAATAATATTTATTGAGTTGTTTTTACAAAAGTTTATTTGAGTTCAATGTTATAATATAAATAAAGTTAATTATTTTAGAATTGATTATTTATTAATCTTGCCCTTGCTCTTCGACCTGCAGCAAGTTCTGGATTTACACGTCTTATTGCATTGATATCAATATTTGCACCATTCACATATTCATTGAGAACAACTCCAAAATCAATATTAGACTGGTCCTCATCATCTGGCATTGGAATATTATGTTCAATGCACATATTATGCAATACCACACAAGAGTTGATTATTCGGAATGCTGTTACAGGGTTGTAGTGTAACACTCTATGTTTCAGCAAACAACGAAATCTCATTTTCAACACTCCATTGCACCTTTCTATTGCATTTCGTACTCTTCTGTGTCTTTTATTATAATTGAACTCGGAGTATTTTCAAGAGGTTCCCCTTCAACAGGTGTAAACAGCCATGTTCTTAGAGGATATCCACTATCACCTACAAAAATCATTAAATTAGTCCAATATATTGTATTTAATGTTGGAGTTACAATACCTAGGAGATAATAAGTTGTATGACCCTGTGCATGAAGGTTTCTAAAAACTTCATGTATATTTGAATTTTGCCAAATAAATGCATCATGTGTGCTGCCTGGATACCTTGCAACGACATTGATGATCATCAGTCTGCTATCACATATCTGAAAGAAAGAACATTTTGAGCATGCACTTTGAGAGAAAAATGAGAGGTAGATCAGAATGTGAGTCAAACTGAAAGTCTGCAGTAATTGCAAGCTTTCAATATTCTATTCTTCAATTATTGTTTTATTCTCACCAGCTGGACATTAATTGAATGATACCCTTTACGATTAACATATATATGTTCAGGCATTTCAGCATCAATAATTTTGGGTGTAAATATTGCAATATGGGTGCAGTCCACACAACCCACTACACCTGGGAAATTGAAATCTTCATAAAATCTAAAAAAAATTCAAATTATAAAGAAGTCGAATATGCCACAGACAGTATAACTATTTACCTCATCCTTAGTATATTTAGCTCTTCAAAATTTCGGGGGAAATGAACTTATCTGTTGAAAATTGCAGGTTGGTTGAATGCTATGCTGACTTCTTCAATACATCTTGAAACTGAGGGTTGAGAAACAGCCACAAATAAACCCCTCCCAATATCCATTTGATAACTCCCGGAAGCAAAGAACCGCAAAGCCACCAACACCTGGAAAAAGTTATTTTTATCAAGAATTAATTATTATTCATAATACTTACTCTAATTCTTATACTCAAGTCAGTGGCTCTCCTTTGTGGTCTCATAAAAGGCGTTAAAGTGTCTATCACAAATCTACACAATTCTTTGGTCAACCTAAAAGTCTGCAGAAACTGATCTTCATTTAAGATCTCAAAAGGACTCAAGTTTTCGAATCGATTATGCCTTTCAACTGGTTGTTCTGCAATCTCTAGATCTTCTATTGCGGCAATATATTGCAAATCGTCCATTTTCAACTTTATTTAACATGAAATTAATATAAAGTTTTAACGATAATAAAACCTAAAACTCCTGAAAAAGTAGGGTTACATTGTGTTGTGATTGTAGTCATGTATTGTATTCGTAAGTCGGTTGCCAGTAAAAATACCCATTCGCTGTTTGATACGAACGTTCGAACATTCTACGAATGCTGAAGAATGCCACATTCATGTTTCGTTCGCAATTTGAAGACATGCGAGTGACCTTGACAACTACGAATGGTCAAGAATAGGACCCCTGGTTGAAACGATTTAAATCAATTGATGTAAATACATGATTCAAATTACATTATTTTTTTCAATTTAAATCATGATTGTTTATTTATTAATGGACAAGCCAATAGTACAATTTACAAAAAATATAATAAAAATACAGAATCTACGGAACACTAAACAAAAAGGTTTATAATTGTTTTACAGTTTTTTTATCGCTTTTGTAAAGGAACATAAAGATGAATTGGACAGTTCAACTTCGTAGTTTTGAGTATTTGCCGTTTTCATCATTCTATTGAAGGACTCATTTTGCCCATAATTCGTCGTCCAAAATGGTATTCTAAAAATATCACTATTTCTGTTTCTCCTAGAATTTGCAGAAAGTTTAATCAGCCTAATAATATCAGGAGAATCTATGAAGCCATTGATGGTTTTATGAAGGAATACTAGATCAATTTCCATTAGTCTATGTATCAACGTGTTCATAGTAATCAGACAACAATGTAATCATGATAACCATATATTATCTTGTAATTGGGTTTTCTCCTGTTAGACAATAAACTCCTTTTTTTTCATATTTAAAATATCTAATATTTGTGGATAGCTATATTCATCCCTATTAAATCCCATGTGATAGGCACAATTTCTTAAAAATTTATTCTGACAACTCTCTAAGAGATCAGAATCAACTTTGTAGCAAGGAGACCAAATTATAGAATTATATTTTAGTATAGACCTTACCTGTGCACAATATATAATCTTAATTGCGCAATCGGGCAGTTCCTTAGCAGAACAAAGGGAAAAGCTGAACATTTTACGAGCACGAGATGATGTCTCTGTTATATAATGCCTAAAGGTGTAACCGAACCCAGCCCGGTCCTATATGATTGGTAAATTTTCTGGTCGACTTTCAATTTTTTTTCAACCTTTTTTTTTACCCTTTTTTTTTACCCCTTTTTTTCTACCTTTTTTTTTGTTGTGATCGTCTAGACAGTCATCACCACTTTTCAGGTAGCAGGATCTGCAATCCATCTGCTCTCAGAAGATAGCCTGGTATAGCATTTTTTTGTCGCACACAGCCTTATATAGAGAGACCCTTGAAAGGATAGACCCTCAACTTTCCCACGTTGTGTATATATATTTTTTTTTGTGTTCTTTAGGATACAAAGTTTTGTTCAGCTGAAGAGAAATAAAAGACAAACTTAATAAACACATATATTAAAGCCAAGAGTTACAATCTCCACTTGTTTGAAAACAATTCAACGATTAAAGACTTTACATTGTTCACAAGATAATATTGAAAGTTATGAGAGTTCAGCTTATTAGGAAATCGTCTCTGGTTTCGAATCTAATTTGATACCACTATGTAAAGTTTTCCTGAAGTGATGAAATTTGAACTAAATAAACAAGTTCCAGGAATATATCTGTATTTGTAAAACTGTTTAATACCCAAAATACCTTACCGGTATATTTTCATAGATCTATCATCGCCAATTGAGAGAATGAAGACTATAATACATTTCCAGCACCCAACCAAGAAGTTGCTAGACTCATAGGACCTAGTGACAATTTTTTAACATTTATTCAAGTTCAATTTTAATAAATTAATATTAGACCATTTGGAAAAGTTATTAGGATCCAACTGCAAACTCTTAGCATCGGAAATGCATTGAATTGTTCTAATCATCTTTAAGTCATCAGCAAACATTGGAAAAGATTAAAATAAAAATTTCTGATAAGTTATAATTAAGACAAAATAAAAACTGAATTTTAATTAATGGTTTATTATATCAAAAAAATTATACCACTGTATCTAAATAATTTAGGTAATTGTAGTGCTTGTACAATAAAAATAATTTTGCAGCTTTTTCCGTTCCTAATCGATTTCTGAGTTTGGAATGGACTAAAAATGTTGAGAAAATTCTCTTGACTGATCTGGAAGAAGCAGCAGCACAAAATAATTGTCTAATCATGAATAATTTTTTTACAATTATCCCGCACAAATTTACGGACACCTAGAATAATATGAAAGTGAAGTATGTACATGCCGTACATTCTACTACACTCGAAATTCATGTACACACGCTGTCGTACAAATAGACACTGCCTTATTTTTTGTCACAATAAAAATGCTAAAATATTTTTTTCAGATTTCCATAAAATTGGGGGTTTCACAATCCTTTATCCTTGCCTAAAATCTAAAAGTGCCAGGATAAGGGCGGAAGGCTGTGAACTATTGGCTGTTCTATGTCAGAACAATCCTTACTGCCAGCAAATAGTTTTAGACAATGAATTCATCCCTATGCTAATCAGTATGATAGAAAAAGATGAGGATATGCAAGTGGCTGCAAAAGCTATATATGCATTGGGTGGTAAGCATTCAATGATTTGGTTCAATTAATTTTATTAAGTTGTCTTCCGTGATAGGCTGTTATCAGTTTTATACATAAAGAACAGCCCTTGAAGAAATCATTGATTTTTTTTTTTTTTTTTTTATGTTCTGGTTCCCACGAAAAGGGATATCCTGTAATGTTCAGAGAACATCGTGGGAACCAAGGGAAAGAAGGAGGAGTTGGTGTTTTTTAAATTTCTGGGGTTGTTGCCTCGGGGAACACCTCCCTAGGCAATGAGTTCCAAAGCCTCGCTGTTCGTTGGATGAACGAGTCTTTGGAAAGTGATGTTCTGCAGGTCTCCAAAGTGACCACGAAGGGGTGTGATGAAGAAGAATAAATTTATGTTGAAATAAATAGTTCTTTAAAATCGATAATGTGACTTTGAGTTTAATACAATATATATAATAAAAATGCATCTCGATTCTTTGTAAGCGCAAAAAGTGAGAACTGCTGGTCCGATTTTACTATATTTTTTTTAAATGTTCGAGGATGGTTGATACGGAAAAACAATTAGGAAAGTTGCCCAAAAATTGGAAAACTCGAGAAATTTGGCAAAAAAAAAGAATATTTGCTCTCAGTAAAGGTCCGAGTAGCTCAGTGGTTAGAGCGTGTGCTTTGTAACTCCAAGGGCCCGGGATCAATCCACATAAAAATATTATATTTTAATACTTAAATCAAACACAAAACATTTTTTGTTGTTTTTAATAGTCTGAATAAGGTTTTTTGGGGAAGGAAAGGTTTCTTAGGAAAGTTATTGGATACTGGAAACATTTAAAGTGCTTTTTTCTATGGGATTTTTGAAGACTATAACACGATTCGAGCGATGGATATGCGTAATTCTTTGGTCGTGAAAAAAAAACACACATAAAAGACAATTTTTAATGTTCTTTTTTTCATTTTTGGAGTACTGTGTACACTCATCATGCAAACATTGTGTCACTATTATACCAATTTTCAGGAATTGTAAGAGAAAATACAGAAGGATTAAATCAATTAATACACTATGATGGACTTGCAGTTTTGCTGGGTGCCATTAAGAAAAACAATGAAAAATTCGTAATGAAAGCAGCATTCCTGCTCTCTTCTCTGTGTAGGGCTTCCTGTAAAATCAAAGGTAAGCCATGCGATTGTGATTCACTTTGTCTGGAAAATCTTATGGTGCTTCACTGACATTCAAATATGTGTACAGAAATTACACTTTTTGATGAAAGGCCAGGCAATAAGTTATTTGAAAATATTCAAAGATTATTAAAAGTTTATATGTTAGGTATTGTTTCGTTTTTCAATGTATGCTTTTAAATGTGTCTCCTTCCTTCAAAGCTATTCACCAAATATGATAGAACACAATAGAAGTCAACAAGGATGAAGTGAAGATCAGAATATATACAGTTATTAAAAACAACAATCAGTTGATTGTTATGTTATTTATATTATTGCTAATTTGAATATTTCAAAATAAAAAAACCTAAAATATTGAACATAAACATGAATTTTTTCCCTAATTATCTACACTGTTGATATAGAGATTTCAATACTTGAGCTTTATTCATTTTAAGGTAAATTTAAACGAATTACCATATTTGATTGCCAATCAATTTTTAATAAAATTATATTATCCTTCACATGGTTTGAAGATTGCAGATATTTGTTTATAAACAAGTTGATTTGAGTCAAATTAGGGCCCTCTCCAATATTACATGAATGGCAAAACCTTCATCTTAATTTTTCAGGTCAGATGATCAGTTTGGGCTATGTTCCTGTTCTCATTTCACTCATTTCTACGGAAAGATCACAAAGTCATGAGCATGTTTTATCGCTGCTGGTAAGCCTCGTAGAGAATAATGCTGAGGCCATTGCTGAATGCAAGAACTCCTGCTTCAATCTCAAGGATGTACTACAGATTTATATTGCTACTGTACGAAATAAAGAGGAATGTCAGGTAATTGAAAACAAACATACGAGTGAAGAATAAAAATACTATATTATACGCAAAACTTGGTGAGGAGTACTATTTTTTTAAGTTGTGATACTTGTATTAATAGTTACTGTACTGTCACAGAGCAAGGAAAAATATCTTATCAAAGTTAAATTATATTAATAATTACTCCAACAACACTTACAGGAAGTCTGATAGAAGAGAAAGTTATTAGGATTGGCACAAACTCGATATTTTTTTGGAAAAACTGTTAGATTTATTTAAATTTGACTTTTTATTGAAAATTCTCAAACTGTCTAAGTGAATTATTATGAGACAGAACCATATGAAGATAATGAAAAAATGAAAACAATCAGGAGACTCTAAGAAAAAAATCAACAATGGAAAATTATTGAAGAAAATAAATTAATAATTATGGAAATAGATAAATATATTAATTTACTGCAGAAAAAAATTGAAAGACTTCAAAATAGTATTCATATCCAGAATTATTAATAGTTAAACCAAAATTAAACAAGAAAAAAAATTACTTATCCAAATGAAAATATAAACAAAACCAATTTAAAAATTATAGTATAGCATTTGTATAAGAAACTAAACAGGGAGAATTAGAAATTACTTGCCCAGAGAAAGACCAACACACTAAATTAAAAAAATAAATATTAAATAAATTGGAAAAAAACATGTACAGTTGCAGTAATGTTCAACTGAATCAATTCATCAGTGTGACACCATAAAAATATATTTTATAAAACATATTGCTTACAAAAATAAAATGCAGAAGTAAATGAAAATTTATTTTGAAAAACATAAATTAAATAATGGAAAATTATTTATCAATCGGATTTTTTTTACTGGTGTACAGAAAACCATAATTTACAGAGCTTTTTGTGCAATAAAAAGTTTAACTTCGAGACACATGTGTAAAATTGGACTAGAAACAACTTTTCTTTGTAGACATTTTCGAAATTCAAACAAATACACTATTTTAAGCGATTATTTAAAAAAAAAATACTTTTGAAGGGTAGCGAAAGTCACGTGACTCCGTCCTAGTAGGCCATTTTTCATATTCTTCAAAGCCAAACTTATCGCCCAAGTTAAATTTCAAAATAAATGCCAACTATTTAGTTTATTTTTGATGTTTTTTTCTTAAGGGGGAATGATGCTGATAATCATAAGAAATATAAAACAAAATTATATTTTTTGTTCAATATATTGAATACATTGTTACTATTTTTTTAAAGAGTGATCATAATTTTATATTTTTTAAAAATTCCAATTTAAACAGTTTTTTTATTCCCTTATTTAACTCTGGGCTATTTCTCTCTGATGTTTCCAACTAGAGGTAAGGATCATTACCGAGCTCAACAACTTGGAACCGCCATCTTTAATTCCCCTCCTAAGGACGGCATATCTATCGCTATATCTAGGGTTCATTGATATAATGCTTGAAGCTGTGAATATGCTACTATGTTGCGATCATTCGGAGCTTTGTCAACGTCTTCCCTGGCAGAGGTGGTCACCACAGATATTGATAAGACTCTCGTCAGCCTGACCAGCTAGCCGGTGCCCCTAAACCGGATTAAAAGTTGTTGAAGAAAAAAATCCCTATCTGATATTTGGTGAATCATCTATAATTACCGAATATCTTCAGTTGCAAAGACCTTGATTCATTCATCTATCGATCCTTTGAAAACATTTCCGTATATATAAATAAAATCACCTTATACGACCAAACCTTGATTTTGTGTGGCTTTCTTCGAATTTTTGTGAAGTTTATTTAATTTTTTAGGAAGAAGAAGAATATTGCAAACGCCTACTACACATCCTGAATGCTGAAAGCTGATTGAAGGGCATGACTTAGCAAAAACAGATTCAAGAATAAGATACCTACTTTTTATTTATCAATACCTATATCCCTTTTTTTTTAATAAAATATTTTCCACCAAGTTTTTTTTTGATCACCTTAAAAATCAAATCTTATTTTAATTCTCAAGATTTTTATGAACTATAGATAGGTAATTTCATTGAATAAAATGCGTTTTTATTTTATTTTTTCGTTATTTTTTTTATTTAACGCCGGCCTGTCTCTGCGACCAGAGCACACTCCCTTAACTGGAAATGTTGCCGAATACTTTGGTCTTTCCAACCAGAGGTGCGGATCTCAACGTCCATTAACTCGGGAGCGCTAGCTTAACGTCCCTGGTAAGGATGGCATATCTGTCGCTATATCTCGGATCATTGATATAGCGCGTGCAGTTGTGAATATGCTACTATGCTGCAGTTATTCGGGCCTTTTTAACGCAAGTTTTTCCTGGCAGGTGGTAACCCATCCAAGTACTAACCGCGTCCAGCATTGCTGCTGCAGATATTGCTAAGACTCTCGTCAACCTGACCAGTTGGTCTAAAATCGGTTTATTTTTCCGATTCATTAACAATAAATCATCCCAAATATAATAAAAATCTCAAAACACTCGCATTAAGGGGAATTTAAAATTCCTATTTCACAAAACCAAATCCTGGTATATCCCAAATACCCCCGGCTTACACCAGCAAATGCCTAGTACCTATCCTGAATGCTGATACAGAGTAGTCGGATTTTGATGATTCTTTTTTTATTTTATTTTTATTTATAATATAGAGTAAGTACATTTATAACATTTCCTACAGGGTAATTTCCTAAATTTAACTATTAACACACCTGTGTGTATGTACAGATCAATTTGTGTTGCATTATTTTACTATTTATGACAGAGTAGTGAATATAATAGTAGTGTTAAATACAATAACATAGTTTTGTAGAGATAAACTAACAGAAAGTTGGAAGGATAAGTGTAAAGATTTTACAACTAGAGAGTAAGTTGAGTTGCAAACACAACTTCTAGTGCTTTCCATTCAGATGTACATTGTTTGGGATTGATAATTGCATATGTTTATAGTAATTATAGGATACTGGGGTATTTATTTTGGTTTTTGCCTATAAACTGCTTTAGCGGTGTCAAAAAAGTCCAGGAACACTGCAATACATTTGTTTCCTCTGTCTATTTTTTTTTATGTGATCTATTAGTTCAAACATTGCTTTCTCTGTGCTTATACCTGGCCGAAAACCAAATTGTTTGTAGCTTTCATTTCTCATTAGAAATTCATATAATTGAGATTTTAAACATTTTTCGAATAATTTTCCAAAAGTATTTATAAGGTTTATAGGTTTATAGTTGTGAATAATATTTTTATCACCATTTTTATGTATTGTGGGTATTTGTTTTTGTAGTTATGGGGTACAGGAAGAATTGTGGATGCTAATTTGCTTCCGATATTTATAAAATACTGATTAGAGTAGTTTACCATTTCTTTGTCATTCTCGAAATGTTCTCCATTGTTACAAATATGTTTTGGATTTGATTTACCATCACATTCATTAGTTGCCTCGTTCAAAAATTTGTATATTTTTTTCATGTCATTTCCACAGTTTGATTTTGCATTGGCGTAGAGTATTGTGATTTCGTTGTTTTTATCAGTTGATTTAGTTGATTCCTATAATTTTTGTAGCTTTGAAGTAGTTCTATATTATGTTTATTTTTGTTTACTTGCTTTTTTAATTTCTCTCTGCGGTCAATTGAAGTTACAATACCATTTTTGTTATCCATGGTTTGATTTTCTTTTTTTCTTTTAACGGTATAATTTTTGTTGTGGTAGCTTGGGCATCAGAAACCATTTCTATAAATTATTCGTAAGCTATCAATGGGTCAATGGTATTTATAACATTCTCCCAATTGTAATTACTTAGTGATTGTAGAACTTTATCGGTTTTGTTAATGATGTTATTTATTTTTTTATTGTTGTTTTGCTTTGGTGTATTGTTTATTGTTAGTAAAATTGGAAAGTGATCGGTAATGTTAGGGTAACTGTATATTTAACAAACCCTTTATTTGAAGATGTTAACAGTGGCAAGGTTGACAAGAGTTTTGAAATTTTTCATATAAATATTCAATGTCTTTCAAATAAGGTGGACCAATTCAATCTGTTCCTGGATGAAAAGAAATATGATATCTGTTTATCCGAACACTAGCTGAGTGAATCTGCCCTCAAATCCATGAATATTGAGAACTACCATTTAGCTTCGCTTTTTTGTAGAGAAAAAAGGGAACACGGCGGTGTGTCTATTTTTATCAAGTCTGGCATGAAATATAGGGAAATTGAATGTGAAGGCTTTAACAGTGAGATAAATTCGGAGTTCTGCAGTATTGAGATATTGTCCCTCGAGACAATTATCATTACCTGTTACAGGTCCGGTCTGGGTGATTTTGAACTTTTCATGCATCATTTTGAAAATCTATTAGTAAAATGTACTAGTCTATGCCACAAGATTATTATTTGCGGTGACTTCAATGTGAATTTCAGATCAAATTCCTCTCAACGTGGAGAACTTATTTGTATGATAAATTCATTTAATATCAACAAAACTATATATGAGGATACACATGTTACATCTCATTCGTCATCTTGTATAAACAACATTTTGACAAATCTTGAAAACGATAATTTTAAAACGAGAGTGTTGGAGCCCTGCTTATCTGATCATTACGGACAATACATGATCATAAATGCTAAATGTAGTAATACACCTTCAATAGAATGGAGGAAACAAATTGATAAAAAAAATAATTTAAAGCTGACACTTTTATTGGAAAATGTTTCTTGGAATATACTCACCATAAATAATCGTGACACAAATGATTATGTCAACAAATTTCTAGACATTTTGAGTAACTACGGAAAGGAATGTTTTCCAAAGAAAAAAGTTCTCGAACGAATTAAACCTCCCGTTAAGTGGTTTAACGACTTTCTGAGAGGAATGAGGGAAAATCTCTCTTGTTTAAAAGCTATTTGCGACTGTACGAAAAATGAGGATGATTACGCTGCATACAAGGCTTATTGTAATCACTACAGATATCATTTAAATACCGTTAAAAAAACAGCATATAATAAGTACATTTTTGAATCAGAGAACAAGCCTAGAAGTAGCTGGCAATTGATTAATCATGAACTAAATAAAAAACCTAAAACACAGGTTATATCTGATGTTCCAATTCAAAGCTTCAGTAGTTTTTTTGCCAGCATCGCAGAAAATATATTATCTGGTTTGCCTCACACGACTACAACTTCGGTTGATCTACTCAGTTCCACTTCCGCATCATGTAACCCCTTTTTTCTTAAACCCATATTGCAGTGTGAAATTATCGAGGCAGTAAAGTCATTAAAAAAATCCAAATGTCTGGTTTGCTATGACTTATCTAGTGAAATAATAATAGGGATCATTGATGTAATCATTGAACCACTTACTACCCTTTTCAACTCGTGCATAATTTCAGGGTGTTTTCCTACCTGTTTCAAATATGCAAAAGTTTTGCCATTATGGAAAAAGGGTGATAAATCTGTAATCGACAATTATCTTCCCATTTCAATAATTCCGGTTCTGGGCAAAATTCTTGAAATTATCCTGAAAAACAGGTTGGTTCATTTTTTTGTACTAAATAATTTCTTCAGCAAATACCAGTATGGCTTTAGAGCTGGAAAGTCCACCACTGATGCTTTGTTGAAGGTCGTGAATTACATTGTGGAAGGTCTTGAGAACGGTGATATCGTGGCCTTTACACTGTGTGACCTCTCCAAGGCATTCGACTGTGTTTCCCATGTTTCTCTTTTTGACATACTATGGAGTGAGAGGACTACCCCTCAAATTGTTCAAATCCTATTTGACGGATAGAACTCAGTCAGTATGTATAAATGACACGTTTTCTGGTGTTGAAAATGTCTTACACGGGGTTCCCCAAGGCTCTGTTTTAGGACCCTTGTTATTTTTGATTTATGTTCTCTTCGCAGATGATACCTCTTTAGTGTCAAACGGCGTAAACTTGGAAATGTTATCCGTCAATAAGGATAAAGCATTGAAACTGGCTACAGATTGGTTCACAGTAAATCAACTGAAACTGAATGAAGAGAAGACCAAGGAAATTATATTTTCTTCAAACAACAGTAACAGTAGCGTTAAAACTGGAAAACTACTGGGAATAACTCTCGATGGAAACTTATCATGGTCAACCCACATACATGAGTTGAATGTAAAGCTTTCTAAGAGCATTTTTGCTCTAAGACAACTTAAAAAAATAGTGGACCTTCATGCTTTGAAAACTGCCTATTTTGCCATGTTTCATTCACACATAAATTATGGCATAATTTCATGGGGTGATTCCTCCCAATCCATTAAAATTTTCGGACAACAAAAAAATTCCATAAGAATTATTATGAACGCGGAGTACAGAGACCATTGCAAACCACTTTTCAAAAGCTTGGGTATCTTACCCCTTCCATCTCTTTACATCTATAACACCGTTCTTGAAATCCATAAAAATAAACATGTATTCTCTAAACATCAGGATGTTCATCATTATCATACAAGAAATGCTGAACTGCTCATAATACCGTACTTTAGACTAACAAAGTCACCTTGCCAGGGTCAATTCATTTTTTCGTACACGTGCTTGTTATGGATGTTTTTAATTGTGTCATAATTAATTTAGGATTTAGTATCCGAATATTTATTATGTGAATCGTTTTTATATTGTATATATATTTATATTGTGTTTTTTAAGGACTTTTATATGTATAATTCTTGTAACTCTTGACTTGCAGCAAACATTTAATGTAAAGTTGTGAAATAAATCTATTTATCTATATCTCTCGGGCCCCATTTGAATTTGAAAAAATTCCACCCCTAAGGGTAGAAAAATAGGGGATGATTTATTTTTGTGTGCACCGATTCTGATGAAACTTGGCACACATATGTAGTTCTGATGATACCACAACATAATGGAGACCTGGAGTTAATCTGATAATGAAGACGGTCGAGGGAACTCCTCAACGGTTTACAGCAGCTACCTTGTGTTTGGGCTTATTATTTGGTTCCAACCTTTTTTTTCTCATTATTAGATTCTGCTACATATTGTTTTCTCATTCAAGCAAAATTGTTTGGAGGCCTACCCATGTTGGTATAAAAAGATTGTTGTTTTATAAGTATTTACATTATATAACAATTAATAGTTTAAGTAGGTAATTATATTATATAACAGTTTAGAGTTAAAGTGACGTAGGTAAGTAAGTATTTTAAAAGTAATCAAAAATTAAGTAGGTAGTGATTAGTAGATTTCAGCCACCAAAAAATAAAAAAAACATTTGTAAAAATTGGAGTAGACCTACTACACTTCAAAATTATTTTCATTCCTCGGGTCTGTAATTCTTGCAATTGCTGCATTTTATTTAAGTTGAAGAATAAAATGGAAGCATATAGTATTCAAAGTGCGGTTGGATATTAAATTCGGGAACGCTCGGCAATTTATTTGGCGCCGACTCAAAATTAGTTACATTAGTTTAGGAGCTTATATATAGTTATTATTAAGACTAAAAAGGTTTATTTTATTTTTCAGTTTCTATTTTTGTCGGTTAAATTTTTTGTTTAAAAGTTTATGTCACATTTTTTTAAATAAAATATTTTCCACTAAGTTGTTTTTGTTTACCTAAAAATTCAAATATTATTTTAATTTTGGAAATTTTGTCGAATTCTTTGGTGTTAACGAGCTCAACATCCATGAACTCGGGAGTGCCATCTTAACGTCCCCCCGAAGTACGGCATATCTCTCGCTATATCTCTGATCATTGATATAACACATGTAGCTGTGAATATGCTGCAGTCATTCGGGGCTTTTTAACGCAAGACTTCCCTAGCTCGGTCACCCATATCCAAGTACTATATATAACCGCGCCCAGCTTTGCAGCTGCAGATATCGATAAAACTCTCGTGCCTACAAACAGTATTAGAAGTTATGAAAGTAAAGAAATCCGTTCTGCCGTTCTCAATATTTGGCGGATCATCTAGGTATACCTAATTACCGAATATTTTTTTGTTGCAAAGACAATGATGCATTCATCTATCGATTTCTGTTTTAAATGAAAAAGTAGGTACATATTCGAAGAAATATATAAATAAAATTATGTTATAGGTACAACCAAACGTTGATTTTGTGCAGCTTTCTTCAAATTTTTGTGAAGCTTATTTATTTTTTCAACAGGAAGGATGTTGCAAACGCCCTGAATGCTGATTTTGAAGCGCGCATGACTTATCAAAAACAGATTCAAGAATAAGATCTTTTTTAATAACATATTTTCCTATAAATTGTTATATTCTTCACCTAAAAAATCAGCAAATCTTAGTTTCATTCTCAGGAATTTTATAAACTAAAATGCGTTTCTATATTGCAAAAATCCTTTTATTACATTATTCTTTGTCTGCAGATTGGGGAAGAAAATGATGACGCATATGGCTTTTTAATAAAATTTTAATACGCACACCCTATTTTTATGTAAATTCCCAGTTACCGCCCTTACAAGCATTTGTTTACAGTATAGTCCGGTTCAACACTTTTCCAACAGTCAATTCTGCACGGCAAACCGCCAATTCCTTTGTTTCTACAACTTTTTGTTTCTCTTTCAATAAATATTCATGACAAAAAGCTGCTCAAGCTATAATAAAACCGAGAATGTTTTTATTTTGTTGATTTGTCTACAATGTTTATAGTACGGACTGTACCAAGCCGGCGAATTGCAAATGGCGGCAATGAAAATCTATAAATAAATATTTTACTTTGAATCATTACAACGTTTTAAGTTCCACAAAAAATTAGTGTTCGGGAGTGTTTTGAGCGAAATTGATCAGTTTTATACGAAAATCGGTAAGTGTGAGTGTCATTTCAGTGAGAAATCCCGTAAAATATCGACTTGTTTATATTTAAAACGATTCGTACACCCCCTGAGAGAGGAAGAGTAAATATTGTATAACGCAGGGTGAAGCTACGACCTACGTTCCCCTCCTTACATGCTTCTCACATGCGTTCTTAGTTCGACTTTTGTCACAAACCTCCGTCTTAGATGATTTCTCCTAAGCAATATAATTATTTAAGTGATACATTTTGCATTAAAACTTTTTATCGATCTTCCGAGTATTTTTTCTTGTGTCGGCGGTGTTTGGTTGGTTCAGTGAGAAGAATAAGGTATTTTCTATCAAATCATTCAATTGCTCATTGAGAAATCGCTATTTTATTAGTGTAAATATTGTTTTTGTTCAAATATTTTTTAAGCTATTATTTAAGGGTTAACCAACATGGCGAGGCTTGCTTTTATATAATGTTTATTTTAATAATTGTTATTTTTAAACATAATGAAACGTTGATTTTCTTGAAACATCATCCAGCATTTGAGTCTAGCTGCAAGTATTTGTTAATATGCGAGCACGTAGAGCTAATTATAACTAATTATTGTTTGTTTCTATGAAGCTGCGCTCCTTTCAGTCGCCGTGAAAATGATTTATTTAAAATAGAGCATTTTTAAAGATTTTCTTGCGAGTACAGGTTATGTTTTGGTAAATTTTCTCCTTTTGAGCTGGTTTGTTTTGATGAATTTTTCCGCACGGCAGATCCTTTTCAGGATATTGTTCTGTGAGGTAGAAGGAGATGACTGCACCCCATACCTAGACGTTATTTTGGTATGTCTATTTAAATTAAAAATAGTTTAATTTGAGAAAAGTGAATACACCTTTATGTATTCAATATTTAGTAGGTAGGTATCTGGATGGTTATTTGATTTGTGATTTCTGGAATATTTTCCGTTTCCAAGGTTGATTATTTACCTTTATTTGTTTTAAACATAATATTAAGGTTTTTCGTAATCATTCTTCTTCACATACGAAGGTGACTCAGATCAGACCATATGGAGTGTTAATTTAATTTTCAACATATCTACTTGATTGATACCTGCGAATATATGATGGTATAATCCTATAATAAGGAGAGAGTTGTTTTTGTGTACCTATAATATAACTATAGTGTTCTCAGTAACTACCTATAGTATATACCTAGGTACCGTAATTTCGGGTAACTTTAACCCAGCTGGGTGACTGGCTCATTTTGATATATAGGTAGACATAAAATTTAAATGTATTTTTAAGCCTGTTTTTTTTGTGAGATTGATTTTTCGAGATTCTTTCTATTCATTGAGGAGTTATTTGCAACCAAATTCAACGTGCGTAAAATTTCATATGTTCATATGTTTTTTTCCTCATTTATGATATTTAAAAATTAAATATATTTTTCATGGACAAATTTGTTTTGCTGATTTTATCCGTGAGGTTTATTTGGTTTATATGTACATGCTACTATAAAGAGAAAATCTCGCAATATACAGGGTGTAACTGAATAAGTGTAAAACATTTAAGGAGGTGATTCCTCATCGAAAAAAAGATAGGATCTTTCATATAAAGAAACTTCATTGGAGCATCCCTTGTTAAGATACAGCCCCTTAAAGGGGGTACATAAAATTTGTATAACAATTTTTTTCACAAGCACTGAAAAAGTTACAATATTGAAATCAACCTGACGTTTTGTACTACCAAAAGACACTTAGCCAGTAATTTATTTGGTTTACCCATGGTTGTAAGGGTGAAAAACGCAACCCTAAAATTTATTTCCAATGTAACTTTTTTTCTTATTATTTGTTTACCATTTAAAATTTATTTCCGATAGCCTGTTTCATTCTAAACAAAAAATGTCTCTTGGGTTTTGCCCAAAATAAACCAGTAAGCAGCAAAACATTATTTTACTGAACAACTACAGAGATACATCGTCATAAATGCGAACTGGATTTTTTGTTATTTTGTAGTTAGTACCTGCATTAAACGATTAAAGGGTAATAAACAAAACTAAGTTATTAATAACAAAACACACAACATGTAGAAATCATAGTGAATGTTCAATATGTCTACCTTCAAACATTACGCATGCGTCTAGACGTCGGCGCATTGAGCCACGTATTCGCTCAAATATTCCTGGAGTCTCTCTGATTACCCTGCCGCATCGATGATGCGGTTTCTTAAGTCCTCTACATCGCTGAACAGAGTACGATATACCAAATGCTGTGAATGGCCCCAAATAGAAATCGGAGGATTGAGATCCGGGGATCGAGCGGGCCATTTATGTGGTCCTCCTCGACCTATCCACTGATTTGCCTTATTTCCGATAGCCTGTTTCATTCTAAACAAAAAATGTCTCTTGGGTTTTGCCCAAAATAAACCAGTAAGCAGCAAAACATTATTTTACGAACAACTACAGAGATACATCGTCATAAATGCGAAAATACGAAACTAATCTATCTAGTAGGTGCTATTAGCGATAGTGACAATTAAATTGGTATGGCGCTGTCAGTTTGGGAATTTTCGAAATTGAATTAATACTAATTGTGTGTTGTTGTTCTGTTCTTAATTTGTTACTTTAATAATTCACTTGTTAATAAAATGGCATACACAAATGAGGAAATGGCTGATATGCATTACATTTACGGTCTGTCGCAGGGGAATGGGTTAGAAGCTTCTAGAAGATATGCTGAAATGTATCCTCAAGCGGCAGCATCTTTCACATAGAATATTTGCTCGACTTCATCAACGATTACGAGAATATGGTTCATTCGACAAAGAACGCAGGATTGTGGTCGCCATCGAGAAATACTGAACACCACAGCTTGAGGAAGCAGTACTTAATTTGATTGAAGAACAACCTACTACCAGTACTAGAAAGATTGCTTTCCAGCTAAATGTTGATCATAGGGCGGTATTTCGAATTTTAAAGGAACAACTCTTATACCCTTACCATCTGCAACGAGTACAGGCACTGTTACCATGAGACTTTCCGAACCGTCTTGAATTTTGCAATTGGATGCTGGAAATGATTAGAAGAAATTGTGACTTTCTGAAGACGATAGAATTCACAGACGAATGTAGTTTTCGGGACAAGATTATTAATTTTCATAATTACCACATATGGGCTGATGAAAACCCTCACGCTATTGTCGAAACTAGCCATCAAGAACAGTTTTCTCTTACGTGTGGCTCGGAGTTATTGGGGATGATTTAATTGGGCCTCATTTTCTACCTCCTCGATTAAATGGTGAGGCATACGTTCAATTTTAAGAGAAGTGCATCCAGTACTGCTGGAGGAAGTTCCTTTGGCGTCAGAAGGGATATGTTTTTATGCATGATGGGGCTCCGCCCATTTTAGTCAAGTAGCACGTCAGCATTTAACTGAAACATGGATGCAAATCAGTGGATAGGTCGAGGAGGACCACATAAAAGGCCCGCTCGACGCCCGGAGCTCAATCCTCTCGATTTCTCTATTCGGGGCCATTCACAGCATTCGGTATATCGTACTACTGTTCGCGATGTAGAGAACTTAAGAAACCGCATCATCGATGCGTGCAGGGTAATCAGAGAGACTCCAGGAATATTTGAGCGAATCATTGGCTCAATGCCCGACGTCTAGACGCATGCGTAATGTTTGAAGGTAGACATATTGAACATTCACTATGATTTCTACATGTTGTGTGTTTTGTTATTAATAACTTAGTTTTGTTTATTACCCTTTAATCGTTTAATGCAGGTACTAACTACAAAATAACAAAAAATCCAGTTCGCATTTATGACGATGTATCTCTGTAGTTGTTCGTAAAATAATGTTTTGCTGCTTACTGGTTTATTTTGGGCAAAAAACCCAAGAGACATTTTTGTGCTTAGAATAAAACAGGCTATCGGAAATAAATTAAATGGTAAACAAATAATAAGACAAAAAGTTAAATTGGAAAGAAAGTTTAGGGGTTGCGTTTTCACCTTACAACCATGGGGTAAACCAAATAAATTACTGGCTAAGTGTCTTTTGGTAGTACAAAACGTCAGGTTAATTTCAATATTGTAACTTTTTCAGTGCTTGTGAAAAAAATTGTTATACAAATTTTATGTACCCCCTTTAAGGGGCTGTATCTTAACAAGGGATGCTCCAATGAAGTTTCTTTATATGAAAGATCCTATCTTTTTTTCGATGAGGAATCACCTCCTTAAATGTTTTACACTTATTCAGTTACACCCTGTATAGGCCATGGGTCAAAGTTACCCTCAATATGCGGGTGACTTTGCACACCAAGTTTTTTAAATATATATCCACATACAAAGACAATTTGACATGGCTGACTTGAAAGAGTGGTCAAAGATCAATATTTTGGTATATAATAATACCAATTTATTTTTCCAAATTCATCGTAGACATTCTTTGAATTTTTAAACTGAACCAAAGTCACGCGAAATTACGGTACATCAACAATTTAAGAAATTATTTCACTGTTTCAAAAATCGAATTCAATGCAGATTGACGTGGGCTATTTTATTGATAGTTGAGGTTTTCTAGGGGAATTGAGAAAATATAGCAATTCGGACAATTAGCTAGTGTAGATAGTGGATTTTTTTTTTCAGTACAGTATTAATAAACAGCGTTGGTATGGTGAACTATACCATAAGACGGAAATAATAGTCAGTGACTCGTTCATTAGCTTTAGGGTGCCCAAGACGGGCAAGGGAAGAGGAAAGAAAATTCCAGGGGCGGAAACAATTTTTTTTAAATACAATTTTTATAATAACTATAACGGAATAGTAATAAGTAGACTTAGGCAAATATGTTCTTTACATATTTAGCATATTTTATACAAACAAAGATTTTGCATTTTTTTAAAGATATTGACATATTATGCATAACAATTCCTTTTTAGACAATATTTTTATATTTTAAGTTCCTAATTTTATTTATGGGTAGATTTATCAATAAATAATCAGCACAGAAAACCCTAAAACCTCTTCAGGTAGGTAGGTATAGTTTGCAGTTCTAGGTAGGTATACATAAATATTTTCGGAAATATCTATTACGAATATACACACTTTAATGTTCAGGTAGGTTTTAGGTAATTTAGTCTTTTTAGAAGACATACTTAAAATGGTTAGTTTGTTTTAGCTTCATAATACTAATTGAAAATGCAAACTATTTTGTTCGAAATACTAAACATATCGCCCTGACTTGTTAGTTTTTTAGTGCGTAAAATATGACCAAATTATTTCAACACCAGCTTTAATAAAAAAGGGTTTTTTCTTATTGACCGTTAGAGTAAATTAAATAAAAATCGAACTTTTACTCATCTAAAATAGTACCTACGCCCGTGCGGATTTCGGTTTTGCATTTTTTTTAAATAGGCTAGTACTTTCGATTTGATTGATTGTACAAAGCGGGGCTAAAAATGCTTATTTGACCCCCTTGAAAAAACCCATAAACGTATTTAAAAAATCATGTATTTCCTTCGAATTGATTGTATGTTGAAGTGAAGATATTATACTGGATATACGCCAGTTGTTTACAAAATCAGTTCTCATATACATTACAAAGACACAAAAATATATGATGAAATTGACTCATAATCTTAACACCAGAGCCATTATTAGTCCAGGACAAGAATATTTACCACGCGCAAAAAATCAATTGGTCAAAGATGTTTTGTTGATCTTGGACCATAGCTTCAAAAAACACCTGAAAAATTGGATATTATCGCAGGACAGAAACATTATCAAGAATATAATTGATCCCTCTTTTTAATGAGGCTGTATTATTAATTGTGCTGTCTTCAAAATAATTATGATTATTTTTTGTCATTTCAAATCATTCATGTACGTTAACATTATTATAGTGGTAATATTCTACCTAGAAAATTTGATTGTGTCATCAATTCGCATGAAAAGTGAGACCGTTTCAGTACATTGTATCTTTGTGCGAGGAAATGTGTTTGATGATCGTAACATAAAAAAATAATCTATAGAATACCTCACGATAGTTCGATAAAGTAGAAAATAATTCTCCAGATTTATTTCTCAAACTTGTTGCCATTTGGCAATAGCCACTCGATCCCGTTGGGCTCTCGTGTCTATTGCCTGGCAACAAGTTTTAGAAAATCTGTCGAATTATTTTCACTTTCTTCTCACTCTCTTGTGATATTACAAGTGAAAATTAGTCATTTACTGGTGCCATGTAAGTATGTTGCCGACAAAAATATATATGAGAATTTTCGACATGATTTACAGATGTATTTACAGAGTTCATTTTATGTTTTCCTTTCTTTTTGTGTATATGTGTATAATTATACATACCCATAAAGGTGGGTATGTGTGTGTGTATGCAAAAATTTATCTTTTTATTATATATAATATTATTTGAACAATGTTTAAACAACCATCCCTTGGAAAATGATATTTTGTGCTAAATTGCAGTGAGTAATTTGCCCATAGACAGGTTTTGTGAAAAACCTTTTTGGGTCTCTTGAATATTTGCTATAAATGAATATTATTATTAATAAAATTATAGTTTAACAAAACTAAAAAAAAACGCGCTAAAGTACTAAAAAGTTTTTAAATATTTTTTTGGCAATAGGCCAAGTACTTTCGATTTGATTGATTATTTAAAGGAATACAATTATAGTTCAAAAAAACACTCTAAAGGACTAAAAAGTTAAAGATAAGAATAAAATCATTTACCAAAAAATTTCCTCTTATTTGAAAAAGGTACTTGATACCATCATTCCGTCAAAAAGTGATATCAATATAATGAAGAATAAAAAATACATATCATAACCGTAATAAAAATCGTAACAAAACAAACGTTTGTTGGCCATTATCAGTGGCGGATTTAAGTTCGCTGCAGCCCTAGGCCCCGTTTGATATGCCGCCCTTTTTGCTATATGAGGAAGTGATCATTAAAATCAAACGTCTAATTTTCAAATGTTTAAATTACTATGTGTTGAATTTTATTAATATAAATATATACTCTTAATTGGTTTACATATATTTTTCTTCGAATACAGCTTATATAACTTGAAATACAAATTATTAATTCAAATATCAAAAATAATTTTATTTTTTTTAATTATCACTTGTCACATTAATTTCTTCTTTCTGGCTTTGGTTCGCGCGAAAACATCGATCTTCATAATCAATTTCTTGCACTAATTGGGCTTCAATATACAATAATACAAGGGCATTAAGTCTATCTTGGCCCATTCTTGCAGGCAAGTAGCGTTTAACCCTCTTCAGGGTGGAAAAGATCTTTCTTCTAATCAATTTGTAGCCGGGATGCTTATTTTTTTTTTTTTTAGTTAATTACCTATTTTCGTAGATTCTTCAGCTTTTCTTTTACGATATTCGGCACCGCTGAGTCTTTTCCGATGGGCACTCATATTTAATAAAAAAATTGGATCAGAATTGCGATAACTTAAAAAAAACAAAATTTAAATCAAAATAATAAATCAATTTTTCTGAATGTTAAGAAACACAATAAAAAAATTCGGGACTTGTACACTTGAAGAGCTTTCATCGGAAGACTGAAAATAAGACTTGTCAATTCCTGTTAACCGCAGCGTCGCAGAGCTCTCATTTCGTTAAAGTAAACATGTGAAATACACTCGCCCGAACTGTTTTTAAATCTCAATAATCGCATGCGCATTTATAATTCCAGGTGATACTCAGTTTAGTGAGTAAAGGAAATATCGCGAAATATTTGAAATAAAAATTACGTAAATTATCGACAATAATTAATTTCCTTTTTTTCCACTCTACTTTATAAATCAGCAAAATAATATATTTTTTTATTGAAAGGTAAATGAGCATTACGAGTCGTGCACTTTTGACTTTCCAAATTTAAAATTTTGGCGGCCCGAAAATTTTGCCGCCCTAGGCCCGGCCTCACGGGCCTAGGCGTAAATCCAACACTGGCCATTATTAGATTTTAGGGAACACAGGCATGTGTCCTTATTCTGTTTTTTTTACTTTGAAAGGGGAAAATACTTTACTGACTGAATGGAATATTCCATTGACTTTAGACATTTAATGAGGATATGGATGGATTATATTACAAATTTATATATATACTAGCGGACCCGACAGACGTTGTCCTGTCCAAATTTCTATGTTCCCTAAAATTTTTTTCCCGAAAATTTTTCCGTTATCCCGTTATCCCATTTTCCTATTACCCCTTTTTGTCTTTACCCCGTTATCCCCTTATACTGTCATCCCGTTTTTTCGTTATCCCGTTATCCCATTTTTTCTTTATCCCGTTATCCCGTTTTCCCCTTATCCCCTTATCCTGTCATCCCGTTTTTTCGTTATCCCGTTTTTTTCCCTTATTCCCTTTCCGTTCCCGTTTTCCTTTCCCGTTTTTTTTTTTTTATTCCCTTTCCCCCTTTTCCTTTTTTTTTCCCGTTTTTTGTTATCCCGTTTTTTTGTTATCCCGTTATTCCCCTTATCCAAATAGGGGTTGATCGTAGAAGGATGAATTAAGAGTAATATGAATTTATTTATTCTAAGTCATGACAAAATAAAAATAAAAATCTTGCCAAAAAAATAGGAGTTGATCGTAGAAGGGTGCAAATTTAGGGTTGTATGTATTTTTGAATGCTGTATCATAAAAAAATAAAAACAAAACATTTTGTCTAAAAAATAAAAAATAAAATTAAGGGGTGGACCACCCTTAACATTTAGGGGGATGATTTGTGAAACTAAACCATCCAGGGCGCCACCTAAACGCATACACAAAAATTCATTCAAATCGGTCCAGCCGTTTAGGTTTGGAGGAGTGCAGTGACAACACACGTACAGTAGAATTATATATATATAGTTAAACAATATATGAAAATTTAAGGGGAAAAAAAAAATTTCTTATTTTGTCATTTTCCATTTTCATCATGCTTCAACCATGTGGACTTGTCCTGTCAAATTTTAAATTGTTTTAATTTTGTTCTTAAACAATATGTGCTTTTACAATTGTTCAATTTTATCTATATAACTAGTAGTACTTTATAGTGTTGTTTTTTAACTAACAAAAAAAAATACTCACCACACAATGATGATTAGTTCGCTGTCTTCACTTAACCTCACCTTACTGTCTTGATAATGAAAATAAACATTTTCGAAAGCTTGACAAAATAAGAAAGAGTTTTTCTTTTTTCACCGGCCATTAAATTTGACTGCAACCTCAAGGAATATCCTTTCTACTAAGTTTATTTCAAATTCATAGTTATATATATATATATATATATATATATATATATATATATATATATATATATATATATATATATATACATATATGGTCATTTAAGTGTGCAACTTATTGGAATTAAAAAAAAATTATTGCACAACCAAAATACAAATATTGCCGAAAGTTGGTGCATGTATGATAATCATATTATTTAGAATCGTTGTAAGTCAAACAACATACAGGGTAGGTCAGAAAATATAAAAATTGTACAATAGCAAATTTCAGCAAAATGTTATTGAGAAAAGATCTTTAGAATTAAAATACCAAAACATGGCGTCCCAAAAAACAACTTGTTTTTTGAAAAACATTAATAATTTCCCATTCCGGTTTAAAATGAAGTATGGATTTTGGTCACTTCCGTTAAAACATTTTGCTAACTAAACGTTATTATTAATTTGTAGTTAAATCTCTTAATGAATTCGACTAATAAGAGGCGTAAAGTGAGTTTATTAAGGATAAACAGTACTGCTTACCGGAAAATCTCGAAGCCTACGAATGTGTTCTGTAAATTCACAATCAAAACAAATTAGTTGGCTAAAAAATTATAATTTATTTTTAAATAACACTTTTATTTAACCCCCACAATTATTTCATCAAGTGTTCAATGTGGCCCCCTCCTAAATCTTGACAATAAAGTGCCCAATTATAAATAGCTTCTCTCACGTTGATGAAAGTCTGTTCATCTATTTCTTCACATGTATCTATTATTCTGCGTTCCAACTCTTCTATTGTTTGGCATTCAGTGGTGTAGATTTTTGACTTCAGATATCCCCAAAGGAAAAAATCTAGAGGTGTAAGATCCGGAGATCTTGGTGTCCATTCTGTACTTCCCCTGCGACCTATCGCCCAGGAAAGTTTGTATTGAGGAACTCTCTAGCCATGCGATCGAAATGAGGAGGTGCCCCATCCTGCTGAAATATGATTTCACGATTTTCAAACTCTTCCTGACTGATTGTTCAATACAATTTGTCTTATTCGAGGTTCAATTTCAGTTTCTAAAAGATTTCTGTAAATAACTCCTGTAAGATTGCCTCTGATGAAAATCGGTCCAACAACGTGATTGCCCAAAATCCCCGCCCAAACATTCACCTTTTTAGGAAACTGGATATGTCCCTCTCTAAAAATATGCGGATTAGTATCGCTCCAGTATCGTACATTCTGTTTGTTGACTTTTCCATTAAGAAAAAACGTGCATTCGTCTGCGAAACATACACGTTTTAGGAAGCCCTGTTCTTTCAATTGTTCTTGTTAACCACTCACAAAATTCAAGCCTCCGGTCTGGATCATCCTCCTTGAGAGCATGCAGGATTTTCATTTTATAGGGATGAAACTTTTATTTTTTTAGGACTCTTTGGACACTTTTTGAACTTACTCCACAGGATTCAGAAACTGCAGACGTCGACTGAGTCGGATTGATTACAATTTCAGCAACAATTTCTACCTTTTTTTCTTCTGAAAGAGGCGGTCTTCCTGATCTTGGAGAACTTTCAGCGTACCAGTTGCTTGGAGCTTATTTAAAAGTTTGCGTAAATATGACCTCGAAATAGGATTCTCGGGAAATCTATCATTTAACATAAGGACTGCTAGATAATTTCTTCCAGCTTCTCCAAATATCAAAACTGCTTCAAATTTATCGTCTAAACTACGAGCCATGATCACACTTTCAATAAAAGGATTTAGGCGCTCAACGGACTATTTGACAGTTAGCAGTTCAGTTTGACAACGATTTTTTCCAATGCAGACTTGATTGAAAGCAACATTAGTGTTTTTGGTTGGGTTTGAAATGACCAAAATGTCACTTTTCAAACGTTAATATTTCAAAAACAATTGAATTTAGGAGTAAAGTATATTAAAGAAAACTGTTGAGAATTATAAGCAGATTTAGAAAATGGAATAATATACGGGGTGTTCTATTTAAAAAAATTATTGAAGATGGCGCTCAGCTGCCATTTTAAAACTTTTAGTTGTGATTTTTTCATGAAAAAGTAGGTTTTTATCTTCTATTTGAGCCCTCCAAATTTCGTTGCGATATACCAGGTGGTTCAAAAATTAGTAAGGGGGGAACGAACTTTAGACGAGCACCGTATATTTTCAATTACTCTAGATAAAGACAAAACATACATTTTTAACTAACCCAGAATTAGCCCCATGTATGAAAAAGCGAATAAATAGTATTTGAAATGATTAGAAAAATTATTTCCAAAATTAATTCGCCTCTTTGGCAAAATCGAACAAGAATGCATACCATTAAAAAACTACAATTTTTTCAAAAGTCACTTCAACAAATATCTTTGAATCCATATAATAGTAATGTTTCAACTTGTTCCATGGATAATGTTTTTCGAGTGCATGCATGTCTATTTCTTTGGCTGGCTCTGTAGCCTAAACAGCTTGATGGATTTTAACATATAAGGTGTCGTTAGATTCGTCTTGATTGTGCGAGTGACATGGGGTATAATATTCAAATATGTCGTCGGCTTAACTATCGAATCAATTCGAATTATTACTTATACGCGCGCTAGGGGATGCCTGTCGAGGTGAGCGATCCGATGTGCGTAGACACCACATGAGGGCAGACGTCGTTGACGGTTGTCTTTCATTTGCTTTTTTTTAGCCCGGCCTAGCTATGCCCATAATTAGAAATTATTAATAGGTATTCTATTATTTAGGTACGAAAATATTGTTCTATTTGAAATAAAAATGAAGTTCAATTTATACAAATAAGATGTTATTCATTGTTTTCAACATTCATCCTCTGAAAAAAAAAACAATTGACTCCAAATATATTCCTAGAAGTGGCCTTTGAAAATTTGGTCAGTGAGAGAAGAAAATACACGAATTATAAATGATAATATGTTACAGGTTTGGACGAAATTTTATTTTCTTCAACTCAACCGCCAGTTTGCCACACGTCTGCCAATGATCACCAGTTGAATATTCGTCAAATAAGTCAAAATGGTTACTCCACCACAACAGTTCTGCGTCCGTTGGAACAGTTACCAATCCAACTTACAGAATGCGTTTCCAAAACTTCTAACCTCCGAACATTTTGTGGATGTAACTCTGGCATGTGAGAATGAAATGCTAAAATGTCACAAGGTGGTGCTCTCCGCTTGCTCAACGTATTTTGAGAAACTACTGTTGGATAATCCATGCCAGCATCCGATAATCTTCATGAAAGATATGAAGTGAGTTGATTTACAGTATTACTATTTGATTTGATATCTCCTTTGCATAACATCTCAAAATAATATGAAAAATAAAGTTAATGGGAAAAAATATTGTGGAAGGGCCATGCGATTTGTGATAATGACAAAAATGTGCAAAAAATATATTCGCAGGTAAATAATTCCAAAAGTTATAAACAAATGAAGATTTAAAAAAATAGGTTTCTTGACATGTTTTTTGGGTAACCTTCCACAGTTTCTCTATATAGTTTTTGATCTCAATTGACATCCGTCAGTTGAAAAAGCGAAAAAGACTCTGCAAGAAAAAAAATCCAAATTATTAAAACAATTAAAGGAGATTTAGAATATTTTGAGAACGGGGCAGAATATCCCCAAACGTCAATCGAAAACTATATAGAGAAACTGTGGAAGGTTACCCAAAAAACATGTCAAGAAACGTTGTTCCTCCACAAAAAACCACATTCATTCAATAAAAAAATAGGGTTCAGTTTTTTACGCAGATAATTTAAAAACTAAAATAAATTTGAAAAAAGATTTTTAGAGAAAATTTCCATTAAAGCCCGTCTCCAGAACTCTCAATTATTCATACTTATAACATACAAAATATTTGTATACTATTAAATATAATTTTTTTTTTTTTAATTATGGTATTGTTAAGAACACTTAAAAGAATATGACCCCGCTGAGTTTTTTCATTCATTTTTCTATTATACTGATGTTGTTAATTAAGATTTTATTTTGATGAAATTTTTTTCAATCATAATTGTGTAATTGTTTAAATCTTACTTAAATTATGTTGTTTCGTGGAGACCTTAGATTCATACTCAATAAGACTATAATAATATGATTTCTAAAATGGTTTATATCTATTTCTTATGAATAATTTCACCTAAAAAAATTAATAAAAATAATTTTTTATTTTTCAAAATTGATTTAAAGATGTGTTTTTTTTAATAAAAAATTTAATTGAAACATTTGTGAATAATTTTTAAACCGTTTGTTTACAAAATTTCTATGGACAAATGAACTAGTTGCATATTTAAAAAAAATATTTCATTAGTTAATAGAGAATGATTTTTAAATCATTTCTTTGTTTTTTGATAATTTAAATAATATATTAAGATTTTTTTTTCTAAATTTAATAATTTGCAACAAATGTTTATATTTTCATTGTTTATTTAACAAACAATTTGTTGTAAACAATTATTATAGGTATATTATATATTTTCTTTATCTTATATACAATAAAAATGAATCTCGATTCTTTGTAAGCTCAAAACGTGAGAACGGCTGGACCGATTTGGCATTTTTTTTAAAATGTTCTTTTTAGCGTGAGGATGGTTGATACGAAAAAAAATAAAATAGGAAAGTTGCCCGGAAATTGGAAAATTCTGATACATAAGAAATTTTGCGAAGAAAAAGACTATCGAAACATTTATTACCAAAGAGAAAATAGCACATCGGTTATACTGTTGCCTATCAAGCAAAAGATCCCAGATCGAATCCAGGTCAGGGATATTTTATAAAAACAACAACTGGACCGATTTGGCTAATTGATTTTTTGAATGTTCGTAATAATCCGAATAAGGTTTTTAGGGAAAGAAAGGGTTTTTAGAAAAGTTATTGGAAATTTCTTTGTTCTGGAAAAGTGTTCAGGAATATATAATATTTAATAAAAATGAATGTCTGTTTGTGTTGGTAAGCTCATAACTTGAGAACGGCTGGACCGATTTGTCAATTTTTTTTCGGGAAAACGGGATAACGAATGAAAAAATGGGATAACGAGGAAATGGGATAATGGGATAACTGGAAAATGGAATCATGGGAAAACGGGATAAAGGGAAAACGGAAAGCGGGCAGATTCAAAGGCATTACCTAGATGGAACAAAAATAGAAAAAATATAGGAAAAAAGAAATTCTACGTGGACGGGAGTTTTCAGGAACTATTCTAATAAAAATAACAAAGCCAGCCTTGTACGCCTAAACATTAAAAAAATAAAAAGTCCTCATTAAAAGGTAACAAATTTAGTTTTTATAAACAAATGCATGTAACTCACAATCTATAATAGCTACAAATTTGGACGACTATTTCATTTTAAAGATGAACTAATAAACCACAGAATCACCCCGAAACCAAATTATGGTGTCTGTAGTAGTTTAAAAGTTATAGCGGTAAATAACTTGACAAACTAAGGGTCAGTTGTATAAAACTTCAAAACGCTATAAAAAATGGAAAAACTTTTAGGTATACATGGCTGGTTTTGTTATTTTGATTAGAATCTAAAAAAATATCAATAATGATTATTTATTAAATAAACAATGAAAATATAAACAAAAAGTTTTTTTCTAAAACTCATTATTTCCCCAAATTAATAAAATAATTAAAAAAATACAACTAATCCATTTGTTCATAGATATTTTTTAAATGGCTCAAAAAATTATCAACAATTTTTCTCTATTGCATTTTTTCTTATAGAAAACATTTCTTCAAATCAAATTTGTAAAATACAAAAATATAACAATTTTTTTTAGCTTAAACTATTTATAACTTTGGATATTAAAAACTTTGGAAATCGTAATATTGGAATTTTATTGATTATATACCTTGAAATGAATTCAGCTAATTAATGATTTTCTAACCAATCCAATCCCAATATCAGCGAATATACACGATGTTCCTAGTATAACCAAGAATATACACGCTACTTGCTATAAAACAAGTAGGTATTTATCATTGTTTATACAAAACCTATCAAAATAATTCAGTCATTGTCAAATTGAAAAATGATGTCTGACCGTTTCGGAAACACTTCCTTAGAAGAAATTCGAAAAAAACGTAGAAAAACATAGTTTTTTTCAAGTGTAGGTAGGTTTGTAATACCTAGCTCGATATATAATCTGATTATATACCACTCGTGATAGATATTTTGGGTAGAGTATACTTTCATATTTTTCCGCCAATATTGTTTAAAAATACCACTTGACCAATTTTTTTTTTAAATAACCTCCCAGCTTCGCTGTTGGAATATTTTTAAAGAAATTTGCTCTCGTGAATTTTTACAACAATATTGACACAAAAATATCAAAGTATACTCACCAAAATATCCATACCACTGAGTGTAAATCTAAAAAGGTTTCCACGAAACGTCATAATTCTAATACATTATTCAAACAATCTGACTGATTAAAAACGATAACATAAAAAAAACTTAATTAACAAAACAATAATTTTAAATTTATATTTAATAGTATGAATATATTGTTTTAATGTTTATCATGATGTAAATATTAACTCTGAATAAAAAAGAAATATAAAAATCAAATAAAAAATATATAAAAATAAATATTAGGTATAAATAATTGAATTGTCTTCCTCTGTAAGAACCTTTTTTCAAATTCACACTATCTGTTATAGTTTTTGAATCTGCCAAAAATTGAACCCCATTTTTTTAAATCTTTATTTGAAATTGTTTACCTGTGAATACGATTTTTTGCACATTTGTCTAGTCGTTGTTCCGAATAGAATAAGCCCTCCACCATATATTTTTCTTCATTAACTTATTCCAAAGTGATGATGGATATCCAATGACTGAAAATTGTGTTACTTTCAGATTCACCGAAGTACAGTCTCTGGTGGACTTCATGTACAAAGGTGAAGTGAATGTGACGCAGGATGACTTGCCTTCGCTTTTAAAATCGGCGGAGGCATTGCAAATCAGAGGGCTGTGTGGTTCAGACCAACTTTTAAACCCTACTTATTTCACTAATATAAAGTCCCCACAATCACAGCAACCAGTATTCTCTACCGTAAGTGTATTAAGCAAAAATTTCTATGGTGAAAAACTAATGGTAAATTGTGTTTTAGCCAAAAATGAGGTCGCCCACTCCTGTGGAATACAAGCCACAACCTAGTCAGGTGCCAATGAACAAAATAACTGAAACCCCAATAAAAAAAGAGCCCAATCAAGTAACAGAAGGTTCAGATAGTGGAAACAATCCTTCTTCTTCTGACTGTGATTCGAATGATGGGATGCTGCAAATCAAAGGTGATGAAATGAATTCACACCTATATAATTTATTTTTTTTAATTTTGAATTGACGCAGCAAATTTTTAGTAGGTTATTAATTTATAAAAATGTTGTATTAGAACATAGAAAAACTTACCTCTTTATAATCTAATGCCATTTTATTATATATTTTAGAGGATGTAGATGAGGAAGCTGATGAATCTTATTTCGAAGGCGAAACTGAGCTTATGGATCAAGAATTAACTGAAGAAGATTCACTTATTAACACAGAAAATACAGAAATCAGGCCTCAGTTTTCAGCAATTGCAAATGTTTCTTGCCAATACGATGCTACACAGGGTGAGTTTCTTCTCCAAAGTGCATAAACCCAGTTAACACATGGACATCCAATGGATATCCATTGGACATCCTTCATGAATTTTATGGATATACTATGGACATCCAATTATATCCAAAAGATATCTTATGGACATCCGATGGATGTCCAAAGTGGAACAACCTGTACATCGAGAGATAACTGTACATCCATAGAATATCCTTCAAGGATATCCTCCAGAGATGTCCATAAGATATCTTTCAGGAATTTATTCTATTCTAAAGATATCCTTCGGGGATATCCATCGAAGATAAAATATAGTAATAGCAATCTGGAGGGAAATGAAATAATGGTATTGGTAAAAAAAAATGTATTAATAAACTCTGGTATCAAAAAACTTCTCATAAACTTCGGAGTTATCAACAAATAAAATGTATTTGTAAACTCTAAAATAAAAACATAATATTAAATGCAGAATAATCAAAAAAATAAAGTTAAAGAAACAATAGAATGCTATTTTCTTCGTCCATCCAGGTGTTTCCTTTATTCTAGAAGATGACAGATGGCTTCTTCAGTAGCTTTTTTATTTTCGGTCGAATCACTGAGGTCAGCCGCTTCTGAAATGATATATTTACGGGTATAATTAACGTTGAAATTTACAAAAAAATACTAAGAAATATTATGCTTTCTTTTGAATTCGAATACTGATGATGATAATATATATATATATATATATATATATATATATATATATATATATATATATATAAGCATTTTTTACATAAACTTTTCTTGGAAATTTTGCATTCTCACTGAACTAGCAGTCTCTTATGAGACAATACAAATTATCAAATAAATTGAACAACTGAATGGGCTTTTCACCTAGTGATAATTCAGCCAGTTTTAGTTGTCCACTTTATTTTTTTCGCTCCATACCAGCTATATTTGAAGGCAAACATATTAATGAGCAAGGAAGAAAGGCATTAAGAAATTATTTCCTTTCCACGTCATATTTTTGAGATTTCATTTAGGTACCTAAAAAAAGAGTTCTAGAATAGAAAAACATACAACTTACCTACATAAGCTTTGAACTTCGATCCAGTTCCCAAATATTCTTCCAAAAGATTCATTTTTTCAGTGCAATCAATAGGAAAATATTCGAATCTACTGATGAATCATCTTCATCACATGTCCACTGTTGTAGAGCTCATCCAGTATTGAAACGACCACTTTGGCCTTCCCCCACCTAACAACCAATTTTTATCGAAGATACCCGAACCATTGTCTAACTGATAGAAATTCCATAGGCGTACCAAATTATTTGGTATAGGCGATTCACGAGACGTAGAGAACTTACACTCCTATTACTTTCCTAACACTCCTATTTCGTTTTCCGCTACTGAATAGTACTTAACACTGGGCATTTTGGCAAGGTAACGAGTAAACTATTGCAAAGTTGAATAAATAACTGCACTACCTATTTATTAATTAAACAAACCTAACCTTTCAAATGCTGCATGCCAAGACACTGGTGAAGATTCGCCGTAGCACAGCAAATCGTGTCCACTCGTGTTTTCCCCCTCTCTACCTACCAAAAGGTAGTTTCAATACTGGATGAGCTCTAGGCATTCACACCATTTTTAACTTGAAAAACTCGTGTATTGTGGCAAATGTAACGAGGTGCTTTTCAGCATTTCTGAAAATATCGAAACTTAAACAGCAAAGACATAAATGCATTGGAAATAATGGATTTTTATAGGTTATGTCCTTCTCGATTGATATTTACCTGTATTCGACCAATATATAATTCCCTTTGGAAACAATCAATTGCTACAGATGAAAACAATTATGTCCAGACCAACAGGGTATCAAAAACGAAAGAAAATAGAGAAAAACACGACTTTTGTTTGGATTCATTGCTATGACTATGACCTTCCTCAACAAAATGACAGGCGTCGCCAGTAATTATGCGTATAGTACACATGTATATCTGCTCTGTGGTCGCAGAGGGTCCCCGCGACAACATATTTTTGAAAAGGTACAATTTGTGTATCTACGAGAATATTTACATTCATTTATGATTGCTTTGGATATCTCATGGCTATTCCTAGGATATCTTCTGAAGGATATTCATTTCAAATCAAGTAGAAAAACGAAACATGAGAAGTTTCCAAAAAAATTTATCTATATGTACGAGCATGAAAGAAGCTCAGAAATTGACACAATAAAAATCAATCTTTCAATTTAAACTTATCCATATTTGCTCCGGATATCTTATGGCCATCCATATGATATCTTCTGAAGGATATCCATTTCAAATCCGTCGACGGATATCTTATGGATGTCCATTTCGAATCCAGGGATATCCCGACCTGAACTGGACATGAAATGGATATCCATAGGATATCCTGTGTTATCTGGGAAAATAAACTTCTGATACAGGTGGTGTGAATTTATTTATTATTTTATTCAGGATCAGCGAACAGACGAATCCGTAGGTCAGACGAAGAGCTCAGAAGAGCAGCAGAGTGCATAACTCGCGGGCAGACCTTCCAGACGGTCAGCGATCAATTCAACATCCCTATCTCGACGATTCGCTTCTACATGGCTCGGAAGGGCATTTTGCCCAGGCGTAAGAGGGGTAGGGCTTGTGCGGGCCCTATGGGCATGGGAATGGGCGCTTTACCTCTATCTACCTCTTACAATTCCCCCGCGAGTCCCATAGGCCCTCCCTACCATATCGTCCACTACAAGTTACCCGCCCTCGGAGTTTCTAAACTGAAATAATTTCACTACTCAGAGAGTTGAGGTTATCTCATCTTGGTTGTAAGGATATACGGTGTGAGTCACTTTACATGATTGTACCCTGTAGTTATTTATTGATGGAGGACCAGTTATTCAAATGAGCTATTTTGGGTTTCACATATTTCGAACCCTAATGTTTATATTGAAGAGAAATCGTGTAGTACCCAATGGAGATTGGGGAGTAGGAAAAAGGGCAATAGAAGCGGTCTTTATTTCAGAAAGCAATTTTCTGGAAGTTTTGGGACCTGATTTTGTTGGGATACGGTCCAATAACACTTTTGATTCTTTGCCGACGTTTCGACTTTTGTAAAGTCATCTTCAGGGCACTACGAAGTAAAATGGAAATATAAAATACAGAGCTGATCAATGAAGCCGGAGAGCACACTTCTCCCAATGACGAATTCTCTGGGGTTTTCAACGAGCTAAACATCTCGTGCACAATTGATATAACGGCTGCGAGCTGTTATATACTACAACACTGCAGTTGTGTAGGCTATTGTCACCTACCCAAATACTCACTGCGGTTGGCATATCGATCGACATTTTCAAACCTGAAAGGCAGTGAGTGCCATAGTTTGGGAAATAATAATTAGACATATTGAATGAAACAGTTGCCATATCAACCAGTATGTAATTTTATGTAATGTATGTTTTTGTATATATAGACTTCTACTTATATGAATAATTTGACGTGTAGTAACCTGCTCTACAAATTTTGTGTTATAATGACAAGGTAAATTCAATATATTTTTGAATATGTAACGAGGTATGATTAAAAATAAGCATATATTCAATTGCTATTGATGTTCTCTTTTGTCTTTTTTACTGTTTTTTTTCACTTTGTCAATAGGAATTATCATTCTTCAGACATTAAAGTAATTTTGATTTGATTTGATATCGAAAATATAATGGACGAAACAATATCACTCACACCATCCTTAACATTTTCGCGACGGGCTTCATTTGAGCCACAGTAAGGGGCTTCGGCAGCGCGTTCGCATATATGCGGCTCCCGTTACCTGAGGCAATTTTCAGATAATACTCCAACTCTTTCTCGCTCAAACCAGATGGTTTCCAGCTCATTATATCAAAATGCCAAGACTACGCCCGAAAATATAGAATGAAACTGAACACCTTGCTGTTCCGTGTCACGAGACAATATCAGTGAACACAAGCCCTCTGGTGCAGACGCTTTCAGGCGAACTTTTTTTCTCAAAATTTTGAGATTTTTCTAAACATTTCAACTTTTTTTCTCAAAATTTTGAGATTTATTCTCAAAATTTCGACTTTATTTCTCAAAATTTTAACTTTTTTTTCTCAAAATGTTGAGATTTTTGCTCAAAATTTCGACTTTTTTTCTCAAAGTATTGACTTTTGCATTCTCAAAATGTTGACTTTTTTTCTCAAAATTTTGAGATTTTTTCTCAAAATTTCGACTATTTTTCAAAAAATTTTGAGATTTTCTCTCAAAACTTTTTTTCTCAAAATTTTGACTTTTTTATTCTCAAAATTTTGACTTTTTTTCTCAACATTTTGGGATTTTTTCTCAAAATTTCGACTTTTATTCTCAAAATTTGAGATTTTTTCTCAAAATTTTGACTTTTTTTTCAAAATTTTGACTTTTTTTCTCAAAATTTTGAGATTTTTTCTCAACATTTTGACTTTTTTTCTCAAAATTTCAACTTTATTTCTCAAAATTTTGACTTTTTTCCTCAAAATTTTGAAATTTGTTCTCAAAATTTCGATTTTTTCTTAAAATTTTGAGATTTTTTCTCAAAACTTTTTTTCTCAAAATTTTGACTTTTTTTCTCAACATTTTGAGATTTTTTCTCAAAATTTCGAATTTTTTATTCTAAAAATTTTGACTTTTTTTCCCAAAATTTTGGGATTTTTTCTGAAAATTTTGAGATTTTTTCTTAAAATTTTGAGCATAAAAGTTATATTATATATAAGAGTGGACCCGAAATAGAGCCTTTTGGTACCCCATTAAAACAGGTTCTAGATACCGACTTTTTACCATTTACCTCTACCCTTCAAATAACTGACAAACCTTTCATGAGCTACCCTGATAAGGAGAATATCATGATCAACCAAGTCAAAGGCTTTACTCTGGTCTAAGAAGATCCCCAAAGCCTTTTTTCCTTCATGCAAATTTTGGTACAGTTTGTTAAGAAACTTTGTGACAGCTATGAAAGACCTTCCTAACGCGTGCCTATAGGTCCAAACGTTATGAGCACACTTTAGTGAAATATTGTATTATGACAGTGAAAATATTGGTAATGTGGAATTCTAACTCACAGGGAAGACAATATTAATTTCAACTGAGATGTCGCAGTTCTGACATCTATGTCGGGATTCCGACAGCTAAGACGGAAACTCGCATGCACTGTAAACCCATTATGTATTTTCAGCCCTGAAGACGTCAAATGAACGTCGAAACGTCGGCAATTTCCTAAAATTAGCATAATTTTTATTGTCCTTGTTGCTGCTATTCCAAATCTCCAGTTGGTTTGAAGGGCGAACATTCTGCATAATATTCGATAAAGTTAACGAAAATGATGAGTTAGGGTACTCTCATGGACAGTGAGCAACACCCGTGATTGTTTTTTGTTGTGTTGAGTCCTATTTTTGAGTTTGTTACGAGTAATGTTGGTCGGGACGATCTGAGGTGCCTCAAAGATGCAAAATTCAAGTTATTTGGCCAGTTATTTAGTATTTCGGAAAGATTTGCAGTCGTGCCAAATGTTTCATTCTATTTAATGAATGTATTTGTAATATTTTCCATTTCCACCTCGGAGGATCCCTGCCTGCAAACAACTCTGATGCCATTTTTGTACCATAAAATTGCCATTTTTATTTATTTTTTTTACTTAGGTAAGGTGTAATTTGTGGATCTCTTTATTGATTTTTGTCTGATTTTTGACACCTCTTTATTGATTAGGTACTTAGCGTATTATTTGCTGCCAAATGAGTTTTTTATTTATTATTTTGTGCCTCTTTTGCGTTTATACACCTAGACAATATGATTTGATATTTAAGGAGGAAATGTGGTAGAATGAAGAATTAAAAAGTAAAATTAGCGAATTTATGTGATTGGATGAATCACAGAAGGATAAATATTTGTACAAAATTTTGTCTGATATTATGCCTGTGGAAAATCTCAATTTGAAACCTATACTAGTCTGAATGAAAGATTAATTTTTTATAAGTTTTTAGTTTTTTTTTGCATTTTTACACAAGTTAATTGTACGAATGCTGCCATTCTTTAATTACCTAGAAGTATTCGAAGGAACATGATGAAGATCTGAAATAAATTAATGTATTCATAAGTTTTGATTTATGAAGACAAGAAGTTTCGGTAACGTAAGCCTAAACTCCTCTTCCTCCCGGAGAGTAGCCGTAAGACTTTTCGTATTTTTGCCTCCTGAACACGAATCCGAAAAAAAACGCGGCTCTCTCACTTCCTTTCCGAGTTATTGACGATTAGCCTCCATTTGAAAGTTAAAAAAAAATATTAAAGAAATTTTCGATCTCTAGAGTTGCGCCGGCTAGAAGTCGTGAGTCACTTTACAAATGGAGGCTAATCGTCATGGCGCCCCACGTTGGGCGTCATGACGATTAGCCTCCATTTGAATGTAAAAAAATAAAATATATGCACACATTTTATTCTCTCTAGTGAATAGAAAACTCGAGTTTTCTTACTGAAGCCCAGTCTCCTCAAAATTCAGAGCGTTACTTCCATTTGTAAAGTGACTCACGACTTCTAGCCGGCGCAACTCTAGAGATCGAAAATTTGTTAAATATTTTTTTTTTTACTTTCAAATGGAGGCTAATCGTCATTATACCCTTTTTTAGTTCTGAATCTCGTGATTTTCAAGTAACGATTCCTTGCGCAAAAATCACTCAATGCCTCCTTCTTTGTACCAGCATAAACTACAAACACAAAATTACTCATTTTCGGCAAAATTTGGCACAAAATACAGCCGGTTGTTACGAAAAAATCCAGAATAGTTACAAACAACCTAACCTCTCACATCTGACAACTTTGGTAAATTTCACTTTTGGCATGTTGGCCATAACAAATACGGGAGAGCTGGATGGTTTAGACAATTTTCAGAAAATGTTTTTTTTCTTGCCTGTACTCAAAAGAATAGAATCGAAAAAAAATTACTAGAAAAGATTTTTTTTTAATAAATACTTGATGTGGTCAATTGTTTAAACTAGCCCGTCGAATCAGGTTAGTTTGGACAAAAATTGAACAACAAAAAAATATATAATGGAGAAACACACTTCCATGAAAATTTTAAAAATTCAAAAGTTACTTCAAACTAGAACTAAACAACAAAATATATTGAAAACATCAATTTTTATGCTAAGTTTGACAAAAATCAGGATACACACTTCCTTCGAAAAGTCCCTTCAGACTAGAACTAGACAATACAAAAATAAACATTGAAACTTGGCCAAATCAATATTAAAATAAATCATATTCAAATATCTAGGTCAAGTATCGATGATAGAGGACGGAAGTTTCATGACCAATACGTACTTTTTGATGAATGCTGGCTGCTCATCAGACACCGTAAATCTGTTTGCGTTATATGCTGCTTCAAACTGAACTTCTTATCCTTGTTTATTTTGCTGTTTTTTCGTGAACTCTATCAAGCACATAGTCGTCATTTTGAATATGAGCCAAAGTGCTTGATTCTTGATCTTTCTCTTCTTCTGAAGTTTCATCTGTTAAGACCTTTTCACTCTTTGCACATCCTGATTCCGCTTCTTTGTCCTTCTGCGGTGGCTAAAGAATGTAACAGGACAACAAAATCCTCTTCGCTAAAAACTCCTCTGTCAAAGAGACAATTCCTATGCATCGAAACCCTGATTTTACATCGATGGGATTGGCACCCAAGCGTCGACACAAATCGCTGGTAAATCATCCATTCATCAGCACTCTGATTGAAGAACCGTTTAAATGGTCCAAAGACGGTCCATACAGGAGATGCTCTCCTGCTAGCGCAAATAATGCCGACTTGCGTAATGAGTTCTCCACATTCCATCGACATAACTTGGCCTACTTGATGAGGACCTTTGGAGTTGATGCCTTTTTGCACCTTTTGGACTGTGGTGACGCCCGTTTCATCAAGGTTAAATGTGTCTTCCGGTCAAATGGATGTTTTCTTAATAATGATTCTAGTTTGGTTTGGAAATCATCAATTTGTTGAAGCTTGAGATTCGAGTCGGGGGTTCTGAGTGATAAACGGGGATGTCTGTCAAATGTCCAAACCATCCCACAGAAGTGGCTGTTTTTCCAATTATAGCTAAAATGTTAGATCAGAAACCATTAAAATACCTTTTTCCAACTTACCTACTCAAACCGTAAACAATTCACTTGCTGCTGCATTCGCAATGAGGAGACCAATGAACTGACACACCGAACAAGTATTCACGTAAACCAGCAGAAGTTGCGAGAATTTCAAAGCTGTACTGACCAACCTCTTGTCCAGACCAACCCGTTGTCCAGACCAACCCGTTGTCCGAACCATCCCTGCCCTCTCCTAAATCATCGCCAACTTTTCCTTTTCAAACATGAGCAACAATTTATTACACTTTCAAATGAAGGGGAAATTGCTGTTCATATTTGAATTCGAAATGAAAAAGAAATTTATTCGTTATGACCAACATCCCAAAAATAAAATTTACGAAAGTCAGATGTGAGAGGTTGTTTGTAACTGTAGTTTATGCTGGTAAAAAGAGGGAGTCATTGTGAGTGATTTTTGCGTGAGAAAACGGAGCTTGAAAATAACGCGATTCAGACCTAAAAAGGGCTATAACTCGGAAAGGGTATGGAAGCAAGAGTAGATTTAAATTTTCAGAAGTTTCGTTCTTGTGATTTTAATTGAATCAATAAATCAATGTAGAAACGGTATAGAACCATCATTATTCTGGTCAAGATTTGAGTTTTTTTCTACATGTGATACCTATACTAGCATCATTTTCATTAGTGATAATCCATAAATAATCAAAGATGTATTTTGGCTTCCATTTTTTAACTCGTAAAGTTTTTTTCTATATAATGAAATAGACGCCTTCATAATAATATACATATATATTTTATATGAAATGATGAAATACTTATATTTATAAAAGACATAAAATACATCACATTGTTTAAGTTTACCATTAGAAATTGATATAAATGTTTGGGAAAGGTAGAAACGGCAAAAAAATTGAAAATACTCTGCGGAAAGTTTGAATACTAAGCTTTTAACGACATTTCTATCAATTTCCTTGCAAATGACTGATACGAGTGGCAGCATCAACCTCCCGAGCAATATGACACACATAACGCTTATTTTTTTATGTATAATGTGAACTTGTGAAACGTTTTTGATTTTGTAATGCAATTTTTGCCAGTGATATAGTAGGAATTATTTTTTATCCGTTACGGTATACTTTGTCATAAAAACCGCACTCACCTCATAGACGAAATACAAATGGGTTAGGTTAAGGATTCTTGTCCAGAATTGCTGAAGTAGAATAACGAATCATACAATGCGGACCAAACATTTTATGTATTCATTACCCAGTTATTGGTACAGTTAATGTTCAATTTCAAAGAAGTATCATAGAATATTTGGGAATTCTTTTAACTTATTCACGTGATGTCATTGCCATTGTTGCGAATCTAGGGTTCATGTCTTTTAAAATGCTTGACTAATCATTGCCCGTTTATTTACTCTTCACAATAACGCACTCTGACAATTAAATAAATCAATCACAATTCACTGTTAAAAAACTCCCGAACGAAACGCCTCGCTTGTGTCATCCCTCGTAGATCTTCCCAATACTTGGATTTTTTGTAATTCACTTCACTTTTTAGTTTTCCTAATTTTGAATTATATCTAATCCCACAAAAGGGTTCAAGTCCCAAGATTGATGTTTCGGCTCCTTTCTTGGGATCTCATTTCATTTTCAACAAATTACATATTTTTGTCACTAACTGAATTCAGGATAGTTATAAACCCATTATGCTTTTAAATAAAATGAAAAGACATTTAAAAAGTTAATGCTCCTAGATTGAAGTTTTTTTTTTAGAAAATTTAATTTGTTAAATTAGTAAATTGCCCATATAAGGTTTATATTCATACACATTTAGTAAATGTTCAAATAAAAACTTGGAAGTTGATTTAAACTTTGCTATTATTATAATTACAGTTTACTTAATTATTTTTTCTTGGCTATTAGTAGTCATAACAGGCCCGTCTTGGCTATTAGTAGGACATAAACCAGGCCTTTCGAAAGAATGGGGGTTTCCCTCGGGCCCCCGGAGTGTTTTCAAGGAGGCCCGAACTGTATTATTTCATACACACACATATAACTGGTATCCTAAAATATCAGAAAATTGATGGGAAATTGAAAAATCTTGATTAGACTTTCATTTCCAAAATTCAAATATAAAAACTATGTTTTTTTGTAGACAATGTGCTAAAGAGGATACAAGAATATCAGAAGTGTGGAATATAAAGAAACTAAACAAACTTTCATGCATTCAGTGGTTTCAACATTTTTGGAGTTGATAAGTGGATTCACTGGAAAAAAAACAATAGCAGTGAGCTTGCTGATCAAAAATTGGGGTACAAGACTGCTATTGCACTCTTTGTTTGTATGTATAAATAATCAAAGAATAAGATGTCCAAAAATAGAGATTTCATAAAAAACTAAATATTTATTTGGGGCTGATTTCAGCAATTCTGGATCCCGTTTTGAAACACTTTGCAAACAAGGTGTTTATTCTCATGATTTTATATGAAATAAACAGGGACACCACACAGGTGCCAGATCTTTATTCTTTGTAAAAATCATTGAACAATCGTGTTATATACAGAGCAGAAATTATGAAAAAAATGTTAAACCTATAACCAGACATTTTTATATATTTTCTGTAATATCGATATTCTATAAGACTTAGCTAAATAAGAGGATAGAATAGAGAAAATTAATGTCTGATTTACTGTGTTACTTTACAAGTTTTGTAATCGAGAAATGTATCGAGCATTTTTAAATAAATTATTTTTTTAGTTTGTAGATTTTTCGTGTATTATGTTTTGTAGAATAGTTTATTTCTCGATTTTCTTGTCTCTGAGTGTAATCTTGAATAGTATTCTTTTTGCAGCTGTTTTTCTGTTTTCTATAGCTCCTATTCCCCTGTAAAATATATTATGTGTAAAAGTGCCATCTATAATATATTTTTCTAGTTAAATAGAACGCTTATGTCTTGTGACTTAGTAACTGTATACAGTATTCAGTCGTAAATACAAGTATTATATACAAACAAATCCTTGTTCATCTTGTACACACATCTAGATTATTCAAGACAACAGTAAGGGTTTGGAAATGTGTTGGAAGACTAGATAATTAGTAGTGAATTAGAATATTTCAAATAAGTTCTCAGAAAAGGTGTGTGCCTGGAAAAACATTGATATTGTGAAAAAAAATATGATTTTTGATTAATTTTCCTGCATCTCTCACAATGGAGAAGTCCTCTCATCTTCAGCAGATGAAGTCTTTTGAAGTTTTACGCCCATTTGCAGCGACTTTTTTTTAAAGAACAATTAGGCTAATTGTCCTTTAAAGTACCATTAGCGGTTTTTGTGTGCACCAACTTTAAGAGACTCTTAAATCATCCATTAAAACAGCATTGGCTAATTGACCAAACTCGCTCCCTAAATTATCTTTAAATGGTTCTTTAACCTCAAATATTCAAAAATACTTGATTTTTCACGCTGTTTGTTTGTTTGTAACCGACTCCTTTGGGCGCGATTTTGACCCTCTTCTAGACTTACGAATGATTTTAAATTTGGCAGGTGTACATAATTCCGGTAACAATGCATTACGAAATTTTTGTTTGAAAAAAACAAAATGGCGGCTCCAAAATGGCGGACGAGTTTTGTGATTATGGTCCGATTCTATTCAAAATTGGTATGTGGGAGTTTTTGGGGTCAGAGATTATAATTATTTTGTCATAATTGGAGGATTCAAGATGGCGGCTCCAAAATGACGGCCGAGTTTTGTGATTATGGTCCGATTCTATTCAAAATTGGAGAAAAATAGTTGAAAAAATTAAATAATAATAATAGTTTGAAAAACTAAAAAACACGCTTTAATAGAAAACAAAACTAAAAAGTTGAAAATAAATAATAGTTTAATAACTAAAGAACACGCTTTAATAGAAAACTAAACTAAAAAGTAGAAAATAATTTTAAATGAGTTTGAAATAAGAATACAGTGATTGACAACAAATTTATTTCATCGTAAAAAAGCGTGGGGTGCTTTTTAAGATATTTTCATAATGATTCTACTTTTACCAATATCTGTCCATGAAATATTAACAACAATTGACATCAAGCACCCCACGCTTTTTTACGATGAAATACATTTCTTGTCAATCATTATTCTTATTTCAAAGTCATTTAAAATTATTTTCTACTTTTTAGTTTAGTTTTCTATTAAAGCGTGTTTTTTAGTTTTTAAACTATTATTTATTGTTAATCAATATAATGCCTGAAGATTTGTGACTTGCGAAAAATTTTATGGGGACCTAGTGGAGGAAATCATAATGTTTTTTCTTTGAAGTAATTTTCCAATAGTAATAACTATAGGTCGATAGTTATTACATCATCTATTTCTTATATTGGAAAAATTGCAGATCTTTTTAATATTTTAGAGAATATCCCTGAAAATTAAATGAATATGTAATACAGACAAAATTTGTAAATTACCAGTTTTTAATATATTTTTTTGTTCAATTTGCTCTGGTACAGGAGAGGAATAAATTTTTAGCTAAATGATGACCAACATTCATAATTCAACAATATTTTGGAAATATGTTTTTTTCTATTTGATCATTCTTATTCAGAAATGTACCTATAATTCTTCGATTCTTCTGTCCAATAATCTCAGCGCATTCTTTTTTTTTACACGCAATATTAGCTTCACTTGTTTGTTTGTAACCGACTCCTTTGGACTTGATTTTCACCCACTTCCAGACGTCCGAATGATTTGAAATTTGGCAGGTGTACATAATTCCGGTGACAATGCATTAAGAAATTTTTGTGTGAAAAAAAAAAACAAAATGGCGGCTCCAATATGGCGGACGATTCAAAATTGGTATCTGAGGGTTTTCGTGGTGGGAAATTATGATTCTCTTGTCAAAATTGAAAAATTCAAGATGGCGGCTCCAAAATGGTAGACGAGTTTTGTGATTATGGTCCGATTCGATTCAAAATTGGTATGTGGGGGTTTTCGGGGACGAATATTATGATTCTTTCGTGAAAATTGAAAAATTCAAGATGGCGGCTCACTGTATATATTGACAACGTTAAAATCTGTGAATGACTTCTAAAACCGAGATTTGACTATCAATACAGCTGTACAGATTAATGATTTGGAAAATAATTACAGTTACTAATAAATAGTAGATTAGACCAAATAATTGTTTAAAAAACTCATTTATAAATAAACCAAATTAAAAAGTAGAAAATAAATAATAGTTTTAAAAAACTAAAAAACACGCTTTTTATAAAAAATCGAACTAAAAAATAAATAATAGTTTAGAAAAACTAAAAAACACGCTTTTATAGAAAACCAAACTAAAAAAATTAAAAATAAATTTGAATTGTGTAATTTTTTTTAATAAATATAAATTAATAATAATGTAAATAAGAAAAAAAATTATTTTATTTCAAAAAAGCGTGGGGTGCTTTTTAAGATTCAGATTAAGCACCCCACGCTTTTTTTTAAATAAAATATTTTTTTTTCTTATTTACATTATTATTAATTTATATTTATTATATTTTTTTACACAATTCTTAATTCAAATTTATTAAAATTTATTTTCAATTTTTTTAGTTTGGTTTTTTTTTTTAAACTATTATTTATTTATTTTTTAGTTCGGTTTTTTTATAAAAAGCGTGTTTTTTAGTTTTTTAAAACTATTATTTTTTTAGTATCATCCTATGTTCTATTTAATATTTTTTGTAGTGGTATTCCTTGGCTAATTTGAAAAATGTATCAGTAATGGCTACTCTTAGGTGGATAATCAGTTATATCTTGTGAACATTGTTCAAGTCAAGAACCAGAATTTTATTAAATCAAAGCAGCTGTTAGTGTATGTTATTTGTAAATATAATAAGAGTGTTCATTCATTTGATGAAATTCAGTAGTTGTTGGATACTATAACTTATAAAAAATACCAAATATTTTGAATATGAATACAACACTGCTAGACCAGGGTCGATAATTTTTTAAACAAAAAAAATAGTAGGGTGAAACCCATTGGAAAAGGAAGAGAATATAACAAAAATGAAAGGAAAAATAATTTACGGGCGATCTGAGGTCGGGAAGTGGAAAGGGGTGAGTTTTTAAGGGTAAAAAACGGTTTATCTCGATTTCCGGCAATACTACAACTCCTATGGGAAAAACTTTTGTATCTACACTTTTTTCACATAACCTCAAAATTTATGTGAAAAATTCAAATAACCAAGTTTTTGGTTTTTTATCTTTTACAAAAAAAAAAAATTTTTACGAAATTTGGTGAAAACTTACTATTTTATGTCACAAACACACTGCAATTTTTTTTATTTAAAATATTTATTTTTTTACCTTATTTTGACTTAATATCGAAAAAGCACCCTAATTTTCAATCGAAAATTCTCTTGTAAAAATATCAGCTTTTTTTAAAAAGTTGGTGAGCTTTTTGTTCGTTGAAATTTCTACTTTCTGGCGGTGTACAAAAAATATACATTACTCTGGTAAATAATCTTAGAAAATGCAAAGAAATAACAGGTAGCAAGGCCCAGACCCTCCTGCCCCTTCCCCACTTCTCTATGAAGATGGGCTAAAATTTTCTGTAGGTCACTCAGGTATATAAGTTATCTTAAAATAGCAATAAATAGGCATCTACGCATATAATTTAAAGAAGATTCTACAACTTTCTCAAAATATTGTAGATGTCTTATTAAATTTTCGGATTCGAGTTTTTTTCGTTTCTTTGCGTTTTCTGAGAACATTTAGCATAGTAATGTATATTTTTTTTGACACCACCAGAAAGTAGAGATTTCAACAAACAAAAAGCCCACCGACTTTTTTAAAAAAGCTGATATTTTGATGTGAGAATTTTTGATTGAAAATTAGGGTGCTTTTTCGATATTAAGTCAAAATAAGGTAAAAAAATAAATATTTTAAATCAAAAAAATTACAGTGTGTTTTTGACATAAAAAGGTAAGTTTTCACCAAATTTCGTTTTTTTTTGTAAAAGATAAAAATAAAAAAACAAATTTTGAGGTTATGTGAAATGAAATGTGTCGATACAAAAGTTGTAGATCTTTTTATTACCTACAACTTTGCCATTTAACTTTTTTCCATAGGACTTGTAGTTAAGATAAACCGTTTTTTACCCTTAAAAACTAACCCCCTTCCACTTCCCGACTTCAGATCGTCCATAAATTATTTTTCCTTTCATTTTTGTTATATTCTCTTCCTTTTCCAATAGGTTTCATCCTACTATTATTTTTTTTCACTTTTTATCATTTTCAAAGGCTTCAGCCCTGATCTATGCAAATTGATCTGATATTCATTACTAAATTCATCAATAGTAACATTGATTCTTTAGGAATGTTTACGCCAAGTGCACTTTGTGCAAATATTCATAACAACAAATGAAAAACTGTTACAAAACTAATACTGTTTTAAACAATATGTTTTTGAGCAAGTCTCAGCCTCACATAATACTTTTTTATTGTTATATTATATTTCTGAAGTCATTTGTGAACATGTGTAAATACCTACTCTTTTTGTAATTGTATAATTGGTTTGTCTCTTACCAAATAAATAAGAAAATTCCCAAAGATCAAATTTTTACCCATATCCATAAGATTTTTACCAAACATATACAGGATGCAATCTAACCTCTTGTATAATACCATTTTATAACAAATTACACTGGTCAATATTCTGAAAAATAAAATTGAAAACATGTTTTGTTCTTTGTAAAATATGACTAAATTTTGGGTAGCGCCTCCCGCCTAATTTCAGGTGACCTGTTCAGAGGAAAACATTTAACTCGACATTTGAATAAGGTAGAATGTTGAGAACTGATTGTGTGTAAATGTACACATTGCAGGCTGCCTGAGATAGATACTCAATTTCATAGTGAAGAAAAGGACTAACCTTGTAATATCGAAACTGGTGATAAAGTCAGAACTAGTTGACTTCATACTCTGCTTTGAGGCACAGCCGCTTGTAAGAAACAAACAACCCAAACACTATTGAAAAGAAAAACATTCACGATTGAATATTTTTTTCGAAAAATAATATCACGACCATTCTAGTGATTCAGTCATTCAGAACACGTGAACTGAACACTGTTGCCAAGCAAGATTCTTGCCTGCACGGTTTACAAAGCTGTTTACGAATGAAAGTTTGTTAGATTCTACTAGTGTTTTCTGATTGACTGGTGAATGAAAGATCTTAATTAACAACTAATCAGAAAACAGTACGCAATGTGCACGAGAATTAATTTGAACATTATTGTCCGTCTTTTTGCCATTCTATCAAAAAATTATTTATTATATAGAGTATAATACATAGATATAAAAAATATTTTAAAAATACAAAATCGAAGTGTTAAATATAAAATAATTTCAAGATGAAAATCTTGATTGAAGCCCGGGACTCGAAGTGATGGCGCATTTGCTGTTTCAGTTGGAGGAAAACCCTCAACACCATCAGAATTCAGATCATCAACTTTCTCATAGAAAAGGGCACATACTCCCTGGGAGATGAGAGAATAATTCTTGGAAAATACGTGGGAGTCATCGAAGAGGTGCCAACAATTAGAATAAGGGTGTTTGCAATATGCCGTATAGTGTCCATTAGAAATGCTGCCGTTATGATTAGATATGGCGTAGATATAGATAGATCTTTATTTAATTAGGAACCCTAATATACATATGAGAAAACAATAAAAATATGAATAAAATGCTTATTATAACTTCAAACAACAATTGCAAGTAAATATTAAAAATTAAAAATACAAATAGAATAAAAAAATACAAAATACATATAGAATAAAAAATACATATAGAATAAAAAATACAAATAGAATAAAAAAATATAAATAGAATAAAAATTAAAAATACAAATAGAATAAAAAATATCATTCAGACAAAAATAGAGTTATAAAGGGTATTCATTCCATCCTGAGCAGAATATTGGTCCAAATTTAAATTTTGTATGGAAAAATCAATCACATTGTCCAATTTACTGCCATCAGTTGAAGAAACACGTTTCAAATGTATAACTAAAATTTTGGAAATGTTTGTAAACAAATCATCTTTTCATTCCACAAGTCGAACAGTATGACAAAGTCTCCTCTTCTGTCAACAGTTCAATACATTGTGTTAAATTCACGACTTCGTTTGGCAAGTCTGGAATAAGGATTGAAAGAACCCAGAAAGGTTCAAAAGTAACGGAGCAGTAATTACAAAAAGTACATCTCAATACAGACTTCAGCTGACCGGCAAATGTATCCACAATTTTGGAATTATGAGTAGACAGATATCTTGTCCAAGAAATGGAAGCTTTTTGATTATCATTCGTGACAACAAAATTGTTTGATTATTCTCTGCACTCGACTTGTTTAAATCTTCATGTAAACCTACGAGAAGGTATCTTGGGAACTACTGGGACGTTATAATCAAAGGAACAAAATTTGTGAATAGGCAGACGAACTGTGAAGTATTCACCATTTTCCGAGAAGAATTAAGACTCCAAATATTTTTCATCAAAAATTTCACTGGATCTCCTTTCATTCTCGATGTAGTACGAAAACGCCCGCACAGTGATTCAGAATCCAACCAGAATTGGAATTTACTACTTCATTCATAAATGCCGGGAGTGATTCATCTTGTCTTCTACTCTTCAAAATACGCTCGGAACAGCTCGGTGTTTAGTTTTAAGAGCCAGCAACAGACAATAATGTTCATATTAATTCTCCTGCACATCGCGTACATAATCAGAAAACACTAGTAGAATCTAACAAACTTTTGTTCGTAGACAGCTTTGTAAACCGTGCATGAGAGAATCTTGCTTGGCAACAGTGTTAACGTGTTCTGAAATGTCTGAATCACTATAATGGTCGTGATATTATTTTTCAAAGCAATATTCAATTGCGAATGTTTCCCTTTTGTTTGTGTCGTTTGTATCTTACAAGTGATAATTATGATAAGTGCCTCAAAAGCAGAGTATGAATAAAACTAGTTCTGACATTATCACCAGTTTGGATATAACAAGGTTAGTTGTCTTCACTTTGAAATTGAATATATATATCTCAGGCAGCCTGCAATGTATAATTCATTTACCACACAATCAGTTCAACATTCTACATTATATTCAAATGTTGAGTTTATTGCATTCAGCAATTTCCAAAGTTTTACTCTGAGTAGGTCACCTGAAATTAGGCGGGTGGCGCTACCTAAAATTTTGCCGAATTTTACAACCAACAAAAAATGTTTCCAAAACATTTTTTTCAGATTTTTAACCACTATAATTTGTTATAAAATGGCATTATACCCTCGTGCCAGAGATGCTGTATATATTGAAGAATGGGAAAATAACTGCGCAGGAAATTATCATGTTTTATTCATAAAATATCCAAATAACCAACAATTCAATTAGAATATAACTTAATAGTACTATCAGCACCAGAAGAAAAAACCCAGGGTTGTAAGGGGTGGAAGTGCACCCCAAATATGCCAAAATCATTGAAAGTTTCGTGATCCTGTAGCCTTTTCAATGGAACTATGAGTGGGTTTTGCAGGAGGTCACTGAAAAAAAACAGTGTTCGCTATACTACCTAAGAAAGCAATTAAGACAAAATGATGAGAGAATAAGGTGGTTAAAAAAAATAGTATATTTTTTCCTGGTGTTATAATTGAATAAGTTCTCGAAATTGTTGCCTACATTTCCTCCAAAGATCCTGAAAGAATGGCTGCTTTGAGCTTTGTTGTATATTCATTTTTCTACAATAATATTTTCCATTATTTTATCAGGAAAAATTGGTTGTATTTTTTAAACGTCCAATATGAAGGATCCCATTGTATGTTCTTTGTTTTACTCCTAAATTGAACAGATCGAGTCCTGGACAAAAACATTAGTGTTGCCATAATTCAAAATGGACAATTGGAATATGCCTGTTTTCTAATGTGATTAATTATATTATTGAACTGATGTCATTATAGTTGAAAAAATATTGATGAATACTCACTTATACACCATCCCATGAGATATAATGAGGCTTTTGTCATCCGACCCAGACGCAAAAAGAGGATACCTCTTGTGATACGCCACCCCTCTAACAGCCGTTCCGTGCAACCTCAACGTCTGATAAGGTTTTGTGCTCAGGTCCAAGTCGAACCACAACATTTTTCTATCGTAAGTGCCTACCAGCAAGTTGTCGCCCAATGGATGTATGGCCATCGTGGAAATCCATTTGGAATTTGTCAACAGCTTTTTCATAAGGGTCTGTTTCACCAGATCATAGATCCTGACATGGCGCTGTGTAGCCACGATCAGGCATGGTTTGGTGGGGTGGAACAGCACACATTGGACTAGACCCTATGCAATCAATTCATTATTTTTAGTACATAAAGGGGCTGCTGAGCAATCTGTTTTTCATTCGCGTTTCGTAAGAGTGTTCTATCATTTCGGATTCAAAGTAATATTTGTTTTTGAAAACAAAGCAAACCACTTCATATATATACATCGAAATCATTGTTAAAATTGAGAGGCTTTTGAAGTGTTCTCTGCATGAGTCAAATGGTCCAATTTTACTCAATATACAGGCAGCTCTTTTCTGTACTTTTTCTTCCGAGTTCGATTAGCTCCAGAAAGAACATCTTGTAAATAATTCCTGTGAAACTCAGGCGGAAAGTCAATCAAGGTATGCAGTTTTTATTTCATGTTTGATAAGGTAAATTGGTCGATTATTTACTCAGTTATTTTAATAGTTATTTTCTGTGCTGTTATTAGAATGAACGTGCGTACATCTTCAACTTTCGTTAGACTTACAAAAAATGCCCGACTACCCGCTCTGAAAAAATATCTAATGGATAGCCTGAAATCTCTATAAAAACATATAAAAAATTTGCTTCTCATATGTGCACTTTTTTGAAATTTTTAAAAAATTGTGTTCCAATGAAAAAAATTATTTTGTAAAAAAATGTACTTTTTGCTAGAATGTGACTGTCTATATTATAAACAATATTTTAAGAAGATTTTGGGTACTAATTTTGCTAATTAAATATTCAAAAAGTCCTCATTTAAAACACCTTTAGAAACCAACCCCTCTTCGACAAATTTTCCTATGGTTCTCTTGAGCTTTGAAAACAATTCAGCAAAAAGAAGGCTTAAATTTGATTTTATTGTTTAACCACCCCTTCTAAATACCACCCCTTTGTGGCAATTCCGCAAACAAAAAAAAATGTCTCAAATCTGTGTTTTTTTTCGAACTACCCCTTTGTGACAAGATTCTTTACCTATTTTTCTCATGTTTCTCGTCAGTCCTAGAAGCAATACGGCGAAAAAAGGAGCGAATCTGATGTTTTCTTTGTGACAAGATTTTTTAAATATTTTTCCCCTGATTGTCGTCAGACTTAAAAGCAATTCCGTGAAAAAAGGCTTGAATCTGTGTCCAATCACCCCTTTTAAAAACAACCCCTTTGTGACATTTTTTTTCAAAATTTTTACCATGATTCTCGTTGGCGCCTTCAGAGCAATTGAAAAAAAAAATACTCAAAACTATTTTTTTTTTCAACCTCTTTGTGACAATTTTTTTACACGCTTTATAGATAGATAGAGATAGATAGATAGAGTTTATTAGTTCCATAAAAATCCACATAAAGGGATGTAGAACATGTCACAACAAATATTTTTATACATATTTCATTTGTAACTTTAGCACTTAGGAACGTATAATTGGAGATATAATTTACAAATTAAAATTTAAAACTAAATGACTACATATACATCATTTCGCAATGCAGACTAGAATCAGTAGATAATTAAGATGATTAAAATATCATACATAATAGTAACAATAATAAATGATGAAGACATATAAAAATTCACGATTGACACATTTGATGAGATAGATTCAATTGATAGGTATATTTTCATTGAAAAATTCGTTGAGGTTATAAAAGGCTTTAGAGACAAGTATTGTTTTCAACCTTTTTTTTATTTGACTGTCATCTAGGTTCCTTAATGTTATAGGAATTTTATTCCATATTTTTATGATTGAGAAGTTAACATTTTTCTGAACATAACTGTATTTTGTTTTGTCTGCACGAAGGTCATTTTTATTTCTTGTGGAATATTTATGACTTATTATATGCCCCTCAAAAAGTTCTGGGTTTCTTTTTACAAATATGACAGCTTCTAATATATACAAACTAATTACTGTTAAAATACCTCTTTGGATAAAAATATCTTTACAACTTGCTCTTGGTCCCATTCCGAATACATTTCTTAGACACTTTTTTTTAATGTTTGTTTGTAACCGACTCCTTTGGGCGCGATTTTGACTCACTTCCGACGTCCGAATGATTTGAAATTTGGCAGGTGTACATAATTCCGGTAACAATGCATTGCATTAAGAAATTTTTGTGTGAAAAAAAAAACAAAATGGCGGTTCCAATATGGCGGACGAGTTTTGTGATTATGGTCAGATTCGCTTAAAAATTGGTATCTGAGGGTTTTCGTGGTCAGAGATTATGATTCTTTTATCAGAACTGAAAAATTCAAGCTGGCGGCTCCAAAATGGTAGAAGAGTTTTGTGATTATGGTCCGATTCTATTCAAAATTGGTATGTGGGGGTTTTTGGGGTCTAATATTATGATACTTTTATAAAAATTGAAAAATTCTAGATGGCGGCTCCAAAATGGCGGACGAGTTTTGTGATTATTGTCCAATTCATTCAAAATTGGTATATGTGGGTTTTTGGGGTCGGAGATTATGATTATTTTGTCAAAATTGAAGGATTCAAGATGGTGGCTCCAAAATGGCGGACGAGTTTTGTGATTATGGTCAGATTCGCTTCAAAATTGGTATCTGAGGGTTTTCGTGGTCAGAGATTATGATTCTTTTATCAAAACTGAAAATTAATAGAATAAAATCTGAGTGTGCTGACCCTAATAATGATAATATGGGGTGATCAGCTTCAGTGGGCATAATCCTGACAATATGTTTCGGGAAGGGGGCATAACCGCTTTCTTAGTTGTTTGACCAACCCTCAGAAGTTAATGAAAACTTATACGAGTTAAGATCACGGGGGCCTTACCTTTTATAGTGGGATCCGAAACCACTCTTGGGGTCTTGAATTTTTTTTCGCCAGCTGCGGGAGCCGAACCCGAGCCGGGTGGAAACAGTGGACACAAGACTGACGCTAGTACCACTGAGCCACAAGCCCCGATGGAAGAACACAAAGGAAAACATAGGAAAAATACAAATTCGACGAAGACACGGGTAATTTATAATTTTTATCACTTTTTGCAGATATGGCCAGAACTTATTCTCTATTCAATCTGTTGGATTTCAAAAGTTATGAATGAATAAAATTATTCTTCATTCCTAAAGTACAACATATGAATTTTATTCAAATCCACTAGAAGATCATGTTTATAAGAAACCATGACCAACTCTTGAATGAATTAAAGAAAAGTAAATGGTCTCCATTCTGTATAAAATACACATTTTCTATGATTTTCATGTGAAATTGTAAATAATCGGGCTGTTTCAAGAAACATACCTTAGATTTGGTAAAAGGCAGTTGGGAGCGTCTCCTTGAAATCTGTGATATCAGCACTGACCGATTCTGTCCATCAGGCATCACAGTAGCAAAATAGTCCCCTTTGCCATGCCACGTCACTTGAGTCACCTCCTTGAAGTGTTTTAGAATGATTCTCGTCCCTCTTTGGTACTGTTCATCATTAGGTTCTGACCACTGGACCGTGGTGCGTATCCTTTCAGGTACCACCATATCTGATTTTGGTGCTTCTTGGAGAACCGTGTCAGTTTTGCTAATCACCAAGAAATCACCTGGGACAAAACAAAAAATTTAGAATGGGAAGTATAGAACAAGTTGATGTTAAAGCTTATTCGTTTCTGAATGGCGAAAGGCTTATATGCTGTCTTATAGTATTGAGAGCGACAATAATCTGCTTAAAATCACATTGTATAGAAGTAGTTCCGCACGAAATAAATTTAGGTATTTAAATATGAAGACGCAAGTATGGTCTATGACCGACAGAAAGTAAAAAGCTTTATTTATGTTTATGACTTTCTGATCACGGAGTAACTTTAAATGATATTATCACGACTTTCAAATCGGAAAAACCGGTATTCAATGCACTTTCAGTTACAATATGTATAATTATAGTGATTCTAATTTTTTACCTAGGTTTCTACAAAATAATTTTTCATTAGCACTGATTATTCCATCAATCAATCAATCAAATATGCTTTATTGTCGGAAGAAACATTTCTTATCGACAAAGTCATTGTAGAGTTGCTAAAAGTTAAAATTTAAAACCTAAAATTAAGTAATAAAAATAGAAAAAACACTAAAAATGCTAAAAACGGTAGTGATACAGGCGTTTTAAAATTTGTATAAGTAAAATGTACAAGCACAAATGTTAACTAGTATGAAATTAAAATAGATTTCCTTCATTCTCTTCTACTTACCAACATTAGGATTTATAAGCAACACTTCCTGTCCCGATGCTACCAAAACAAGGGATAGGGCAGCATTAGGGCACCATTCGACTGATCTAACCACATTGTCAGTCTTTATTGTTTTTAGGCACCTGCCAGTATTGACCTCCCATATTTTGATAGTGCCATCGTCTGATCCGCTCAGGAGATATTGTCCTGTTTTATCTGTGCTTATGGTTCTCACCATGTCAGTATGACCTGAAATATAAATTTTACTTTGGTGTACTGATCATTGAAGAGAGAATGTTTTTCTCAGATAACACCTAATTGAAATTATTCCATCAACCAACAGAAAAGTTTAACAGAATAATAATGCATATTATGCAATTATCTGTATTGTTCTTAATAAATTCATTTAAATTATTATCTGTTTTGTATGCAATGAAAGATAAGATAAAACTGAGAAATCTGGAGTCTATAAATTAACTTGTGGCTCTTTAGCAAGTTTTTACATAGGTCAAACGGGAGAACATTTAAAAAAACGATTATCAGAACATAGGAACTGTTTCGTCGATGGAAAAACAAATTCAACTCACCTCTTGACTGAAAAACATTGTTTTGTTAACGATTTCGAAATATTACATACAGTGCTCGTCTAAAGTCCGTTCCCCCCCTACTAATTTTTGAACCACCTGGTATATCGCAAAGAAATTTGAAGGGCTTAAATAGGAGATAAAAACCTACTTTTTTATGAAATAATCACAGCTAAAAGTGTTAAAATGGCGGCTGAGCGCCATCTTCAATATTTTTTTTAAATAAAACACCCCCGTATATTATTCCATTTTTGAAATTGCTCATAATTCTCAACAGTTTTCTCTGATACACTTTACTCCTAAATTCAATTGTTTTCGAAATATTAACGTTTGAAAAGTGACATTTTGGTCATTTCAAACCCAACCAAAAACACCAATGTTGCTTTCAATCAAGTTTGCATTAGAAAAAATTGTTGTCGCGGTAACATCTTGTTTACTGTCAAACTGAACTGCTAACTGTCAAATAGTCCGCTGAGCGCCTAAATCCTTTTATAAAAAGTGTGATCACGGCACGTAGTTTAGACGATAAATTTGAGCAGTTTTGATATTGGAGAAGCTGGAAGAAATTATCATCTAGCAGTCCGTATGTTTAATGATATATTTCCCGAGAATCCTATTTTGAGGTCATATTTCTGCAAACTTTTAAATAACCTCCAAGCAACTGGTACACAGAAAGACGCTCCAAGATCAGGAAGACCGCCTCTTTCAGAAGAAAAAAGATAGAAATTGTTGCTGAAATGGTAATCAATCCGACTCAATCGACGTCTGCAGTTGCTGAATCCTGTGGAGTAAGTTAAAGAAGTGTCCAGAGTCTTAAAAAAAGAAAAGTTTCATCCCTATAAAATGAAAATCCTGCATGCTCTCACGGAGGATGATCCAGACCGGAGGGTTGAATTTTGTGAGTGGTTAACAAGAACAATTGAAGGAGAACGGGCTTCCTAAAACGTGTATGTTTCGCACACAAATGCATGTTTTTTCTTAATAAAAAAGTCAACAAACAGAATGTACGATACTGGAGCAATACTAATCCGCATATTTTTAGAGAGGGACATACCCAGTTTCCTAAAATGGTGAATGTTTGGGCGGGGATTTTGGGCAATCGCGTTGTTGGACCGATTTTCATCAGAGGCAATCTTACAGGAGTTCTTTGCATAAATCTTTTAGAAACTGAAATTGAACCTCGAATAAGACAAATTGTATTGAACAATCAGGAAGAGTTTGAAAATCGTGAAATCATATTTCAGCAGGATGGGGCACCTCCCCATTTCGATCGCAAGGCTAGAGAGTTCATCAATACAAACTATCCTGGGCAATGGATAGGTCGCAGGGGAAGTACAAAATGGCCACCAAGATCTCCGAATCTTACACCTCTAGATTTTTTCCTGGGGGGGGGGTATCTGAAGTCAAAAATCTACGCCACTGAATGCCAAACAATAGAAGAGTTGGAACGCAGAATCATAGATACATGTGAAGAAATAGATGAACAGACTTTCATCAACGTGAGAGAAGCTATTCACAATAGGGCACTTTAATGTCAAGATTTAGGAAGGGGCCACATTGAACACTTGATGAAATAATTGTTGGGGTTAAATAAAAGTGTTATTCAATAATAAATTATAATTTTTTAGCTAATTAATTTGTTTTGATTGTGAATTTACAGAACACATTCGTAGGCTTCGATATTTTCCGGTAAGCGGTACTGTTTATCCTTAATAAACTCTCTTTACGCCTCTTATTAGTCGAATTCATTAAGAGATTTAACTACAAATTAATAATAACGTTTAGTTAGCAAAATGTTTTACCAGAAGTGATCAATAACCATACTTCAGTTTAAACCGGAATGTCACTTTTCAAACGTTAATATTTCGAAAACAATTGAATTTAGGAGTAAAGTGTATTAGAGAAAACTGTTCAGAATTATGAGCAGATTTCGACAATCGAATAATATAGGGGGTGTTCTATTTAAAAAAATTATTGAAGATAGCGCTCAGCCGCCATTTTAAAACTTTTAACTGTAATTTTTTCATGAAAAAGTAGGTTTTTATCTATTTAAGCCCTCCAAATTTCGTTGCGATTTAGGTGGTTCAGAAATTAGTAGGGGGGGAAACGGACTTTAGACGAGCACTGTGTAGAAAAGAAATGTTTTAAACTTGACCTACTAGAAAGTTCAGAAAATAGTAAATGCAAAAAGTCGCTATATTTGCTTAATGACCAGATCAACTTAAATAATTCTCCTTTGTTGAATTTGTTTATTTAAACAGTGTTCAACATAGCTTGTATTAGCTATGATCCAGAGTACATTCTTTTGTTTTCTGAATATCTAGCTGCATCAGATTAATTCTCCCATATTACCCCATTACTGATTTATGAGTTATAAAAGGAGGTCAAGGAGGTCAGTACTCTAATGCCAGTTTATGAACAAAATTAATGGCTAGTAAAGTGGCGGTTTGTAATATTGCATACGAATTATTTTTTTCCAAAAGATGGCAGTATTAGATTATCATAATTACCATATGAACATACAAGTGAGCTGTCGTTGGCAAATGAGATTCATCTTTTACAATATAAGAATTAATCATATAAATAATGAAAAGTAATGGCTCCAATATAGGACCCTGTGGTACACCATGACTCAAGGGTGAAAACGAGTGTTACACATTGGATTCTGTTTCCAAAGTATGATTTCAAGTTTTATTCAAAATATGTTATGTGACAAAAATTATCTATTTATCTCTTCATTAAATGTGATCTATGTAGGTGTCCAATATTTTAAATTGTTTAAAATGTTTCAAACTTGGTTCCATTCACCTTTAATGATCCATATCTCAAATTTATGTGAAATCTATTAATATTTTACAAGTTATTGACGTTTTTCTCCTTTGTGATGGACTATAAATACTCTGTTGAAATAAAAACTTTTTAACAAAAAATTAAACCAACGAAATACGCAACTGAAAAGTAAAAAATAAAATAAACCTTCTTAGTCTCAATAACTAAGCTCCTAAACTAATGTAAGTGACTAATTTTGAATCGGCGCCAAACAAACAAGCAAATGAATTAGGTAAGGCGTAAAATGATGCGCGGTGACATTCTGATATTTTGAAATAATTTAATGATCTTTGTTGATTGTTCGTTTGGCGCCGACTCAAAATTAGTTACTTACATTAGTTTAGGAGCTTGCTGTGTGATATTTTTTTTTAAATTTAATTTTTTTGTTAAAAAGTTTTTATTTTTCAATTTTTTGTGGCTGAAATCTACTAATTACTACCTACTTGTTTTTTGATTACTTCCAAAATACTTACTTACCCACCTTACTTCAACTATTACCAGTTAAATAATATGATTATCTACTTTTACTATTTGTTGTAATATGAATTATTTTTGTTGCTCTGGTTAGTTTATTTCATTACTTTTTATATCATTCCATCCTCTCATAGAATATAATGATTGTGACGGATGTGGAACAAAAATAATGACAGTAGTGATCTGTCATTGTCAACTACATATGTATGTGCCAATGTTCACAAGTGAAAAATCAGTTATCCCCTATTTTTCTACCCGTAAGGGTGAATAATTTCATTGGAAATCCAAATATGAGGTATACCCTATCTATTAAAAAAAGAATAATCCAAATCGAAGAACCCAGTACAAAGTTATGCCTGATAGAATCGGTTAACGGACCAGAATTCAGAGGGTGAGTGATCAATATCCTTTATTTTGCTACCGTTAGGGGTGGATTTTAAATTCAAATGGGACCAACTTCGAAGTACACCCTATCCACTGAAACAAGAATGATCGGAATCAGACGTCTCAGTAAAAAGTTATGCGTGGTCATACATAAAAAAAAAATATATGTGTCGACTAGAGAACCTCCTCCTTTTTGGTTTCGTCGGTTAATAAATGTATCTCTCTATCTACATAGTGATGCAGTTTTGGGGGTGAGGATATTGTGTGATAAATAACCAAAGTTCACAAAGCATCAAGGTTTATGTTTTCCTTGTTCAAAGCCTTTGCTTATGACTCCCAAAACTTTTAATAATGCCATGATTGATGGATGGATCGTTTGTTTGGAAACCAAACTGTGAATCGTTCAGAAAATTGTTGTTTTTGAAGTATTGGGAAAGTCTGTTTTTGAAAATAATTTCAATAATTTTGAAAAATGTAATCAGAGATATGGAACAGGCCCCCTTTCTTGAACAATATAACACATAATAAAGGGATCAATTCTATTAATGTAAATGATAATTTGAAAGAAATCATTCTTGAACACATACCTTTATATTCAATGGCCAGAACTGTGGGAAAGGGTTGCAGGTCTTTTGGACTCGGCAACTTCGGCACCAAAGAGTCAGGCTCTATGTTAAGCTTCATCTTTATTGCTCTAGGACATAGGTAGAGATCGAGACATCTCAAGAAACGTTCTTTAATGAACCTTGGATAAGCGGGCACTTTGCGCAAGGAGTCGAATTTTTGGGGCACAAAATGCAGCTTCCTCTTCCATGGAGCATTCTTCTGCTTGTTCCACTGCTTGAGCTCTCTGGCATCAAACAGATATTCTGAAGGAGGATTGTAACTCTCAGCATGCCCTTAGGAGAAAAAAAGAGTTACAAAAAACCTGTTAGGGTAACACGAGGGTTTGATTCCCGACTCTTGCCGTTATATTTTAAAAAAATATTTGGCACTTGAAATTTACCTGGCAACAATCTTTTGGGCGCAGAAATATGCTTATAAATCCTTCTCATTTCTTCGGCTTGATCGTCGGTTTGCCATAGCATGTAGAATTGGGGCTCCTTCTTAGCTCTGAGCATCTGTTGCTCTGCCCTGGTCTTGATCCAGCCCATCTTTAGAGCGTGCACTAGTTTTGAGACTTGTTTTGCTTCGTGTTTGCTTGGTAGAAATGACCTTTTGTGTTCTGGGAATTTTCTTAAAGGCATCTGTTCTACTTTGCTGGTGAACCATTCTATCCATGGCTACAAGATCCAAGATAATTTATACTTACATGAGCCATTTTTTTGGGATAGTGATAGTGGCAACAAGAAAGGAAACAAATGTTATTAGGAGAAACGAGTTCCAAATATCAGATTTGTGTAAGATGTCAAAAAACCATGGTGAATGTACTGATTCGACATTGTTTAGAGTTTTGAGGGGACACCACCTACGGATTACCAAGTCTTCTATTGCTGTGGTAGATGGCGCTGTTCAGAAATGTTTAAACCCTCGCTTAATGTCAAAAGAAAGAAATGATTTTCTGACAATGAGTGTTTTCAATATATGTGATTTGAATTTGTTTAATATATTTCTTGGCTAAGGCAACAATCAATCAATCAATCAAACTATGCTTTATTGTCAGAAGAAACTGGTCTTATCGACAAAGACGTTAAAGAAATACATATTAAAACAGAAAAATAAACATTAAAAACTAAACAATAATAATAAAAACGACAAATGGTACAGGGACAAACTAATTAAAATTTGTATAGTTTAAAAAGTTAAAAATTAAGAAATGTACAATAATAAGAGGGTACATCCCCACGATGCAAACATATTGAAATAATTCCTTAATGAAGGGGCTAGTGTAGTTCACTATAAACGAAAGAGTTCACAACTAAAAAATTCCTCTATATTGTAGAAAGGATGAATGTATAGTAGTTCTTTTAGTTGTTTTTTGAATAATGCAAATGCTTCAATTTCTCTTAGGTTTAATGGTAAGCAATTATAAATTTTTAGCCCGTTGTAGATGATGGATTCTTTAGCAAGATTACTTTTAGGTATAGGTAATGGTAGTCTAAATTTTTGCAGAAGAACGAGTGTTAGGATTTAGAGGCTGATATATATTTGTCACGGTTTCTATGAATTAGACATGTAGTTTCTAAAATAAAAATCGAGGTGACTGTGAGGATTCTGTGGATTTTGAAGAGTTCCTGCAAGAGTCCAGCTGGTTTAACTTTACAGAGAGCCCTAATGGCTCTTTTTTGAATAACTTGCACCATCTGTAATAATTGATTGCTACACACTCCCCAGAATGCTATACCGTATATCAGATGGGATTCAATAAGAGCAAAATATGCCGTTTTGGCGGCGGTAAAACCCAACTCACGTGATATTATCCTAACGGCATAGCATCCGGAGGACAATTTCTTGCAAGTGAAGAATTACAAAAAACAACCCCACATTAAAGTAAATATACCCATTAGGCAGGTGGTTATAGTTTACAACTAGAAATGACGATCTGAAATTCTACCAATTTGCAGGCAAGTGTCGGCAAGTTTATTTCAAACTTTTACAAGTAAAGCACCAGGTTTTGATCTTAGATCTGTGGTGCGTTTACTTTGAAAACTATAGATATAACTCGACAAGTAGAAAACAGAATAAGATAAGACTTCATTCTATATTCTGTGAAGCAATACTATTGATATATTTGAAAATAGGTCATACCGCATATTCATCAAAAGTTACATCTGGGATTTTCTGAGCCTTTATTCTTTTTATTAACTCAAGGTCTTCCTCACTGAGAACAACATCTTGCCCCGTTTGAGGATCTTTAACAGTTTTCCAGAAATCTGGGTCCTCCATTTTTTTGAGAAAAGCATCTAGTTGATCTCCAGTTTCGGGCTTGATAATTTGGTTGCCATCCCAATCATAACCTAGAAATACAGTAGAAATAATAGGGGTTAGTACCAACAGAAGGTTTGAGTTTGATATTACTGCATGAACATTCATTTCAACTGAAACTTGGTTGTAATTCATGACTATTCCAACTGTTGTATTTTTTTTTTATTTGAGGTCAAAAGTGTGGTGGGAGGATAGTTTTTGGGCAACAAAAGAATTCACTATATGAAGAGCAGGTTCTGTACGCTAGATTAACATTTAGAAGTCACCATCATCGTTTCCATTTACAAAAATATCAAATTGGAGGTGGGATAGCTAGGTCAAAAATTGTTTCATGAAATCTGCTGTGTCCTAAAGACCCTAAAACTTTTTTTGTCAAAAGACACCCAGCAACGACTGTTCCAGGTATATTTGCAAAAAAAACATTTGAGGGTGGTAAGGTTTGGGTCACAAATCACTTCAGTCTGAAGTCTCTAATAAATGAGCCCACGCGAATAGACAGAAGAACTGGTTTTAATTCTTGTACTGCAATTGACTATGTTGTTACAAACGAGAGAGTTAAGGAGGAATGTGAAGTTTTTGAGCCCCACATAAGCGATCACAAAGCACAAATATTGAAAATCGTACTGCCCTACACAAGCAAAATAGATGAAGTAAAGAATGAAAAAGTCATCTGAACTTTCTCAGAACAAAACATGTTGAGTTTTCAACATTACTTTAATAAAGACAATTCACTATATCTGTGCTCAAGTGACAATATAAATGACTACTATAGACTATTTATGGAACATTTCGAATGAGCTCTAGATGTAAGCTGTCCAAAACAAAAAACCACTTCAAAAAACAATAATAAAAATACGAGTAAATAGATTCAAAAGGAAATTGATGATCTCAAGTTTCTTTATTATATATCAAATAATTCAGAAGATCCAGTCTTGATGGATTCCTATAAAAAGCACAAGAACATTAATAAAAGAATAAATTAATTGAAAAAGGTAGATAACATTAACAGAATAGATACTGCATCGCACAAAAGCAAAGAACTGTGGAGAATAGTCAATGACAGGCTAGGGAAGAAAACATCAAAACATAATATCAACCTGATGCATAACAATAATATAATAAGTGATGATACCGAAATCAGTAATTTATTTGTGAATTATTTCACATCTGTACATGAAAAACTAGATTCATATTTCGGAAATAACAAATCCCTGGCATGCACAATACCAAAACAAAACATTAAACATACAATTTTTGTTGAACCTTCTACAAGCACAGAGGTAATCCAAATAATAAACAATTTGAAAAACAAAAACTCAATGGGCATGGACGAAATCTCTATCAAACTATTGAAGTTTTGCAAAAAGGCACTATCAGAATCCATAGCCTTTCTTTTGAACAAATCTATAGAGTTAGCACAGTTTCCGGATGGTCTAAAGCTTGGCAAAGTGATCCAAGTATATAAAAAAAATGATCCACAAACAGCCGAAAACTATAGACCCATAGTACTACTCAGTCATCTTTCCAAACTAACTGAAAAAGGTATTACATATAGGTTATATATACAATTTTCTCGAAAAATACAATATTCTATCCCCTTCTCAATTTGGATATCGAACAGCAAAATCAACTGATAGCCACCATAGAATTTACTCAGACTATCTATAAACATCTAGATACAGGAAGGAAAGTAGCTGGTGTTTTCTTTGACCTAACTGCAGCCTTTGACTGCGTAAATCATCCTCTTAATAAACTATCAACTCTAGGGATCAGGGGGAACCTACTGAAGTGGATAGAATCATATATATCCAACAGAAAAATTAGTGTGTCTATAAATGAGGTATTGTCAACCGAAAAATGTGTCGATATTGGTGTGCCTCAAGGCTCTGTATTGGGGCCACTTCTATTCTTAATTTTTGTGAACGACCTTCCAGATTATATTACAGAAGGGCAGATTTTTATGTACGCTGATGACACTTCTGTAATAATCGAGGCATCAACCATAAGAGAATTGGAACTAAAAATGGAAAAAATCACAAAACAATTTGAATCTTGGTGTCATCAATATTCACTAATGGTAAATAAATCAAATCGGTATGTGTATACTTTTCCAATAAGAACAGCGACATAACCCCCAAAATAAACAGTATAGAATTCAAAGATAGCACAAAATTTCTAGGAACTGTCATAGATAGCAAACTACACTTCATACTGGAAATAGACAGTATATGTTCCACACTTGCAAGAGCAACCTTCGCGATCTTGAACCTGAAGAAGGAAATAGATATAAAAAATCTAATAACAGCTTACTACTCCTCAGCATACTCGGTAATGAGTCACAACATAGTCGTTTGGGGACAATCAACGGATGTTTCTAGAGTCTTCACTATGCAAAAACGAATAATAAGAATAATTTTCAACATGGGCTACAGAGACTCATGCAGAACAGTCCTGAAAAAAAACAAAATACTTTCCCTAACAAGCATCTTTTAAGTTAGGGTCTTTTCAGAATATCTATCAGATATAGTTCAATGTCCAGCGTGGCTTTAGCCGGGGAAGTAGTTGTTTTCTGTTAGAAATTCACAAAAAATAACTTTATTTTTATCGTGGAATTTTCAATTCACAGAAAAATCTTTTTATCAATATCCAATTGAGAATGTTTCCCCTTTTCAACATGAATACCCCACAAGAGGTTATCTTGACGATGGAAGATGGTGACTAAATTTTATCTTTTAGCCGCAGATGATTCCACATCTGATTTTATGAACATCCTGTTCATATTTTCAACAAATCAAGCATCTACCTATTCAAAATATGTTATATGTACACAAATAAAAATAACTTCCTTAAGAACAGCAACGTGCATAATTATAAAACTAGAAATGCTGAAAAGCTACATCTCACTAAATGCAACCTCAGTAAATTTAAAAAATCACCAAACTATGCAGGTCCCGAAGTTTTCAATAAACTCCCGGAAAATATACAGGGATTAAAATCATATCAAGCATTCAGAAAAGCATTGAAAGAATACTTAGTAGAAAAATGTTTTTATAATCTTGCAGAATTCATGCAATGAATAGCTACTAAGGGTACTGTCATTTCCAAGCTAGAATTAGATAACAAATGATTGGCAGTTAATCAAGATACTTCACACCACTTATTCGATCCAAGTGTATATCCATAGCTTTAATTTACTCTCTATCTTAACAAGTATATATGCAATATTATATGAAAAAGCAAACCTACTCATTTATACATGAACATGTCAGTTTGTACTAACTGTATTTGACGAAGTGTTCTTGGTAAATAAAGAATTATTATTATTATTAATATTCTCATTTGTTATGACAAAAAGAGCCTACAAAATAGTTTACTGTCGAGATACCTCTAGCATTGCCGGTTCCCATTATTTTGATTTTTTGTGCTTCGAGGGTAGTATAAGTTAAAAATTATTTCACTATATGAAGTATGTGGAGCAACTTAAGATTTGCTTGAAAAAATTACCAACAACTATTTATCACCAGTTAATTGGGGGAGAGTTATTGAGGTAACTGGGAAGTCACATATTATTTTATGGTGCTGATCATATCGAGATGAAGAAATAGAATTATCCATCAAAAGAAATCCCAACAATGGCCGTATTCAATTCGAAAAGCAACAAATATAATTAGCAGTGAAAAACCTTTGCTACTGTCACAGCCATTTTGAAGAATTGATCCATAGTCCCCCCTGTATAAACAAGTTTGTAATAAATAATCTCCAAGTATAAGCATATTGACATTTGCTTCCATTTTATCATAAGAAAGTAAAGAAATAACACTTGTAAATAATGAATGGCAGATGTTTTCAACAAAATCAATGCAGATATCAGAATCTTCGTGAATAGTCGAATTTGAATTTCAATCAATCAAATATACTTTATTGTCAAAGATGTAAAAACCCCATAGTCAAAGAATTTTTTAAAACATCAAAAACACAAATACAATATAACATTACAATTTGTTAGATCTTAAAAGTAGAATAAAAATAAAATACAATACAACTAGTAGAATTTCTGCTCACAATAAAAATTGTTAATGGTAATATTCCTGCAGTTTAATATAGGCCTTTTCAAACAGCATAATTTTTACCTAATTTCGAAACGAAGATAGAACCTTAATGGTTTTTGTTTGGAGAGGTAAATGATTATAAATTTTTTTAGTGTCGTATATAACTGAAAATTTTGTCGGGGATGACTTGGGTATTCGTAACATTGACAATGTTACGAATGATTTCTGGTGAGTACTCTTTTTTGGAAAACATTCTTCTTTGCCTCATTCATCTTCATGAGTTCTTAATTGAGACTGGAATAGAAAATCAAATAACTTATCTGAATGAAAATGCAAATTTTCAATTTCAGATTTTTTCTTCTGTTAGGGTCTTTTCAGAATATCTATCAGATGTAGTTCAATGTCCAGCGTGGCTTTAGCCGGGGAAGTAGTTGTTTTCTGTTAGACATTCACAAAAATAACTTGATTTTTATCGTTGATTTTTCAATTCACAGAAAAATCTTTTTATCAATATTCAATTGAGAATGTTTCCCTTTTCAACATGAATACAAGAGGTTATCTTGACGATGGAAGATAGTGACTAAAGTTTATCTTTCAGTCGCAGATGATTCCACATCTGATTTTATGAACATCCTGTTCATATTTTCAACAAATCAACTACTTGATACTTATCTATTTGTGATGTATGAATCAAACCATTTCAGAATGACACGCTTGAAACCATATATATATTTCATTTTCGCAGCAGTGTTCTGCGGTTTACACAATCAGAAGCTTTTGAGAAATCGCAGAGCACAGTTGCACCTTCCTGATCAGTGTTCAGGCTCGTATATACTTGTTCTTAAAAAAGAAAAAATGGCATCATTGGTGCTCTTTGATTTTAGGAATCCGAACTGGTATTTTGACATTAAACTATGACTTTCCAGAAATTCTAGGGTTTGTGATTTATCAAGCTTTTCTATAATCCTTGATAGAGTAGAAACTAGTGAAATGGGTCGGATATTAGATGGATCTTCGAGGTTTCCCCCTTTATGGAGAGGTATTACTTCAGCTAGTTTTAGACATGTTGGGAAAATTTCAATTTAAAAGATTTGTTTATAGCTTCAGCTATAGTGTCTAGTGCTAGATCAGGTAAGTTTTCAACAATGTTAATGCTGATTTCATCTATTCCTGAAGCTTTTTTATTTTGATTTCCATTAAATCTTTTTTTATTTCTGCCGTACTTGTAGGTTCAAAGCAAAAGTCTTCATTTATGTTGATTTGGGGTACTCTATTGGATCTTTTGGGGGGGTTTAGATCAGAATCAGAAATGCTTTATTGTCATATAATATCAAATGTTGACAAAGCTTGCCTAAAACTAAGATACATAAAAATAGGATAAAATTGAATGCAGTAAATGCGTAATGTTAGTTATATATAAAAGATCACAGTACAGTTTGTCACAAAGAAAACAATTCAGACAACACATTAAAATAGCTTATAATATATACTAATGTTTTCAGTATATTTAGGAGTGAGCTGTGAGGTTGTCCATGAAGTATTCATTCGAATCATAATATACTTTTTGAAGCAGCAATTTTTTCACTTCTTTTCGAAATTTATTTTCTCCTTCCAATTTTCTTATAGTAGGGGGAAGATGGTTGAATAGTTTTTTTCCATTATGGATAATTGAATTCTTAATTATTGTAGTTGAGGGGATAGGAATACTGATGATAGTAGTAAGGCGGGTTGCATAGACTGACTGAGACATAATGTTCTTTACATGTTTTTTACGGATCAAACAGACCGTTTCCAAGATGAATAGGCATGCCAGAGGCAGAATTCCTTGTGTTTTGAAGAGAGTTCTACAGGAATCTCTGACTCCAGCTTGACAAATATATCTGAGAGCTCTCTTTTGGAGTGTGAAGACAGGTTTAATAATATTACAGCCTGTACCCCAATAACATATACCATAACGTAAGTGGGATTCACATAATGCAAAATAGGCGTTTCTAGATGAATTGAGGTAGAGAGAACTAGAGATGGTTCTAATGGCATAGCAGTTTGATGATAACTTTTTGCACAAATAATTGATGTGATTATCAAATTTAAATTTTTTATCAATAGGTAGACGTAACAATTTGTTCACTTGTTTGGACTCAATGATTTGGTTATCAAGAAAAATGGGTTCTATATTGCATTTGAAAGTTAAAATGTTAGTTTTGGAGACATTAAATGTTAATAGGTTTGCATCACACCATTTCTTAACTTCTTTCAGATAATTTTCAATATTGTTCTGCAGTGTATTTAGTTTCCTGTTATGCCAAAGAATGGACGTGTCATCTACGAAGATTGTGAACTTTCCACCTATAGATATATTTGCCAAATCGTTGAAATACAGTAAAAAGAGCAATGGGCCGAGAACAGACCCTTGTGGCACTCCGCAGGTGATTTCCATTTCATTAGATGTTATACCATTGAAAGTTACCTTTTGCATTCGGCCTGATAAATACGATTTGAACCACAGTGATATGTTCCCTCTAAAACCATACAATTCAAGTTTTTTTAACAAAATGTCATGGTTTACGTAGTCGAATGCCTTTGACAAATCACAGAACACTGTTGCAGCAAACTCTCCATTATTCATCTAGAGATAGAGGTCATCCAGAAGAGAAAAAAATTGCATCATTAGTGCTTTTTGCAGCTCTAAATCCAAACTGTTTGGGATGCAGAATATTATTTTTTTCGAGAAAGCTCAGAATTCTTTTTATCATTAGTTTTTCAATAATTTTTGCTAATGTGGGAAGTAGAGAAATGGGTCTGAAGTTTGTTGGAATGTCAGGATCAGCACCTTTGAATTATGGTATGACTGTAGCAATTTTCAAACAAGTTGGAAAAAATACCATTTAATATAGTTTTGTTAATACATCGTTTCTGACAAAATATCCAATACATTATTTGGTAAATGGGAAAATATTTTCAATGAAATATCATCCCATCCTGAAAAATTCTTATTTTTAATTTCGGCTAAAATCTCTTTTATTTCATTTGCAGAAGTTGGTGAGTAACTAAATGAATTTGACTAGCAATATGATTAAGATAAGTTGTAGGATATCATAAGTGCTAGAGGTTTTATCCCCCATATTTTTTTAAATTTTCGAGAAAGCAATTTGCCTGGAAATTTTACTGAGTGCGATTTGCGGTCTTATTATCTGATTAAACCACGAAAGCAGAGCTTGAATGGTTTAATCTTTGATAATAAGGCCGCAAACTGCACGAGTTAAATTTCCTAGAGGCAAAATGCTCAACCGAAAATTTAAAAAAAATCGATAAAATCCTTTAGCACGAATGACATTTGATGAGAATATTTCTCGAATCACATTTGAATCTGGATAAAATTACTATCATTCATGTTTGAATTTTCAACAAGGAAAATTACAATTCTTCTTGTTCCAAAATTGAAGGAATCTTTTCCGTTTCTGAATGCTTTGTTTTACAGATTCATTCATTTACAATGATCATTAACTGCTTTGAACTCGCCCAAAAACCTAAAATATACAGTGTGGCCCATTTAAAATGGAACCACCCCTGTAGAATACGCAATTTTTAGTCAATCTCAAAAATATTTTTTTTTAATATTAAGCATCAAAAACTGTATCTTGACACAAATTTTCATAATATTAGTTTCATTTCCAAGGCACTCTATGGTTTTTTTTCTTTGTCAAAAACGGCAAAAGTTTATTAGGCAATTTTTTTCTCCAAATTTGACTACACCACTGGATTCGTAGTCGTTATAAATGAAAACCATCAAAATTTCATAAAAAAATATTGGTTAACAACGAAGTTACATCAATTTCAATTTTGGAAACAAAGTATTTGATTATAATTTTTATTTAGATTGCAGACATATTTGAAATCTGGCAACACTGGCGATACAAGTGAATTCGTACAGCGAAAATCCGAAGTCAATAGCTCATTCCGTTCAACAGTTATAACTACTGAAAGTATGGTAATGTGAGCAATTTGTGGTGTACTAAATCAGCCTACTATTGATTTAGTACAATACCTATGCCCAATGTATTAGTTCAGCTTTCCTCAAATTATTGATACCTTCTCTAAAAGCTTGTTTCAGTTGAGTTTTGTAGAATAAAAAAGGAACATTTTTTTGTCCTGCTTTCTGTTTTATTATTGAATACATAATTTTGATACTTTAAAACTTGATTCGGTTCATTTAGTTTTTATCGGCTATTGAAAACTGCATAACTTGAAAATAAATTTTCAATTTTCTGTTATTTTCGAATACACTTATAACCTAAACTTAAATAAATGATTTTAAGGGAATATAATTCACAAATCCAGTGGCGTAGTTAGATTTTTATTACAAAATCGCTCACATTACCATACTTTCAGGAGTTATAACTGTAGAACGGAATGAGCTATTGACTTCGGATTTTCGCTGTACAAATTCACTGGTGTTCTACTTTGTATCGGCAGTGTTGCCAGATTTTAAATATGTCTATAATCTAAATAAAAATTAATATCAAATACTTTGTTTCCAAAATTAAAGTTGTTGTAACTTCGTTGTTAACCAATATTTTTTTATGAAATTTTCATTGTTTTCATTTATAACAACTACGAATCCAGTGGTGTAGTCAAATTTCAAAACAAAAATTGCCTAATAAACTTTTGCCGTTTTTAGCGAGGAAAAAAAACCAGAGTGCCTTGGAAATGAAACTAAAGTTATGAAAATTTGTTTGATGCTTGATATAAAAAAAAATAATTTGAGAATGACTGAAAAATGCGTATTTTACAGGGGTGGTTCCATTTTAAATGGGTCACACTGTATATAAGTTTTTCACTATCAAATCAAATGTTTTTATTTGGAACTGATTAAAAAAAAACTCCTTGACATGAAATCGAACCCGAGCCTCTCGGTTGAGAGACTGACTCCAATTCCAATAACTTGTATTCATTTTTTAGAAAATTACATTTAATGTCTCATCCTAATTAACCCCCAGTTCATAGAGAGCCGAACCGTCCCCCCGGAGCACCGTTTCCGATACTCCTGAAGAACGCCCCGCCCCAAAGACGGGCTGTTACCCCCAAGTTGTCAAGGGACTGAGCCACTTCCCATCAGATTTTGACGCTGTTCTCTGAGTATTCGGCAAGGCATGATTATTTTGTGTGCTATGATCAATCTCCCATCCATGCTGATACTGATATTTGAAATAATAAAGTTTGTTCTGAAGTATATAATTTTAAGTAGATGAATTTTGCGAATTTTTCCAGGAAAAAGTGTAAAAATATGGTGAAGGGTGTATATGGTGGATATTTCTTGTGTTGTATTTGAGTTATGTGGTTTGATGTTATTTGAGTAGAATTTTTCATTAAATTTTTTAAATGATTCGATTATGGTGTTTTTGGGGTGGATTTGTGTTTTGGGGTTGTGAGGGTGAATATTTGTGTAAATTTGATGTATAAATGTTCTGAAGTTGGTTTGAAGTAAAAATAAAATGGAAAAAAAAATTGTATGTTTGCACACTCGGGGATCGAACCCCGGACCTTTGAGTCATGAAACATCGGTCCTATCCCGAGGACCGTTTGTCGACTTGAGTTATGAATTATTCAGTGGTGATTTAAGTGAATGATTTGAGTAGTGGGTGTTTTTGAATATTTGGATGATTTGTTCAGGTCGCCATTTCCGCTCCCAGCAGCAGACCCCCAGGACCATACGAGGGAAATGGCGGCTCTGTCCCCATACGTCCGAGGGGCCCGCCGAGACTGACGCGCTAACCGCTACTCCACGAGGAACTGTTGTTGATATTATGAAAATAACGGATTTCAATTATTCATTGCCTTACTTGAAAACCTGGGGATTTTAACATGCTGTAAAAGGTATATTTCAATTAAAATATCAAATCCTGTAATAGTGAGTTGAGAATCCCTTATTTAATCAATTTTGCATTTTCTGTTTCCCTATAGAGCAATTGTATGCGTTGAGATATAATTTTGAAAGGATCTTAGTGTCCTTTTATCGCAAAATAATATTTAATACTTACACTACTTACAGTGGTTTTATCAGTAAAAAACAACGAGAAGACGATTCATCACTATAAAACTGATCTGATTGGTTCTCTGTTTAAAATTTCGGCCATTTGATTGGCTCAAAAATAATAAGGGAAATAGTCATGTGTAAAATTATATCATTAGGCAAAAGAGATAAGACACTGCTGAATATCTATAAAATAAGCTTGAACTCACCTAAATGCTTATATTCATCATACCAGTTCATTGGAATGTTTCCTACAGTATTTCGAATATCTTCTTCGTCTGATGTATCATGTTCTTCATATTCATCTTTTGAACTTTTTCCCAAACTGATTTTGTCAGTGGAATCATTTATTCTTGAATCACTTCCTATATCGACTCCAGTATTTTTTCTTGATACTGTGGCTTTTTGGTCAAACTTCGTGTTGTCCCTTTCCAAGTTATTTTGTATTTCTTCGTCACTACTATTCTCATCTTCATCGTCGCTCTCACCTTCGTCGTCTTCACTCTCCTCTTCGATTTCTTCATTTTCTTCATCGTCGATATCTTCACCTTCTTCATCACCACTTTCCTCTTCACTACCAACTGCCGATAGAACGTCAGAGCCTGTTTCAGGTTCTTCTTCAGAAGATTCGTTATTTTCATTTTCATCGGTATCTTCGTCGGAATCATTAAGTTCTAAGTCGGAGTCTTCAACTTCTCCGTCAGAATCAGAGCTATCTGCGTCCTCACCATTCACTACATTCAAAAATTCTTCCTGAAATGTACAATTCTGTAAAATGCTTGCAATAAATATTGTGTTGGTTTACCTCTTCAGATTCGGGTTCAATTTCTAATTGGTTCGTTCCTTCGGTAATTTTTCTTTTCAAATTTGGTTGAGTTTTTTGTTTGTTGCCCATTATTATTATAACAAAAAATACACATGTGAAATTCGAAAAGATAGGTTATATTTGACAATTTGACGCACGAAATGACCGGTACGCCATAAAACGTCAAACGATCACGGAACACAAAACGCAAGAAAGAAGCCATATTTTCACGTGAAAGGACGTCACATATGTCACAAAATACCTTGAAAATTGCCTGAATAAAAATCAAATTTAATATATTACGTTTTTAAAACGGAAGTATGAAAGTATAAAATAATTTCTCCTAGTCCCATGCGGATTCCTAACCCCATACAGATTGTCCTGAAAATTTGCGATTGTGAAACGAAAACCGTGGGTCGCATGCAATAGATATTTGATGCATGAGTAGTTCACCTAATTCAGTGACAATTTTATTGGACTACAAATGACAGGAACTGTTGTATGAGTGCCCTCAAAGACAGCTACTCCCTACACTCCTTAATATTATATATTGCATCAGTAACGCCATCCTAATTCAATACTCTTTTAGGGACACTTTTTGTATTATCTATCAATATTCTTGAAACAACCACAATTGGCGTTAAAGTGTTTGGGGGAAGTTATTCAAGTGAAGGTCGAATCGAGTTTGAATTAGAATAGAATAGAATATTTATTGGTCTAACATATACACCGTAGTGTTTTGACAGGTCAGTTTGTATACATAACAAAACAATATGATAATTGAATTGAATTTAAGTATATAATTAATAACCTAGTATGATTTACATATAAAGTTATACAGCGTAATTAAATGTCAAACTTGAATTCTGATATGTCGTAGTAAGTATTGGCTAGGAGATTTATTCCCACATTTTTTTTCCTAGTTGATTCAAGTCTTTGTTTCGGTATTTACATATCATGTCATTATGTTAAGTTTTATGAACTATGGTTCACATGAGTCGTTGCTCTGTATGCCCACGATTACTCTAATTACTCTTTTTTGAATGGAAAACACATTTTGCATGTGTGTAGGTGTAGAGTAAAGAGTACAACCTTTAAATTTGAAAATTTTGACAAAATTTTTGTATTTGAGAAATTATTTTCAAAAAATATAATTTTTGAAGACCCAGCTGATGCAAAGAAAAAATGAAATAAAATCATGCGTGTTCCCTATTATTTCCAAACCAAATGAATTTTGAGATCATGGATGTTTCTTCGATCGGGTTACAAATATTTTCTCGATATTTATCATTATAGCTAGCACGCCTTCCAGCAATCCTTACGTGATTAGCTAAAAATAATCTTACATCTCGCCTTGTACAAATGAACGGAAATCAAATTGTGATCGGAAACATCAACCTTTGATAATATATGCTAGGGATAGCATATATGATCTAAGATTTTAACTGTGTTGCCAAGTTTTATCATATGTAATCTACTTCTTTTTTCAGGTCTGTGCACAGTTTGAGTTCACTGGTTCTGTCAAATTCCACCAATAACAAAGCTTGTTTTTCTAGCAGCAACGGCACTCGGGCACTCTGACACTGACAGAGCAATATGGACATCACTAACTCTTTAGTTAGGTTATGTCATCAATGTTTTTGTTCTAGTTCCGGATGAATAACAGTAATTTTGACATTAATTACCGTTTGATATACAATTTATCAAACCAAGAATCTCGCAACAATGTCTCAATTATTCCACTGAAGAATGAAGATAAACATCGACGATTACCATCCCATGGTAGACCAGCCAAAGGAAAAATGTAGTAAATTACGTTCAACAATATACTTTCTGTCTCTGTGTCGACTGTTGGCTCTAATATGTACTCTCTTCGTCATTCTTTGTATCCTTTTACTCTGCAAAGCCTACATCAAATTCGTCCTGCTGTGGCTGGAAAAACAGGATACTCTGGTGATATTTGCCACAATTTGTTTTCTCTTTATCGTGGTATCTCTTCCCATTAGTATAGGTTATATTGTTTTAGTCGTAGCTACAGGATATTTATTTGGTATAACTAAGGGACTGATGTTGTCCATGTTCGGAGCTAATTTCGGGCTTCTAATTGCCCACAATATATTGAGAGCAGTTGGGCATCACCATAGTATTTTTAGGTAAGAAATTTTAAACATTACTAATAATTTATCAACACCCGTATTCCCCTTTGATATTTGGTAATGCTTACGGTATTTCTGTATGTACACGTATCAGCTAAGATGTCTAAAAACCCTGGTGAATGAACTGATTCGATATTGTTTAGATTTTTGAGGGGACACCACCTGTTGCTTCAACAGAGCTTCTCTCTCTGTGGTAGATGGCGCCGTCCAAAAATGTTTGTCTATATTCTCGCTTAATGTCAGAACTTAATTTCTGACATCTGCAGCATCTTATATGAAATTATTTTCAGTGTCTTGTCGGTATCTATGCGTTTTCCCTCTCTTTGATATGAAATCTTGCTTATCTTATTCTTTAAAAAAATCACTCGTTCATCAGTTCATTAGTGTGTGAGGAATTGTTTATTTTCAGGTAAGGATACTTTTTGTAGAATGGGCCACATTTGCATTTTGTGTGGACAGTATAAAGCCGCACATTTGAATTTTCGCCTGTATTCAGTACCATAAGCAAGTACAAATCTTGACGAATTGACTAATAATGATATTTCCATAGTTCATTATATTGTATGCATTGAATTTTATATTTTCTGCAATTTAATGACAATTTCATTTCCAAGTCTCCGTCTGTCAAAATGCAGTTAACCTCAAATTCAAATAGTACAAAATACGAAAAACAACAGGACAGTGCTTTCTTTGTGCAATGTTCAGGGGCCCTTAATTCTAGCTTTGCTATTGGTAAAGTTTGACAGATGTCTCTTTTCAACCAATAGCAAAACTAGAATTAGAACCCGCGCACTGTTCGCCTCAAAAAGAAATCTGAGGAAATAAATATACCCTGTTACTGAATTGAAACTAAATCTAAATTGGCGCCATCTGACACGCTAGTAATCTCTATTATCAAGTAGGCCAAGTGTCGCCAAGTCGATCCCAAACTTCTACAGGTATAAGTGCAAGCACCAGGGTTTTTAGACATCTTAGTATCAGCCAAAAGTTTCGGCCGATGCGTACAGTAAAATCCAATGCTTATATGATGCTGCCGGTCTCGGTTTTGACAGAGCTTGTACACTCTAAATGTCCTGCACAATCACATCTCATGCCATGCGCCCATCAGTTCACTACAGCGTATACTGTTGCCGTTTCATCACAGCTGGTCGTGTCTTCTTTCTGTGCCGAGTAAAATTAATATTTTTCATCAGTCGATATCTTTGAAACTAAATGGTCAAAAATGTGTTTTTTTTAAATTAATCTCACAATAGTACTGCAAAGTGTTTTTTAATAATAAAATGTGAACAAAGTCCTAACCTTAGGTAATATGCATCGTGTATAAAAAGACCCATTTTTAATTGCAAATAACTGACAAACTGGTCGGTGGATCGATTTAAAAATTTGTGAGTTAGTTCAGGGAGGTTATGTTTATACCATAATAAAATTTCATGCCGATTCCTAAGATTTGACTCAAACTACAGAACTACCATATAATAAAACTTGTTGTCAAATAAAAAATTCACCAGATCAAAAATTGATTTCACCAATAACTTTGATATTTCAAATGGCACTATGTATCTTTTTTAATAACTATTCAAATTGCATCTTTGAGCCAAAATGTTATATTTCCAAAATGACTCATCTTTCATTTTCACCAAATCATGCTCAATACTTGAAAATATCAAACTTTTTTCATCTTTTTCTTTTTTCATATAATGGTTCAAATATTTCAAGCTGGACAACATTTCGAAGTATATCAAAACCAAGCATGTACGGGGGCGATATTCCCTTACCTAAGGGCTTTTGTGACTAGTATGTTCTTCCTGGTGTTTCTAAGTTTTCCACAAATCATTTAATTTGAATATACTAGTTGCCGCATGGTGCAATTTTTTTTTTCAAGTGTTTTTCATGTCTGTCAAGCTCTCTTTTTTTTTATATTTATATTTTAACTTAAATCATGTGATGGTACGAACCAAAAGTGATGTTTTTAAAAGCCGCCTTCAACCCCGTAAACGAAAATAGACCGAATAAGCGAGAGATTATGGGCAAGAAAGTAAACAAATGCGATCATAATGCCAGGAGTCATCTGTGATGCCGGATAACAGCATGTTCCGAGTACTTGCTTACAATTTTAAAGCGGTGGGATTGGTGGGGGGTGTTTGTCAGGTGCAGTTGAGTTGAACAACGGCGGGGTTTTGTTTTTGTTTTTACTTGAAGTAATTGTTGTTCATTATAAATCAAGCCATGTCGTAGGGCCTTTCAAGGCAACTTTATAAAGAAGGGCCCACCGGGAATTGTACTGAAATTTTTAAGTGTCTTTAAGCAGAAGAAAATATTTTTTGCTGTTTTGTTGCAGGTATACACAAAATGACACGGCCCTTGCTATCATGAGGGTGATATCGGGTCCTCTATGCTTCAAGATTGTTTTTTGCTCGAGACTGACTCCTATTCCATTTGGATTGCAGAATACCATTTTTGCTGTAGGTATACACTAATAAAAATTTTCAGTGACACAGATTTTGTAAAATGAAGGGACTTAATCAAAACACAAAATTACCAAAACAATACTCTTCAACTATATTTAATTGCCAAATAAAAATTCTTAAATTTCCTTATTAATTAACCTTAAGAATATGTGCCTTATGAAACAACCAATTTGAGGTTTATTTTATATTCCTAAAAATCGCAGAGAAAACAACTCGGAAAACAATGAAACAACCTTTAATAACAGAAATGATCACAATTCCTCATAGCAATGTAGAACATATTTATATTAAATTATCATTAGGAGCTTTAATAGTACCAACTTCTCAAAGATTGTGAAACTTATTACTTTAAATTCAAATTCAAATTCAAGAACAAGAAATTCAGAAATCTTCAAAATGTCTTTTTATCTTACTAGCTATGGCCAGAATGAATGCCTAGGTAGAATGTTAAAATTGGTAAATACATATTATGTACATTTAGATCTTTTTGATTCATCTTTAGAATCATTTAAAAAGATTGTGAATTTTTTTTAATTATTAATATTTTTCTCTTTAATTTTTCTACTTATAACTAATAGATATAACATATATGTGTTGACTTGAGGAAATATTTGTAAAAATCATGTGTGGTTGCAGGACCCCCGTCAGGAACAAAGTTCCTTACGCTTTTTCTTCAACTCCGAATATAAAATATATGGAGATTTAGATTGTTTATATTTGTATATTTTCGTCACTCAAGGAAAAAGCGTTATGCTCCCTTCATGGTTCCAAACGATCCAATAAATCAATTAATAGATAGATGATAGTTTATTGATCTATTAGGTGTACAGCAAAGATACAGTAGTACAGTAGTAGTATAGATAAAATATTGATTTTTCAAAAGATTGGAACAAATACAAAAAAAAATAAAAAAATATTAAAATTATTAAAATATAAAATGTAAAAATTCTCCTTTTTTTTCTCTGAGGTAGAATGGTTATTGAGTACCAGACCTCAGGGCAGCCATATATTCTTCTCTGGAATAAAATGCATTTGAAATCAAAAATTATTTCAATTGTTTTTTATAATTAAGATTTTTTACATATAGAGGGAGTGCATTGTAGAGATTCACATCTAGAGAGTTTTTGCTAGTCTTATGCAGTCTGATTAATTGACTGCTCCTGGTGGGATAATTGTGAAAGTCAGAATGTTTTCTGTAATCTCTTTTGTTTTTATGAATTTCTAATAAAAGTTGGTATAAGTAGATAGATGGTAGTGTCATGCTTTTTAGGGATTTAAAGAGTGGTCTACATGAATCAGCATAACCAGCACCAGTGATTATTCTTATTGCTTTTTTCTGAAGAATAAATATGTCTACAGCTTTTTCGCTATTTTCCCATAAAATTATTCCGTAAGAAATTTGGGAGTGAAAGAATGCATAATAAGCTGATAACATTGCATGCATGCCAATAATATTCTTCAGTTTCCAGAGTAGGAATATATATTTGGAGATTTTATTACTAAGCTGCTCTATGTTAACGGACCAGTTCAGTGTGTCATCTAGGAAAATGCCCAACAATTTGACTGAATCCCTATTGGACACAATTGGTGAGAACTAGATTTGTTGAGTTTTATTCGAATTAAACATCAGGTTGTTTCTTCTGAACCATGTTGCCGCTTTTTCTTGGGCCAGATTTATTTAATTCAAAAGCAATTGTCTTTCCTTACCAGAAGTAGTAAGGGTGGTGTCATTAGCAAAAGCAATACAGCCATAAGGAGACATGTAAGTGAAGAAGTCATTGACATAAATTATAAATAAGAGAGAGCCCAAAACAGAGCACTGTGGTACTCCACATTTGACAAGTTTCAACTGTGAAACATTATTCGAATGGAGTTCAACACATTGTCTATTTGATAGATATGATGAAAAAAAAGCAAGAGATACCCCTCTTATACCATAAACTTCGAGTTTACTGACAAGAATTGAATGTGATATACAATCAAATGCCTTTGTCAGGTCACATAGTGCAGCTACAGAGTGTTCTCCTTTTTCAAAGCTATCAATTATAGAGTAATCACTTTTCTCAGAGCATGTATAGTAGATGACATTTTTATGAATCCAAATTGACTTGGGTTGAATAAGTTATGTTTAATAAAGTAACTATAGAGGCAACTTTTCAAAATAATTTCAAATATTTTGCCAAAAATAGGAACAATCGATACCGGGCGATAATTACCGATTTCGTTTTCATTTCCTTTCTTAAAAATGGGGAGAACTCGTGCTATTTTAAATTTATCTGGAAAAACTCCATGCACAATACACGCATTGAAGAGGATTTTTAGAGGTTGTATTACCAACTTCGGCAAAATATGAGTTAAATTCATTCTCCGTGAAATTACTCTCTTTGTTTTACCTTGTTTTATCTTTGTTTTAGAAATTTTTTTTTTTGTTTATGTATTGAATTATTGGTAACATCATATCTCGTTTTCAGTGCTTGAACTTTGATTTTTTTAAATCTTTTATATGGTTTGCTTCTTTAGGTTTAACTGATATTTTCCTGAGAGGAAAATGCTTTTGTGTAAGATTTGTATAACAGTTTAATAGAAAACTAGTCATTTTATCGAAATCATCCCAATTTACTTTATCCATTGACTTTAGCATATTTTGTATTCCGATTTTATTGATTTTCCTTTTTTCAAGAGGTGATTCATTGTCAATATATCGAGGTAGCAGAATATGTTGCCATCAATCTCATGTATCCACCATTTTGTTTTTGTTTTTTCTCAATATTTTTCTTCTTCAAAGTTGTCGTTTTCTATTCCATCACATTTAATTGTCATTATACCATACAATACTATACCTATATATCCTTTTTCCAAACTCATCCGCCACAGTAAAAGCTTTCGCGGATCCAGCCCCCAAAAAAGGTTGTGGGCACGGCCACCCGAAATTCGGCCAAGTGCGAGTCGGACTACGTACTCGCGCAAGTTTGCTCGATTCAAGTTTGGTATTTGTTTACAAACAGTACAAACTACTACACGTGATTAATTTATCACTGGTCGCTCGCAATGTGTGTATCTATGTGTGTGTGTTGCGTTCCAAATCGCACATGGTTCATTGTTTTTATTTTTTAATTAGGGTTTTAGGGTTGTGGGCATGCCCACCGTGCCCACATGGGTGGATCCGCACCTGAGTAAATTATATTTTATTCCTGATAATACTATTCGTTATATTATATCAAATTGACGTGCCACATTTTCAATGTAAACCATTAATCCAACTTCGGCATACAAAAAACATAAGAAATTATGTCTAAAAAAGGATATAATCATCTAAACACATGTTATATAGAAATATAAAAGAAACAAAAATATCTTCCACGTATTACCACTCAATGTTAATATCCGACTTGTATTCGCATAGATATCCTACCGCTCATGTATCATTTTAAATTTCCCTCAAGCAAAACAGCAGTTCGGATGTTTTCGACCCCTTCGGAATCGTATTAGCAATGGCTAGACGCTTATCACACAGACTCGCATATAATAGAAAGAGACAGAGAGAGAGAGAGAGAGAAAGTCGCATGGAGGGATCAAAACGCTTTTTTCTTACGTGACAATTTCTATCAGTCAACACCTACCGCAAGCCGCGTAAAGGAACTTCATTCCAAAAATGGCAATAAATTAATTCATATTTGTTGTTGTTTCAGTTGAGTAACGTTAGTGCCAAAATATACCATTTAGCATCTCTTCTGGGCCTCTTCCCTGCCCAGTTTGTTGGTGTCTATGTTGGTTCAACTTTACGTTCCATGCAAGATGTTCTTGAAAATAGACATATTTCTTCCACAACATATTTTTTTGCTGCATTACAGGTAGGTTAACCACAAGTTCGTAAAATTCTTTTACATTGTCGCATTCAGGACCTCCTTCATTTAGAAAAAAGATGACTTGATTTCATCCACTCATTTTTCGTCAATACATACAGTGTGACCCATTTAAAATGGAACCACCCCTGTAGAATACGCATTTTCCAATCAATCTCAAAAATATTTTAATATTAGTCATCAAAAACTGTATTTCCAAGGCACTCTATGGTTTTTCTTTGTCAAAAACGGCAAAAGTTTATTAGTCAATTTTTGTTTTCAAATTTGACTACACCACTGATTTGTAGTCGCTATAAATAAAAACCATCAAAATTTCATAAAAAAGTATTGGTTAACAACGAAGTTACAACAACTTTAATTTTGGAAACAAAGTATTTGATTATAATTTTTATTTAGATTATAGACATATTAAAAATCTGGCAACACTGCCGATACAAAGATCACCAGTGAACTTGTACAGTGAAAATCCGAAGACAATAGCTCATTCCGTTCTACAGTTATAACTCCTGAGAATATGGTAATGTGAGCGATTTGAGGTTGAAGCGATATTGTAATAAAAATCTGACTACGCCACTGGATTTGTGCCGAAATTACACCTCAACAAATAAGAAATAGTGTAAAAAATATTCGGAAGAGATACGATAAATGTGTCGAACTAAATGGAGGTTTGGTAGAAGCAACAAAAATTCAAATATTTAATTTTACAGTAATGTTTATTTTAGTTTTTGCTTAATGACGTTTTATTGTTGAATAAATACTTGTTTCTGTTCATTGAAAATGAATTTCAAATTTTCTGTTCTTTTCAAATACACTTATAACCTACACTTAAATAAATGATTTTAAGAAATATAATTTACAAATCCAGTGGCCTAGTCCACCACAAATCGCTCACATTACCATTCTTATAACTGTAGAACGGAATGAGCTATTGACTTCGGGTTATCACTGTACAAGTTCACTGGTGTTCTACTTTGTATCGACGGTGTTGCCAGATTTTAAATATGTCTATAATCTAAATAAAAATTATAATAAAATACTTTGTTTCCAAAATTGAAGTTGTTGTAATTTCGTTATAAACCAATATTTTTTCATAAAATTTTGATGGTTTTTATTTATAACAACTACGAATCCAGTGGTGTAGTCAAACTTGAAAACAAAAATTGCCTAATGAACTTTTGCCGTTTTTGACAAAGAAAAAAAACCATAGTGTGCCTTGGAAATAAAAAGGCTTCAGTTTTCGATGCTTAGTATTAAAAAAAATTGAGATTGATTGAAAAATGCGTATTCTATAGGGGTGGTTCCATTTCAAATGGGTCACACTGAATAATAATTTTTAATGGTTCAAAATATTCGAGAAGGGTGTTTTAAAAGTCGAAAATGATAGGGTTTACCAAGTCTATTTTGAGATACATTTTATGGAAAAGGGTAAAAAAATGAATGAATGTAGATTAAATAAAGCAATAGTTAGAGAAATTCATTAAAACAACTCCTTTCAAAACTACCACTTTTCCCAGCTCTTTCAAATGGAATTCATATATGTTTGTTTTTGGATAGCGAATGAGTCCATAAGTATAGTTGTTTATTACTCTTTATATAAATGTATAAACCTGCAATTATTAATTTTTTCAAAAAAACTCAGGATCATCTTCAATTTTCATCATAATATCAGCAATGAAAGTCAATCAACATTCGAAATCATTAGGATGATTATTCTTGAATTTTACACCAGATTGAAAAGTTTTTTATTGGCCAAAATATGAGAAACATTAATTCGCAGTTCTTTAAACAATTGGGAAATTGAGAGTTGGATCATTGAAAAATGTTTATAATTCTGCCGGTTATAAATGCATAATTCTGGAGCTAACAGGCACATAATTCAGTACTTCAAGGAAAAGCATCTTAATCTTTGTTGACTTAATCTATTAGTTAGATTGATATTCACTGAATCATTTTCAGTCTCACCAGGGAAACCAATATTTACATATTCATTGATTATATTACTCTGGTAGAATAATACATTTTCTAGTATGTGCATTTTGATATTATATTATGAATTAGAATCTATTATTGAGATCTTCATGGAAAATGATTACCTGGAAAAATAATAGCTCCTTCATGTTTACAGCTTCTTCTGGGAGCCTCTCTGATGGTATACCTTGGGACCAAAGCCAGAAAGGAGTTGGCAAAAGCACTCGCTGAAGCAGAAAATACTCCTACCAAAGGAATAGCATATTCTTTAGTGTGATATTTATTAAGTGTTTTCCGGTCTTTTTAAGCGTGAGAGTAACCAAATATTTTGAATGACTTTTCAGAGATCTGCCACTTGTTGATACATTTCGGTTTGTATGAATAAAATATTTTTTATAATTGTCATGATGAGTGCTTTTGTTGAAATTTTGTTGACTTCTTTATATCTCATGTAAATATTGAAACTTTCGTCATGGAGAAACCGTTAACAATTGGTGCAACCATATCAAAACCTTCTAGTGATTAGGAAAAATTAATATTCACACATACTTTTACTTATTCCTGAGGGTACTCAATACCCACAGGGATTTTAGGAGACTATATCATAGGACCCTTTAGGAAAACGGGAGTTAGGCAAATTGGCATTTCTTTCTAAGCTGATTGAATCGATGTCCTGTTACCAAATTATGTTGATATTATTGTTGAAAATTGCAGAACGTGGGGAATGTTCAGGATTGTATTAGCACCTGTTGATTTTTATGTTTTTTGTACATTTTGACAGGTTTTTTTGTGAAAAAAAAATGGTTTGTAGAAAACAGTTTGATGTCAAAAATTTATTGATATAAAAAGTACACAACATTTATTCGAAATATTTGAATTATAAAAAACTATCTTATCCAAAATTCCAGCCACCCTTTTAATTGTAATGCGTAAATAAATATTTTTCATAAACTGGTGTACTCAAATATCGAACTTCATTAAAATATAAAAAGAATTCTATGAATATGAAAAATACTGATACATTATCACTAATGTCATGGGACGGAACATTTCAAGCATTCTTATGTATTAATCCATAAGGCACTGAATACTTAAATAAGTATACATAATCCTGTCAAATAAGATATATGATTAACATTGACAAAAAATAAGCTAAATCTAGCAAAGCATTTGAGCAAGACCGTCAATATAAGTTATTCAAGTAACTTATCTCTTATTCCAACATATGGAATTTCTCAAATTTATGATACTGCTTATTTATACTATCTTTGAAAAAGGTAACTTAAATCGGCGGCAATGTTACGAGAGAAAAAGAAATTAGCACATTTTTACTATTTTTTGAGTACTTATAAAAAACTTATTCACTCGTTAAATGCAGAATATCCAGAATTTGAGACTATTTATCCAGGTGTATCTTTCAACTATGCAATTACTGGAAAATTAATCAAAGTTCGAAATATATGCTGAAATGTGGATTTCTTAGTAATCCTTCCCCACATATATTTTATAGTTTAAGAGATATGATATGTACATAAAAATAATATTCAACTCTTTCATTTTACAAAAACTTCAAGCTTAATGAGCAAGCACAACCATTAAATTTAAACAGACAAAAGTATCTCTCCACTTTGGTTCTTTCAACATTATATTCTAACAATGTGATATGTATAAAAAATATTTGACTTTCTACCCTCATTGCCATAGGACATTGAGCGTAATAAGCACAACCATTAAAATTAAATACAGAAAAACCGCGATCCACCAGAAATATTTCTCCGCTTTGGTAATTTCAACATTTCTCAAAGTATAGATCCCTACTAAAAAACCTGCTACAGCACCTCCCAAATGGCAAGTGACTCCAACATTGCTAGTGAGATTCAGGTAGTACCTCTGGTATGACGAGGCTCCCAGATCGAAAACAATAAGGATTCCAAATATGATGAATTGGAGAAAGGGTGCTGTCACATTCTTCCAGTTCTGAAACGAATCGCCACAGTTATTTAACATAAGAATTACAATAATACAAATACAAATCAAAATATTGTCATATATGGGGTTCGTGCTTTTTAAAACACAGAACTTATTATTGTCAGTTTATTTATACATCACAAAAAAACAACACAATACTGTACCCTGGCAGTTAAATGAATCAATTACAGTTCACCATCAAAATATTGGGCATGACACTGTATATGAATCACATTATCTTCCCGATGAATACCTGTACTGCCGGTTAGGCTCTTATACAAATCAATAACGACGAGAATGGCCGGTTAAATCTTTAATTTACAAACTATGCCTATTTAAAACCTCATTTAGTATTCTTGATTCGAATCATCAAATGATTCCCTATATTATAATGAGAATCGACATTATTTTAACTCAGTTTCTCTTGTTAGGAAAAATATCATCTCTCGCCAAGAAAATTATCATCTCTACTCCACGAAATTCGGAACAAAAATAAAGACAAGAATTTCTCGAAAATATTTCGTCTTGGCGGGCATTCCTATTTTTGACTGGTTCTCTCTAGACTCTTACCCGGAAGAGGACTTTAAATTGATATCAGTTTTATCAGAAAAAAAACTTGTTTATAACTTTTGATTCGATCACTAATTTACAAACTTTAAATTAGTGAACTTAGGATAACCTGAAAATGGTTTAATTCCCAAGGAATTCCATTCAAAAATACATTTTTGATGTGGATTTTGAAATATAGCGTTAGCAATTTTTTTTCTATATTTCAATGAGATGAAAACAATAGAGTTTCATTTACCTTTTGAAATAGGCAAGGAGTCACACAAATTTACAAAATAGTCTTGTCAAAATATCGAAAAAAGCTCTAAATCCACTCTTCGACACAGGTCCAAAATGTTAAATTATAAGTATCATGATGAATTCAAAAATACACTGTAAAAAAACGTTTGGTAAGATTTTTCACTTGACAATGCAAATTAATTAATTTTTTTTTACCGACCATTATAACTTGTGACAAATGTGCAGTGAGAAGTGCATAAACCCCGCCACTTGCTCCTCCCAGTCTGTTTCCATCGATGACGGCATGCGCCAAGCATCCAGTAATGCCTCCTAAAAAATACAGATGCAAAATCTTCCAAGATCTGTTGACCATCTCCAGAGGAACACCCAAGAGAATTTGAACTACCAAGTTGACGATGATGTGCTGGTAACTGAAAGAAATTCAATCAATGAAATCTTTCACAGGAAAGTTACGAATATCGCTATTTCTCGATTTTTGGACACTCAAGTAACATTGAAAAATTTTCAGGCATTTATTATATGCAACTAGGCGAAGCGAAAATTTCCTGAAAATTATACATACCACAACCATATATCATTCTGAAAATTTAATAATTTTTAGGTTTGCTAATTTCATATTTTGATCGGATTATTGAAATCCCGAGGGTCATAACCAGATTAAGAAGCCTTAATTGCATGTCTTGTTCAAAATAAATTACCTGTTTGAACGAGTACCCAAGGATCTTAATTATTGTAAGTAAGCAAATCTCAATCTTTTCGTTTCAGCGGTGTTCATGACATATTCTTGTTTCAACAATGCTGTTACATTTTTTTACATCATGCATGGTAACATTGATATTTTTACATACATTGTGTTTCATTTCATATATATTTTGAATGCGGACTTCATTTCATTTTGGGGTTATTTTCGAATAGTGTTAAATTCAGTTTTTGGTTTTATGAACCTTAGTTAAAATACAAATTCCATTCGGAACTTCAAGTTCACTACCAAGACGACTGTTTAACTTCCAGTTGACTTAGCCATAGGCTAAGAGTAATTTTGCGGATCCAGCAAACTACATTTGGGGGAAATCGGCCCGGACACGATTCATGATTTCGTACTAGGGGAAATTTTGTATTTTTGTTTTTCTGACTTGTAGACACATGAGTGTAGGGTGGATGGAAAGTTTCACTTAGAAGTTTATATTTAAATATCTTTCACAAAGCGGGACAAGTCTCCGGGGGGATTAGAGGTCCTGCTTCCCAGTATAAGGCAGTTTTTAGGTAAGTGCTGAGAACCCTTTAATTATCGTGAAAAGCCTTGTTAATAGTAATATCAGCGAGGTGGCACTTGTATATATAACATCAAAGCTATAACACCATTCCGACAAATGTTTACATATATTTTACGTTTTTTTAAAAAAAGTTAATGTTCATCAATCAACCACCCAGATTACTGACCCTGAAGAAGTTTCAAAATAGAAACGCCAGCTTTCGTTTCAATTTTGAAACTTCTTCCAACGTATTGTGCTGACTGAAGATCCCCGTTATTCCCCACTGTTCATATATATATATAGGTATATATAAATATAAATATATATATATATATATAGGTATATATATATATATATATATATATATATATATATATATATATATATATATTAGAGAAAAGTATGTTTCCCTTGCAAAATCCATAGAATCCAATAAGAATAGCGAAAAAGAATTTGAAAGTTCCATCACTTGTATAAATTTAAACAAATTCAAATTATATGTTGTGTGCATATATAGAACACCTGATGGTGATGTAAAAAAAAATCTTAATAAGTTGTATGAGCTGATATATGACATCTATTTAAATGATAACTACTCATTGGAGTGGAGATATGAATATCCACTGTTTGTGATACCACAAGTAGAAGAGATTTATTAACATATTTGAGGAATTTGGAATGAAAAATTACATTTTAGAAGCTACACCATCACATGTAAAAGCTCCACATGCATTGATTTGATTTTCTCAAACCTTGGGTGTCAAAATACATGTGTGAAAGATAATCACATATCAGATCATACATTTCAATTGTGTCAATATGAACTTTCTATGGGTACTTTGGCAAAGATTGGAACCTACATAATGAGAGATATGTCAGACTCTAATGTAATAACCTTCAGAAATTTGATCAGTACCGAACAATGGCAAGGAGTTTTCTGCTCATCTGAAATAAATGTCATTTTCGAAGAATTCTACAGTTCACTTTTTTATCACTATAATATTGCATTTAATTTTAAAAATAGGAATAAGCAACAAAACAATGAAATAAAGGAATTACATAAAATGGTGTGCGAAATGGGGAAGCATTGCAAAAACAACAACTAATCAAAATCATCAAAGAACTTACAAAAATAAAATTTATAAAGGAAAAACAACATAACAAAAGAAAGCTGGAAAATAATCAATGAAAAAAGGGTTAAAAAAAAAAATTTAATAACGAAACAATAACTGACAAAGAGAATATGTAACATGCTAAGTGACTTTTTTGTCAATAATGTAACATACTCTAAGCTAGACAAAAACAGATTAACAATGTCACCAATACACGAGCATACACTATTTCTTACTCCAGTAACACCGTGAGATCGAATCTATAATTACTAAGACTACTAGTAAACCATCAGCTGGTATTGATTGAATCAAATAAGTGCACCATTAGCTCATACAATAAATAACTCTTTCGCATCGGGACAATATATTAATAACCTGAAAACCTCTAAATCAATTCCCATCTACAAACATAAAGGATCAAGAGATGATATAAATAATTATAGAAACATCTGCATACAAAGATTGCAAAAATCATAGATATGGCATTCAACATCAGATTGACAAATTTCATTGAACCACAAAATCTCCTAGCCTTTTAACATGGCTTTCGACAAAATAAATCAACAAACTCTGCTATTGCAGACCTATGCTTGCATGTTTATGACCATATGAACTCAAAGAAAACTTCTATCATCCTCTTCTTTGATCTAAGTAAAGCATTTGACAAGTGGACCAGTCTCCTTTTTGAAAAGCTATATCACATTGGTGTTAGAGGATCACCACTAAACTGGATGTTCTCAAATATCGCAAACAAATAGTTATGTTAGAAAATGCGAAATCCGAAGAAAAAATAGTAAATGTTGGGGTACCCCAAGGATCAATATTGGGTCCAATACTGTTCATTATCTTTGTCAACGACATGTATTTATCATGTACTCAAGCAAAAAATATTATGTATGCAGACGCCAAAACCATGATGATATCTGACAGAAATCTAAAAAAAACAGTGCACACTGCCAACATTAATTGTTGCGCAACAATTTTATGAGTGGTGTACCACTAATGGTTTATGTGTTAACATAGAAAAAACAAAATTCATTCCGAGAAATAACACTGTTAATTTTTGCTCTTTAATAAAAATCAAGGACAAAAGTATAGAACAGATTACAACTACCTACTAAATTCTTAGGTATCACTCTTGATCACAAAATGAGCTGGGAAAGTCATATCAACATATTAAATAACAAACTGTGTAAAAATTGCTGTGTATTGAGGACACGGTATCACGGGACATATTAATGTTGGTCTACTATGGTCTGGTACAATCGAATTTGTCATATGGTTTGATATTCTGGGGAAACTCAAGTCACGTTGACAAAAAATTTGTCATAAAAAAAATTGTCAGGTGTATTAAAGGGGTCAACCAAAGAATTTCATGTAGGCAAATATTTAATGAATTATCTATTTTAAAACTGGCGTCACTGTATATATTTCAAACTATTTTGAATGTGAAAAAACAACTACAGAGGAGTTACCTAAAAACAGCTCTCATCATAATTACAATACTCGAGGAGCAGAAAACTTATGACAACCATTCTCAAGGCTGACCATTGGCCAAAATTCATATATGTATAAAGGCATCACATTTTATAACCACTTTAAAAACCTACTGGGTAAAGAAAGAAATGTCAACGACTTCAAATGCTTTAAATCCATTTTATATAAATTATTGACAAGAGCATTTTATTCTGTAGAAGAGTTTCTGCAGTGTTGAAAAATGTTAACATTTTTAATGTGTTGTTTGTTAATCTAAATTAGATATACTATAAATGTAAAGAGAGAGAGAGAGAGAGAGAGAGATTTATTTAAATACGTCCATATATATATATATATATATATATATATAAATACATTTGTAGCAGGTCCTTAAAAAAAAAATTAATTAAAAGTAAAGTTAAAAGAGAAGATTAAATTTCTACGGTATACATCACATTACAACACAGGAATAAAATAAGGTTAACTCAGAACTCAGTCATTGTAAACAATACAGAAAGGGGTATAAAAGTTGAATTGGCAAACACATTAAAAGCCTAGATCATCACGTTAAAATTATAGTTCAAAAAGTCATTTACGGAGTGAAAACAGTTCATCAGTAGATAAGATTTCACTGATCTCTTAAAATTGAAAAGTTCATATTTTTTATTTCCAAAGGTAATTTATTATATACGTTTATATTCATCGAATTTTTCTGTGATACAGAGAGTCTATATCTTGGTGTTCTCAAGAGGTTTCCTGATCTTGTTTGGTGCTGATGCGTGTCCGCTGAAAGAGCAAAATCTGATCTTTTTTTATGTATTTTCAAGCAGAGTGGAATATATGAAAGCTGTAGGAAGAGGCATGATCTGGTGATGAATAAATAGAGCATGGCAGTGATCTCTGTAGCCCGCCCCTGATATTATTCGAATAACCTTTTTTTGTAAAACACAAATTTTGTTTGAATGGGACGAATTACCCCACAAGACAATGCCATAAGTCATATGACTGTGAAAAAGTCCAAAATAGCTGGCTCTTACAGTATCTGCACCAACAAGGTTTTTCAGTCTGCGAATCAAGAACGTGATGCTTGATAATTTTTTCGACAGAATTTTCACGTGACACATCCAGTTGAGTTTGTCATCAATGGATATACCAAGTAATTCGACACTTTCCCCACCTGTTAGTGAGGAGTTTGAAGATATAATAAGATTCTGATTTTTAGCAGAATCGAGCATAAGCTTATTTGAACAGAACCACTGTAATTTGCAAGGTGAGTTTGGAAGAGTCAATCAGTTCCTCTAATTTACTATTACAATCTATCAGTGTGGTGTCGTCAGCAAAGATAATGCATGTTTTCGGTAATATATGATAATATAAATCATATACAGAATGAATAGGGTTGGTCCCAAAACAGAGCCTTGTGGAACCCCATGGACGATTTGCATTAATGCTGATTTGGCTCCTTCAACCGAAACACACTGAGATCGCCCATGCAAATAAGACCTAAAAAATTCCAATGGAAATCCCCGAATGCCATAACAGAAAAAGTTTCTCAAGTAATATATCATGGGATACACAATCAAAAGCTTTAGTCAGATCACGAAGCGTTAAAAAAGAATGCTCCCCCTTCTCGAGTCCATCAACTACATTCGAAATAACGCTCAGAATAGCTCTTGTAGTTGATTTATTTTTTCTAAATCCAAATTGCTCAGGACACAGCAAGGCGTTTGTTTCCAGGTAGGATATCAACCTTGTTTTGACTAGCGCGTCTATGATTTTCGCGATAACAGGAATTATGGAAATGGGGCGAACATTTTCTGCTAGGTGGGGATCCCCTTTTTTTAGCAATGGCAAAACAACTGAAATATTCAGTGCATCTGGATAAACTCCTAGAGCAATCATTAATTAAAATTGGAAGTGGAGAAGCAATAATATTGGCTATAGCTTTAATCACCGCGCTGTTCAGTTCATAGAAATCCGGACAACTTGAATCCTTCGAAGATTCAATTATGTCCATCACTTCCTCGGGTGTTACAGGGAAAAAAAAACAAAATTTACAGGTAAGATTTTTCAAGCATTCCGTAGGTTCGTGATTCGTCAGGTGAATGATTTTATTCATCCCGATCTTTCATTCATCTTTGATTTGTATGACTAGTCTAATACAGTAGATACATATGTGTATTAACACTTGTTACAACATATTTTGTATTACTAGGTACTTTAACAGATAAATAAATATATTTCTATTCTATTTCTATTGTACTGTCCTTGCTGAAATAGGGACCTCTGAACAAGAAAACTCCATAATGGCCGGGATCAGTGGGCTAGGTAAGTGAGTCGATCCGAAGTCCGAAGTAACAGTTGGCTATTCAGCGAAAGGTTCTGCTTATTTTTAACCGACGAAACCAAAAAGGAGGAGGTTCTCTAGTCGACGCGTATATTCTTTTTTATGTATGACCACGCATAACTTTTTACTAAGACGTCCGATTCCGATAATTCTTTTTTCAGTGGATAGGGTGAAGTTGGTCCCATTTGAATTTAAAAGATGAAATCCACCCCTAAGGATAGCAAAATGAAGAATGTTTATCACTCACCCTCTGAATTCTGGTCCGTTAACCGATTCTATCAGGCATAACTTTGTACTGGGTTCTTCGATTTGGATGATTATTTTTTTTATTAGATAGGGTATACCTCATAGTTCATCATATTTGGATTTTGAATGGAATTATCCACCCTTACGGGTATAAAAATAGGGGATAATTGATTTTTCACTTGTGAACATTGGCACACATATGTAGGTGACAGATCGCTATTGTCATTATTTTTGTTCTCCTACATCCGTCACAATCATTATATTCTATGAGAGGATGGAATGATATACAAAGTAATGAAATAAACTAACCAGAACAACAAAAATAATTTATATTAGAACGAATAGTAAAAGTAGATAATTATATTATTTAACTGGTAATAGTTGAAGTAAGGTGGGTAAGTAAGTATTTTGGAAGTAATAAAAAAACAAGTAGGTAGTAATTAATAGATTTCTGCCACAAAAAATTGAAAAATAAAAACTTTTTAACAAAAAATTAAACCGACCAAATACGGAACTGAAAAGTAAAAAATAAAATAAACCTTGTTAGTCTCAATAACTAAGCTCCTAAACTAATGTAAGTAACTAATTTTGAGTCGGCGCCAAACGAACAATCAACGAAGATCATTAAATTACTTCAAAAACATTATCAGAATGTCACCGCGCAACTCGATGCCATCATTTTACGCCTTACCTAATTCATTTGCTTGTTTGTTTGGCGCCGACTCAAAATTAGTTAATTACATTAGTTTAGGAGGTTAGTTATTGAGACTAAGAAGGTTTATTTTATTTTTTACTTTTAAGTTCCGTATTTCGTCGGTTTAATTTTTTGTTATGTTAGTAATAATGGATATTCGGTTGTTGGTTGATGGGATGGTTTTCCTAAACGATTTATACGGTAGTGTGGTGTAGAGGAAGATATGTAAGGGTTTAAATAATAGTGGTCCCTTATTCGATTTATACGGTAGTGTGGTGTAGAGGAAGATATGTAAGGGTTTAAATAATAGTGGTCCCTTAATAGGAGCATATTACTCGGAGCCCGATGTTCTTGGTACGGTATTTTTAGGTTGCTTTGGGTTTCAGCTAAGAATGCCTACCGCATTTCTGGGTGTCCGCTTTCATAATACTGGCTACTTGCTGCTCATAGTGGATTTTTATTCACTCTTTCATAGCACGAACGTCAACTTCTTGTAATTTTGTTATTCAATTAATTTTTGGAACATCTTTCGTTTTTCGGAACAGGAAAAGACTGAAGGCCATGGTGATAGCACTGAAGACTGAACGGCATGTATTGTTACGAAAACGAATACCCTACGCCACTGCGTGTTTGTATCGCATCTGGCTGACGTAAGATCCCAGAAAGAAACTCGAAATTGTGAAAAACCTTTAAAATATTTTTCATATTTCCGTGATGATAAAACAATTTCTTGTTTTTTTTGTAACTCACCCAATGTGCACAAACATGTACGTCACATATCGCCAAAATTCAGATTTCTTTTCGGCATCCCATAGTAGATATCTCCCTGTCGCTCCAGAACCTGTTAAGGTTGAATCTGTTTGAGTTAGTTCGTCTGTGATGAAAAGGCCAAACTGAAGTAAGGATATCAAGATCATAAAAATTGGAGGCGGACAACAACTATAATCGAGTGTTCTTTCCTCTTCTTCCGCATCACCCAATCTAGCTCTGCCCAGACTGCGAAGTTCGAGTCTTGGTGCGAGTCTTGGTTGGGGTACAAGGGCATTAACGTACCTGAAATTAGAAATATAACTCAATTGTTTACGTTGATAGACATTAATTTCCCTTTTGAGGTAATAAAAATGCGATAAGAGGATTTAATCGCTAGAAATCAAATCAAAATATATTTTAAAGAAAATGTACATATACACAAAATTATATGTATTAACACTTCTCTTTGAGGGCTATGTCGTTTACCAGTCTCCTCGATATTCTTTCACCTTAGAGAATCACCCTGTATATATATATATATATATATATATACAGGGTGATTCTCTAAGGTGGCTCACCCCTATAACTTTTTTATTATTGAAGATAGAAAAACGAAATTTGGGAGTTGTGTATTATAGTTCAATTTACATTTTGTCACAAGCCTCAAAGTCGTATTTTTCCCATGTTACTTGATCAAGAATAAAGCGATTTACACAATTTATGGCATTCTAGATCGAAAAATAAAAATTGGAATAAAAATGACTTTATTTGTCAAATATTGACAAAAGGGGTGTTGTTGGAAATATCATTCTCGATTGAAATAAATAAAAATATATAGGATGTCCCATTTAAAAATTGAAAGTTGGGGTAATTTCCGGTCAAACCGGAAGTACGGCAAAGCAAGTAAATATGTCAAAAAATTTAAATTGAACTATAATACACAATCCCCAAATTTCGTTTCTCTATCTTCAATAATAAAAAAGTTATAGGGGTGAGCCACCTTGGAGAAACACCCGGTATATATATATATATATATATATATATATATATATGAATGGAAAGAATATCGTGGGGACTGGTAAACAAAACGGAAGAAATTTAATGGACATAGCCCTCAAAGAGAAGTGTTAACCGTAGACACGTGTTTCGGGCTCTCGTCCACGTGTCTACGGTTAACGTGTGTTTAATGCATTCAATTTACTTCATTCAATCCAGGAAAAACGTATTATAACAGTACGTCATACGAGTGATGCATAAGTTTATATGGAGTCAGGATAGCGAAGGCCCCAAACGTAGAAATAATCATGGTGAATTATTACCAAACTCCTTCCAAGCCATCATCTCGGGTCCGAGTGGATGCGGAAAGACAAGACAAGACTGAATGCCTGTATCTTCGCTGAAGGTGGACACTTTGAACAATGTATTTGAATACATATTCAAAATTTCTTGAAATAAAATGTTGATATTTCTTGCAAATTTTATTAAAACAAATACAGATTTTGCACCCTTGATACTAAAATAACTATTTCAAACGAGTAAAAATAAATAGAATAGGTGACACCCCCTACAAAAAATCAAAACTACTTACTTAAACGTCAAATTCATTTCCTAAGCATTCTTGTGAAAAATGCAAAATAATGGTAATAACTTCAACACGCATCGATTATCAAATAATCGACTTGAAATTTTCAAGTCCAAATATCTAGAAAACGATTGCTTATAGCGACTTGTAATAAGGGTAGCTTTTTTACGGATATATGATAGAGGGATTGATTTTTCCACTAATAAATGTGCTAGAAGTACGCTCAAAGTAGTGTAACGAACCTAGGCCGGACCTGTCGCCTCGCGCGTTGCCGTCGACAGCGATGAGGTCATCCCCGGAGATGTTCGAGAACAGTCCAGTCGCTCTGCCGCGGAGAGCAACGGTCGATATTGGAAACGATTGGAACATGCTGGTTGCCAACTGCCGGAATTCGAAAGATCGGGAATTCTGTGACGGAGATAAATAGGTAGCCCTCAAGATGGCACGGACAGTCTGAACGAGCCCATACGATCGAGCTATACAGTGGCGTAATATAAATTATGTTGTAGATTCAAGTGTGAAATAAATTATTAAAACCAAGTTAAGTTTATTTACGTTACAATTGGTGTCGGAAGTGAGATTTTGAAAATGAACAAGTGATCGTGGAGTGGATAGTCAGAAAAATAAATTGATAGACCTTTTTGTACGCCCAAAAATAGACAGTGGCCCGGTTTTCGCGAAGTGGACAATTGTGCGTGGGAATATAAACTGATACACTGTTCGCGTGAAACAGAAAATAGACAGTGGCCCGGTTTTCGCGAAGTGGACAATTGTGCGTGGGAATATAAACTGATACACTCTTCGCGTGAAACAGACAATAGACTGGTGGCCCGTGGAAAAGAAATCGCGAAGTGAATTTTTAACAAACTGATAAACTTTTCGTGTGAAACATACTGATACCTCGTCAAAGACAAAATGTGTTCAAGAAAAGTGCGCCTTGCGGACTTGAAGGTAGCGGAATTGAAACAGGAATTGGAGGAAAGGGAACTGGAAACAACGGGTAAAAAGCAAGTACTCCAGGAAAGACTTGCAGAAGGACTTATACAAGAAGGTGAGGACCCCGAAACATTTTTATTCGAAGTTCCCGGAGGTGATTTGAGTCCGATAATAGAAAAACTTGAAGAAAATTCTAGAAATCTGGAAGAGAAGCTTCTAGAAAATTCAAGAAGTCTGGAAGAAAATGCTAGAAATCTGGAAGAGAAGCTTCAAGAAAATTCTAGAAATCTGGAAGAGAAGCTTCTAGAAAATTCAAGAAGCCTGGAAGAAAATGCTAGAAATCTGGAAGAGAAGCTTCAAGAAAATTCAAGAAATCTGGAAGAAAATGCTAGAAATCTGGAAGAGAAGCTTCAAGAAAATTCTAGAAATCTGGAAGAGAAGCTTCTAGAAAATTCAAGAAGTCTGGAAGAAAATGCTAGAAATCTGGAAGAGAAGCTTGAAGAAAATTCTAGAAATCTGGAAGAGAAGCTTCTAGAAAATTCAAGAAGCCTGGAAGAGAAGTTCCTGGAAAACACAGAAGGCCTAAAAAAAGAATTGTGTGGTGTGGCTAATTTTCTAGAAGAAAGAATGGGAACCGTTGAGACAGAGATAGATAAAATTAGGGAGCAAATGAACACGGAGGTAATAAAATCAAAGATGGGGTCGAGGCAGAAATGGACAAAATAAAGGAAAGAATCAGTAAGCTGGAAAAACGAATTAATAGTGCGCCCTCCACAGAGATGGTTAACGAAAATGCAATGCTGGACTTGAGTTTGAACTTGGATAAAGTTCAAGAGGGAATAAAAGATGTCAAGATCAATTCAGAAATAGGGAAGCTTTCCATGAAGCCGCCTCAGTTCGACGGAAAAACTCCATGGGCAAATTACCGCCGGCAGTTTGAAGCAGCGGCCAAAGCAAACGGATGGAATGCAGGGGAAAGAGCTGTAGCACTAACACTTGCATTACGTGGAGAAGCGACGAATATTCTACAAACTCTTACCGCCCAAGAACAGGAGGACTATGATCAGCTGATTAAACATCTAGAATTACGATATGGCCAGGCCCATTTGGAACACGTATACCACTCCCAACTGAAAAATCGCTGCCAGAAATCGGGCGAATCCTTACAAGAATTCGAAGCTGACATTGCACGCTTGGTTCGTCTCGCATATCCAGCCACACCGGAAAATGTAATGGAGCGATTAGCGGTTCAGGCATTCTTGGATGGACTCCGTGACCAAGAAACCAGACAAGCGTTGATATTAGCTCGTCCAACACATCTCGTAGACGCACTGGCACGCGCTTTGGAATTCGAAGCAGCAAAACAATGCTGCAAAAGCCAAAATAAAGTTCAAACGATTGAGGAAGACTCACAGGAGCCTGCTAACTTGGAAGCTGCCATAAGAAAAGTGATGAAGGAAGTGTTGCCTGAGAAAAGACAGATAAGATGCTGGAATTGTGGCAAAATTGGACATGTGCGTAGCAAATGTCCAACATTCATCGACTCCGATGCAGGAAAACTAAAGAAGGTCGACGAGAAGGGACAATCGTCGGCATGTGTCCGGCAAGCCCCGGTTAACAACGCATATGTCGCTATCCTTCAACGACAGAACAAAGGTGTCTTCGTAGACGGTCTCATCAATAACGAGCCTTGCACCATGCTGCTAGATACAGGTGCGACTAGGACAATTCTCGGGCCTTCCTTTGCCAGATTATCGGAACGGATTGAACCGAGCTACGCACAGCAACAGGGGAGCCAGCTACTGTATATGGCGAGCTACCGATTGAAATAATTTTGGGCAGCACTAAAGTGAAACATCAGGCACTTGTAGCGGACATCGAAGACGATGCAATCATCGGAATGGACATCATGAATTCCAGAGGGTTTGAATTAGATTTCAAAGACGGCGTCCTACGTGTCAACGGAGAAGAGCTGGTGCTTCATGGGAGAAGTGAAGAGTTGATCCGTGTGTTGTTGGCTGAAGATGTAAGCGTACCTGAGAGGGCTGAAACCATTCTGGAGGCTCGCCTGGACGGGAGTGCGAGCAGTGGAGACGTGGTGATGTTCGAGCCCAAACTTCATGATGAGAAAATTGGACGAGGGATTGCACTAGGGAAGACCTTGTTGAGTGCTGACAAATTCGTGCCGGTAAGGGTCATGAATGTCAATTATTTTCCAGTGACCTTGAAGAAAGGAACAATATTGGGGCACTGCTCGTCAGTTTCCTCAGTGATCCGGAGTGTACGAGGTACGATTAGCCAACCCAACAACTTGCCCACAGAACTAGAAAAATTAGTTGCCATCTCTTCCAAAGACATAAAACCAGCTCAACAGCCCAAACTAAGAGATTTAGTCAAAAAGTACCAAGACATCTTCGATACCGGACAAGGAAAAGGGGGTCGAACTAATGTGGTCCAGCACAAGATTGATACTGGGGGTGCCCGACCGATCCGGCAATCAGCAAGAAGACTTCCCTTCCCTCTCCAGTCGTACTGGTGAAGAAAAAGGATGGATCGACACGCTTTTGTGTAGACTATCGCCAACTTAATAATGTCACGAAGGACAGTTACCCTCTCCCGAGAATAGATGACACCCTAGACACGTTGGCTGGTTCCACGATTTTCTCGACCCTTGATCTGAAGAGTGGATACTGGCAAGTAGAACTGGCTCAGGAAGATCGAGAAAAGACTGCTTTTACCATCGGCTCAGGATTGTGGCAGTTTACCGTTATGCCATTCGGGCTCTGTAATGCTCCCGCCACATTCGAAAGATTGATGGAGACAGTGCTGAAAGGACTCTCATGGAACACGTGTCTAGTGTATCTCGACGACATAATTGTGGTCGGCAGATCGTTCGAGGACCACGTGAAAAACTTGGAGGAAGTATTCCTGCGACTGAGGAACTCCGGATTGAAGCTGAGCCCTAAGAAATGCCATCTGTTCCAAAAAGAAGTACGATACCTCGGCCACGTTGTCTCTGGGGAAGGAGTAGCAGTGGATGACCAGAAGATCAAAGCTGTTAAGGATTGGCCCATCCCAAAAGACATTCACCAACTTCGAAGTTTCCTTGGTTTATGCACATACTATCGCCGATATGTGCTGGGATTCGCCAACATCGCTAAACCACTGACCAGGCTCACGGAGGGCCAAACAAAGTTCCAGTGGTCCGAAGAATGTCAAGACTCATTCAGGAAGCTGAAAGGAGCTTTGATCAACGCACCTGTACTGAGCTATCCCCTACCCAAAGGGAAATTCATTTTGGATACGGACGCCAGCAACGTGGGACTTGAGGATCCAGGAGGGACAGGAGAAGGTCATTGGTTATTTCAGCAAGACGCTTAGCAAACCAGAGCGCAATTACTGTGTCACCAGGCGAGAGCTGTTAGCTGTTGTAAAGGGAGTGGAGCACTTCTACAAGTACGTGTATGGAAGAAGATTCCGTTGAGAACTGACCATGCGGCTCTCAAATGGCCTTACAGTTCAAAAATCCTGAGGGTCAAGTAGCACGTTGGATCGAGAGACTCCAAGAATTCGATTTCGAGATCGAACATCGAGCCGGAACTAGCCATAAGAATGCAGATGCCTTGTCGCGAAGACCATGTCCAGATGATTGCTCACATTGCCGACGAGCAGAAGAGAAAGAAGCAACACTTTGTAGAACCGCGGCAATGGATGACAACTGGAATGACAGCAAGATCCAGAAAGACCAAGAGAAAGACCCCGACCTTGGCTTAGTTGTCAGCTGGAAGAAGGACAATCGAAGACCATCATGGCAGGAAGTCGCAGGTTACTCGCCGGCTGTTAAGTCCTATTGGGCACAATGGAACTCTCTTATTCTGGACAATGGGATCCTGAAACGTGTGTTGGAGGCCGATATTGGTGGGGAAGACAGACGCCAAATAATTGTTCCCAGGAACAGAAGAGAGGAAGTGCTGCGGAAATCCATGATGGAGTCGCTGAGGGACATCTGGGAGTGACGAAGACCCTGCAGAAAGTGAGGCAACGGTTTTACTGGACCAATTGTCAAGCTGACGTCCAGGACTGGTGCAGAAAGTGCGCTGTATGCGCTGCTAGCAATGGACCTCGAATACGACCCAAGGCCCCGATGCGTCAGTACAACGTAGGCAGCCCGTTCGAGAGAATCGCCATTGACATCGCCGGCCCGTTTCCCGTATCCGACCACGGGAATAAATACATCCTTGTGGCAATGGACTACTTCAGTAAGTGGGCAGAAGCCTATGCCCTGCCCAACCAGGAAGCCATCACCGTCGCCGACGTCTTGGTGAAAGAGTGGATATGTCGATTCGGTATTCCAATGGAGCTGCACTCGGATCAAGGCAGAAATTTCGAATCCAACCTGTTCCAAGAAATATGTCTCTTGCTGAACATCCGCAAGACAAGAACCACGGCCCTACATCCGCAGTCCGATGGAATGGTGGAACGGATGAACAGGACGATCAACCGCCACTTGTCCAAGGTTGTCTCTGACCATCAAAGAGACTGGGACCAGTATCTTCATTTGTTCCTGATGGCCTATCGATCCGCAGTACACGAATCAACCGGTCAAACTCCTGCTAGTATTATAATGGGCCGAGAACTACGACTGCCTTGTGACCTGAAGTTTGGGATACCGCCAGGACAAGACACTGCGGGAGAGGACTACGTCAGCAAACTTCGGCAGAGAATGGACGACATCCACGAACGAGTCCGGTTGAACATCCAGAGTGCCAGCGATAAAATGAAGAAGACCTATGACATCAAGGCCGACGCTGGAGGATTTAAGGTTGATGACCTGGTTTGGCTGTAAAACCCCAAACGTCGTCGTGGACTATCACCAAAGTTGCGGAACTCGTGGGAAGGCCCGTATAAAATCGTGAAAAGGATAAACGACCTTGTGTACCGAATCCATAAGCCACCCCGAGGGAAACCAAGGGTCGTCCATTTCAACAGGTTGGCCCTTACGCTGGAAACCATGACCAAGTTCGCACCCTCAAGCCACCGGAGGATGATATGACGTTCGAGAAGTTTATGTCCTTGTATTCAAACGGGCAGAAAGTTCTACATGGGTTACTAGAGAGGAGTCACGAGACCTTTTCGAGGTGCCTGCTGACTACGCACTAGCGCACTGTGTGGCAGAAGATCTTCGAATGTCCAGGGGCATCGCCGTAGTGTTCTCCAAGAAATTTGGTCAACTCCAAACACTGCGGGAGCAGAATCCAGAAGTTGGTGGGGTGCTACAGTTGAAGAAAGGCCAGAGAAACATCTACTACCTAGTTACCAAGAGGCATTCCCAAGATAAACCGTCCTATGAAGATGTCTGGAAGAGTCTCACCAAACTAAGAGATACTATGGTGGACCAGAATCTGGTGGATCTAGCAATTCCAAAATTGTCCTGTGGTATTGATGGGTTGGACTGGAGAGTCATAAGAAGTATGCTGGAGGCGATATTCAGATCCAGCGGCGTCAAGATTTTGGTTTGCTGTAACCCTCTTCCACGACCGATCATGAAGACCGTGGAGTGTTACTTCCATCGAACTTCACGGTGCAGATATGGGGAGTCATGCAGATATCGTCACACTCCATGGATGAAATTTCGGGACGAAATGTCTTTAAGAAGGGGGCAATGTAACGAACCTAGGCCGGACCTGTCGCCTCGCGCGTTGCCGTCGACAGCGATGAGGTCATCCCCGGAGATGTTCGAGAACAGTCCAGTCGCTCTGCCGCGGAGAGCAACGGTCGATATTGGAAACGATTGGAACATGCTGGTCGCCAACTGCCGGAATTCGAAAGATCGGGAATTCTGTGACGGAGATAAATAGGTAGCCCTCAAGATGGCACGGACAGTCTGAACGAGCCCATACGATCGAGCTATACAGTGGCGTAATATAAATTAAGTTGTAGATTTAAGTGTGAAATAAATTATTAAAACCAAGTTAAGTTTATTTACGTTACAGTAGTTATGAATCTTCAAAAAAGAAAAAGACGTGTAGGTGGCGCCCCCTACAAGTAAGAGCAATAATAACATCAGGTTCGAATTCAAACCTCAAAAAACCTCTCAATACCAATTTTCGTTTAATTAAGTTCAGTATTTCGAAAGTTATTTAAAAAAAAAAAGAAAATTAAAATAAAACTTTAACATCCTGTATCTTGGAAACGAAGCGTTTCCGGACATATATTTATTTGGACAATTCATATTAGAATATTGTGAGGAATAATCACCTCCTGAAGTTTGTCAAAGTACTTCTGACTCACCCTGTATGTATTATATTTATTTCAACTCATTGGAATCATTTGGAAATGTACTTACCAAGTAAAATATTTATCTGCAACGTCTCGAATACTTTCATTATTCAGCAGATCCACGAATTCATCAAAATCTAAAAACTCGTCACCGTTCGAATCGGCCATATTATGGAGTTTTCTGACATTTTTCTTCTTTAGGGTTCGACATCTCTCGGGATCAGAAAGTATGAAGACATCTAGTTCTTTTACAGATATATACCCATCTCGGTTCGAATCGCACTACAAAGTACCAATAATAATTTTCAGTAAGGAAAATAATCACGATAAAAAGTTTAAGTTGTCCTGAACACCGATTGGAAATTTAGAAAATTTTGACAACTCAAATGCAAGTTTTCCGCAATGCACCAATTTTTATCAGAAATGAAATTTTCTGACAAATGGACAATAAAAAAGTGTTTCCCATATGGTGCAAACTTTTTGAAACTCACTGTATATATTTATATATATATATATATATATATAATGTGACATTATACAGGGTCCTGCAACAGTGGCGCGGTGTTCCATATCTCTATTTAGGAAACAGAGAGGAATCTATATTTCTACTAGCTGACCCGACAGACGTTGTCCTGTCCAAATTTCTATGTTCCCTAAAATGTTTTTCCCGAAAACTCTCGTCCACGTAGAATTTCTTTTTTTCTATGTTTTCCTTTATGTTGTTCCATCTAGACTATGCTTTTGACTCCTTCCGCTTCCTGTTGTCCCGTTATCCCGTTTTCATGTTATCCCGTTTTTTCTTTATCCCGTTATCCCCTTATCCTGTCATCCCATTATCCCGATTTTTTGTTATCCCGTTATTCCCGTTATCCCATTTTCCTGTTATCCCGTTTTTTCTTTATCCCGTTATCCCCTTATCCTGTCATCCCGTTTTTTCGTTATCCCGTTATCCCGTTTTCCTGTTATCCCATTTTTTCATTATCCCATTATCCCGTTTTCCCCTTATCCTGTCATCCCATTTTTCCGTTTTTTCGTTATTCCGTTGTCCCGTTATCCCGTTTTCCGTTATTTATCCCGTTATTCCGTTTTCCCGTTATTCCGTTTTCCCTTTTCCCTTATCCTGTCATCTTTTATCCCGTTTTATCGTTATCCCGTTATCCCGTTTTCCTGTTATCCCGTTTTTTCTTTATCCCGTTCTCAATTTATCGTACTACAATTATTATATTCGATTGCCATCTTGCAACCCTATTGCGGATCTGTGGATAAAATAAAATAGAATAAAAATCGCGATGGAAAAATAGGGATGATCGTAGAAGGATGAAAATTTAGGGTGGTATGTATTTTTAAATGCTGTATCATAAAAAAATAAAAACAACAAATTTTATCTAAAAAATAAAAAAAAAATTAAAGGGTGGACCACCCTTAACATTTAGGGGGATGAAAAATAGATGTTATCCGATTCGCAGACCTAACCGATATGCACACAAAATTTCATGAGAATCGGTCGAGCCATTTCGGAGGAGTTTAATTACAAACACCGTTTCACGAGAATTTTATATATTAGATAATATTAATACTCTATTCTCGACAAAATAAAAAAATTATCGGTCACTCAGAGTGTTCAATTTTTTGGGGGCCCAATTTTTTTTTTAAATGGCAACCTTTTTTTCCTTTTTTTTAAAAAAAATTTTTTTAAAATTGAGGTTTTTTTTAGCCTGACAGGTTTTTTTTTTCAAATTTTTTTTTGGTCAAATATTCTACATTGGTAACTCTTTCAAACGATATACCTGAAATCGACCTGTGATATACAGGGTATGAAAAACAGCTTGCCACATATTGTAAATACAAATTTGCAGAATCTTCCTTATTTTAAATGGAACACCCTGTATATTATCGATCCATAAAAAGCGCCAACAAAGGCTCTACAAATGTCATTAAGTATTCTCTATGGTTAAGTTTACTAGTTTTTGTTAAAACAGCTGTTTTTTTCGAAAAATGGCAAGTATTCATATTTCTTCGCTATAATCTGAATGAACGAGTTTTTTCAAAGCAAAATCATTTGAAGACTGATAAGAATATACGAAAGATATCTTGTTTCAATTATGTACATTACAAGGTGTCCAAACAAATATCTTTTTATGAAAGAAATTATTTTTTTCATTGGATGCAGAATTTTACACATAAATCGTGCAATATCAAACCAAACACGATTAAATGAAAAAACATTATGAATATTACTAATTTTTTTTTCATGTTATGGTGTATATTCATGAATTAAAGTCAGAGCTTAAGTTCTAGATATTTAAATTGTCAACTGGCAAACTACAAAAGGGAAAGTTTAATGAAGGTTGATAATGAAACTTTTATAAAATATGTTCAACATGTCTTCCATTTTCTTGAATGCAGAGCTGGACTCTATGTTTGAAAGACTGTTCTACCCTGCGCAAGACAGCTGGTGTAATGCTGCGAAAAGCATTCGTTATTCTAAGTCGCATATTTTCGGAAGAAGTAGGTGGCTCGACAAAAACCATATTTTTTATGTATCCCTATAAGAAAAAATCCAGTTTTGTTAAATCTGGTGATCTAGCGGGCTACTTGACAGGCCCATTCCGTCCTATCCATTTATTGGGAAATACTTCATTTAAATGATCTCTCACTTCTGCCGAATAGTGAGCAGGAGCGCCATCATGTTGTAACCACATTCTATTGCGAAGGTCAAGAAGGACAAACCTGGTAAATCATTTCGTAAGAAATTGAGATACCTACATTGTTCCATTCAGATGTCCCTCAAAAAAGTATGGACCAATTACATATTCTCCAATGATGCCTCCCCAGACATTTATCGACCACCTATGTTGATAATCCACCTGTCGTCGCAATAAGTAGGGATTTTCTGTCGAATACTAATGGTAATTATGCTGATTCACAAATCCATCCATTTCTCCCATAGCCCAATTGCAAAATCTCACTCTTTTCTCAAAATCGGCATACAGTAGTTCTTGATATAATTGAACGTGGTATGGATGAAAGCTATGTTTCTTCAAAATTCGTTGCACTGATCTCTCACTTATATCCACTATTTCACCAATTTGTGGATCTTCTTCAACAGCAAGAAGAACTTGCAATTCATTATTTTCATTAGTAGCTGGCTTGATGCGCTCATGTTTAGAATAATTGATACTTCCAGTTTCAACAAATCGTTTCAGGACCTTTCGGAAAGATCTTTCATCAGGATGCCTTCTATCTGGATACCGTTGAGAATAAATTCTACTTGCCAATAAACAATTCCTGTCTGATTCACCTAATATGAAAATCATATCAATCAAATAACTTTTTGAAAACAACATTCTGATGAAATTATATCGAAAGTTCAACTTCACGATTCACTAAAGATTTCAATACTTATTTGCAGGCAAATATTTTGATCTGTCATTTGCCAGACTACTTGATTTCCAATAAATATTTTATTCGCTGAAAGGTTGTTTTAGACCGAAAGAATATGGCACACATTTCGAGATTATTGAAATTATTGTAAATATTCAAGAACGTACATTTTGTGGTGTAATTTACAACTTGTTTATCTAGCAACTGGTAATGAATGTGTTACAAACATAACATAATCTCGATCACAGTCGTCAAATATGGATTTCACAGTAAAAAAATCATTGATATTATGGCGATGAAAATAACTGTAATTTTTCGAAAAACAAAATTTTTTTAAGAAAAACTCTAGAACACCTTATAATGTACATAATTTAAACAAGATATCTTTTGTATATTCTATCAGTCGTTAAATGGATTTTGCTTTGAAAAAAGTCGTTCATTGAGATTATAGCGAAAAAATATGAATACCTACTTGTAATTTTTCGAAAAAATAGCTGTTTTAAGAAAACCTACTAAACTTAACCATAGAGAATACTTGATGACATTTGTAGAGCCTTTGTTGGCGCTTCTTATGGATTGATAATATACAGGGTGTTCCATTGAAAATAAGGAAGATTCTGCAAATTTTTATTTACAATATGTGGCAAGCTGTTTTTCATACCCTGTATATCACAGGTCGATTTCAGATATATCATTTGAGAGAGTTACCAATGTAGAATATTTGACCAGAAAAAAAAAATTCAATTGGACTTGGCACAACTTTATAATTTCAAATATTCTGAGTGACGAATATTGGAAAAAAAAACCTGTCATGCTAGAAATCTCTTAAACCGTCGATATTTTCGAGGTGATGATATACATAAAGTATCTTTTATTTTCTATGTAGAAACCGAAAAAGCGATAAAAAATTTAGGTTGCCATTTAAAAAAACACAATTGGGATCCGCCCAGAAAAAATTGAACACCCTGTGTGACCGACAATTTTTTTATTTTGTCGAGCTCGAGCAATAAGGTAATATTATAGAAATATAGATTCCTATCTGGTTCCTAAATATAGATATGGAACACCGCGCCACTGTTGCAGGACCCTGTATAAATCATTATTTCTAGTAATTGAAAATGGTAATTCAACAAATTTAAATTTCCTAGAAAACGGTTAGATTTTAGAATGATTGAATTAATAATGATCAATGATTTGCTTCATCTACCTTGTTATACAATATGTATATTTTGCATAAACTTCCTGTCACGCCACAATTTGGAATATCCTGTATCTAATTAATGTCTTGATTTTCAATAAGAGAAGGCCGTTGTAATCCCTCAGCATAGATTGATATTCCATGAAAAGAACATGTGAATTCATAAAATCTATTATCTAAGATCCCTGTCGATATTTACTGCTTGAAAAGCAGATCACACCATATAAAACTGAATCCTGCATGACAATCATAATATGACACATCTATCGATAATAAATAATATGTAAATGCTACACTTCACTGATTTTTAAATTAAATGAAAACATTGAAACGTAAAAATGATGTTTTTTGTTGAATACCTACCTACTTATTTACATCAAATCTACTTATACAAGTCACGCATAGTTTGATTAAAATAATGAAGAGATTACTATCATCATGCCACAGTGTTTGGAGATGATAATTTCAACAGTGCTTGTAGATAACAATTGATTACCTGATCAAAAATATAACGATATAGCTCACTGTCTTGTCCCGTTTCTCGAAGAGCAATGTTTTCTTCACGTGGGCGTGCCATTTTCTTCTATCCCTTTGCACTATTGAAACGAAACTAGATTGGATCTCCCCATTTTTCAGCAAATTTTCGAAGATAAGATATGACCCCCATGATTCATCGATAGATAAAGGTGTTCATCGGTATTTGTGATTGTCACATGGATAAGCAATAATTCTATAGAAACGCAATGAACACTCATAATGGCATAAACTTATTTTTTCAATGTTTTCGTTATCATGGTCGAAGGCATCAATTTTCTTGAAATCCATCATTCTCTCCATAAAAATACAATTTCACTGATCTAAAAACGATTATATTCAGATATGTATCAAAATAGCGTCGTGCATAGACCTACAGAAAAATTCATAACTTCAGAATTATTCAAGATAACTTAACCAACTTTTTTCCAGTCGATTCCTTAGGCTTTAACGCATGTTTTGAGATGCAGGCGAACTCGGAGTCGATGTCCCATCGCCTACTACGATTTTTTGAAAATGACAAATTACAAATGGCATTGGGTTTATGGGGTCTACTTTGTAAAGTTGCAAAATAAGAAATTTTGATGGTTTTTTTCGAAAAAAAAGCTCAGAGGACGAAGTTCCTCACGCTTTTTTTTTTCACTTTCGATACTCTTTTTGACGCTGAGCATATGATTTCGCTATTGCCTCTCTGTAACGTATATAAATAGTAAACACTCGAATCACTATTATTATTCCACAACGCTCATGTGCTACAAATTCACGAATAATTTCAAAGACCAAACGGAGCTGCCTTAAATCGATGGACTACTAAGCCAAAGGTCCGGGGTTCAATCCTCAACATTATTTTTTTATCAATATTTTTCCAAGTTGACGTTTTCTATTCCATCACATTTAATTGTCATTATACCATGCAATAATTGCAATACTATACCTATATATCCTTTTTTCTACACCCATACTATAATAATACACTTATATGCCCATAATCCGTTTCATAATGAGATCCATTATGATACAGATTTTTCATAACGATACAGATTTTTAATCAATAGAAACCCATAATTTTTCAATCAATCATGCTGTTCATTTGACGTTTGTCCTAGATTCCTATCTAATTGTTTTATTTGTCAAAATCAGTAGGTATTAAATTTTCGTAGAATATAGCTAAACTTCGATAATTATATTATCAAAATGTCTATCAGCGATATAGAAGAATTACCATCGACTCCCCCACACATATCGGAGAAAGCAGAAAATGCAGTACAAAATATTTTACCCCAAAAATCTAAGAAAGTGTCGAAAAACTATATCAACGGTTTATGGACTGGAGAAATACAAATAATATTTCGACATTCTCCGAAAATGTTTTGATTGCTTATTTTCAAGAATTGATGGAAACTATGAAATAATCTAGTACATGGACACATTATTCAATAATAAAATCGTTGGTAAATATCAACCATAATATAATTCATTTCATTCATTCATTTCTAAATATAAGAAGCTACAAGCTTTAATAAAGCGAAAGTCCGAAGGATATATTGGAAAAAAATCAAAAATATTTTCACCTGAACAAATAAAAACGTTTATCGACGAAGCACCCGATGAAAAGTTTTTATTTATATAAAAACTTTTTAACAAAAAATTAAACCGACGAAATACGGAACTGAAAAGTAAAAAATAAAAACTTTTTAACAAAAAATTAAACCGACGAAAAAATCAACTGAAAAGCAAAAAATAAAATAAACCTTTTTAGTCTAAATGATAATTGAGCTCCTAAACTAATGTAAGTAACTGATTTTGAGTCGGCGCCAACCAAACAAACAATTATCGAAGGTCATTATCTATGAAAGAAGTCATCAAAACGCAGCCGTGCATCTCGCTGCCATCATTTTACGCTTCACCTAATTCAATTGCTAGTTTGTTTGGCGCCGACTCAAAATCAGTTACTTACATTAGTTTAGGAGCTCAATTATCATTAGACTAAAAGGTTTATTTTATTTCTTCCAAAATACTTACTTACCCACCTTACTTCAACTATTACCAGTTAAATAATATGATTATCTACTTTTACTATTTGTTGTAATATAAATTATTTTCGTTGTTCTGGTTAGTTTATTTCATTACTTTGTATATCATTCCATCCTCTCATAAAATATACTGATTTTGACGGAACAAGAATAATGTCAGTAGCGATCTGTCATTGTCAACTACGTATGTGTGTGCTAATGTTCACTAGTGAAAAATCAATTATCCTCTATTTTTCTACCCGTAAGGGTGGCTAATTCCTTTCGAAATCCAAATATAAGGTATACCCTATCTATTAAAAAAAGAATCATCCAAATCGAAGAACCCAGTACAAAGTTATGCCTGATAGAATCGGTTAATGGACCAGAATTCAGAGGGTGAGTGATCAATATCCTTCATTTCGCTACCCATAGGGGTGGATTTCATCTTTTAAATTCAAATGGGACCAAAGTCGAAGTACACCCTATCCACTGAAAAAAGAATTATCGGAATCGGACGCCTCAGTAAAATGTTATGCGTGATCATACATACAAAAATATGATGGAAAACATAAAATATACGGGTCGAATAGAGAACCTCCTCCTTTTTGGTTTCGTCGGATAAAAAGTAAGTATCTACCTACTATTGCATTTTTTTAAATTTTGTCATGATTACATTTTCCATTCGACTCATGCATGATATATTTCATTAATGTCGAGAAAACTTAAGTTAACTCGTGGCCAAGCGGGCTAAGGCGCTAGATATAGACTACAGTATGAGACGCGGGCTCGAAGCTAGCCTAGGTCATCCTGCTTTTTATTTCATTTTTTCTTTTTTTTTCTTTTCTTTATTTCTTATTGTTGTATTTTTTTAATTTATCTTTTTGTTTTAGGTAGCAATGATTTTTGGAATAAAGGGAGCATGTCGAAGACATGAACTACATGACCTAAAATGTCAAAATGTCAAAGATATGAATGGAATCTTAATTGTTAATGTGGTAGAAACTAAAACAAAGTACAACGAACATTTACAATTACCGGCAAATACTACGAAATTAGTAAAAAATATATGAATCTACGGCCGAAAATTTGCCCCACCCCTTCTTTTTTCGTTAATTATTTTAATGGAAAATGCACAATTCAAAACATTGGTATTAATAGATTTGGTAATTTAGGGAAGCAAATAGCAACATATTTAAATCTGCCTGATCCGAATTTATATACAGGGCATTGTTTTCGAAGGACATCTGCAACCGTATTAGCTGCCGGTGGTGATATTACTGCATTAAAACGTCATGGTGGCTGGAAATCCAATTCAGTGGCGGAAGGCTACATTGAAAATTCGGTTCAGAATAAAATCAGCATTTCCAATACAATATTGAACTCTATTGAGACTAGCAATAAAGAAATAAATGTAAATATTCCTTCCACTTCCAGATCAGTGGGACCTGGAATAAACTTTTCAAACTGCACAATAGATAATCTTAATATTTTTAAGAAATCAGATTAATTACAATTATTATGTTCAGTATAAATATTAATATAATGTTTATAGTTTTCCTATATCCATGGTAATACCCGAGGTAATACCATTAATTACAATTTTGTTAATTTTTTATAGAAATACGAGTAATTTGTTATTTTAACAAATATAAATATAATATTTATAGTTCTTCATTATTTATCGGGTGTAGAAAAAATAGCGTATGCAACTCTCATGTAATGGTTATTAATACACTCGCATAAACCATACGAAACTCGCCTTCGGCTCGTTTCGTATCCCGGTTAATGCTCGTGTATTAATAACCATCATTACATGATTGTTGCATAATATTGTAACGAACCTAGGCCGGACCTGTCGCCTAACGCGTTGCCATCGACAGCGATGAGATCATCCCCGGAGATATTCGAGAACCATCCAGTCGCTCTTCCGCGGAAAACAACGGTCAATATTGGAAACAATTGGAACATGCCGTCGCCAACTGCCGGAATTCGAAAGATCGGGAATTCTGTGACGGAGATAAATAGGTAGCCCTCAAGATGGCACGGACAGTCTGAACGAGCCCATACGATCGAGCTATACAGTGGAGTAGTAATATAAATTAAGTTGTAGATTAAGTGTGAAATAAATGAGTAGAACCAACTTAAGTTTATTTACGTTACAATTGGTGTCGGAAGTGAGATTTTGAAAATAAACGAGTGATCGTGGAGTGGATAGTCAGAAAAATAAATTGATAGACCTTTTTGTACGCCCAAAATAGACAGTGGCCCGGTTTTCGCGAAGTGGACAATTGTGCGTGGGAATATAAACTGCTACACTGTTCGCGTGAAACAGACAATAGACTGGTGGCCCGTGGAAAAGAATTCGCGAAGTGAATTTTTAACAAACTGATAAACTTTTCGTGTAAAACAGACTGGTACCTCGTCAAAGACAAAATGTGTTCAAGAAAAGTGCGCCTTGCGGATTTGAAGGTAGCGGAATTGAAACAGGAATTGGAGGAAAGGGAACTGGAAACAACAGGTAAAAAGCAAGTACTCCAGGAAAGACTTGCAGAAGGACTTGTACAAGAAGGTGAGGACCCCGAAACATTTTTATTCGAAGTTCCCGGAGGTGATTTAAGTTTGGTAATGAATAAACTCGAAGAAACTACTAAATCCGTGAAAGAAGAACTGCAACAAAATTCAAGAAGCTTGGAAGAAAATGCTAGAAATCTGGAAGAGAAGCTTGAAGAAAATTCTAGAAATCTGGAAGAGAAGCTTCTAGAAAATTCAAGAAGCTTGGAAGAAAATGCTAGAAATCTGAAAGAGAAGCTTGAAGAAAATTCTAGAAATCTGGAAGAGAAGCTTCAAGAAAATTCTAGAAATCTGGAAGAGAAGCTTCTAGAAAATTCAAGAAGCCTGGAAGAGAAGTTCCTGGAAAACACAAGGCCTAAAAAAAGAATTGTGTGGTGTGGCTAATTTTCTAGAAGAAAGAATGGGAACCGTTGAGACAGAGATAGATAAAATTAGGGAGCAAATGAACACGGAGGTAGATAAAATCAAAGATGGGGTCGAGGCAGAGATGGACAAGATGAAGGAAATAATCAGCGATGAAATCAAAGACGGAATCGAGGCAGAAATGGACAAAATAAAGGAAACGATCAGTAAGCTGGAAAAACAAATTAATAGTGCGTCCTCCACAGAGATGGTTAACGAAAATGCAATGCTGGACTTGAGTTTGAACGTGGATAAAGTTCAAGAGGGTATAAAAGATGTCAAGGTCATTTCAGAAATAGGGAAGCTTTCCATGAAGCCGCCTCAGTTCGACGGAAAAACTCCATGGGCAAATTACCGCCGGCAGTTTGAAGCAGCGGCCAAAGCAAACGGATGGAATGCAGGGGAAAGAGCTGTAGCACTGACACTTGCATTACGTGGAGAAGCGACAAATATTCTACAAACTCTCACCGCCCAAGAACAGGAGGACTATGATCAGCTGATTAAACATCTAGAATTACGATATGGCCACGCCCATTTGGAACACGTATACCACTCCCAACTGAAAAATCGCTGCCAGAAATCGGGCGAATCCTTACAAGAATTCGAAGCTGACATTGCACGCTTGGTTCGTCTCGCATATCCAGCCACACCGGAGAATGTAATGGAGCGATTAGCGGTTCAGGCATTCTTGGATGGACTCCGTGACCAAGAAACCAGACAAGCGTTGACATTAGCTCGTCCAACACATCTCGTAGACGCACTGGCACGCGCTTTGGAATTCGAAGCAGCAAAACAATGCTGCAAAACCCAAAGTAAAGTTCAAACGATTGAGGAAGACTCACCGGAGCCTGCTAACTTGGAAGCTGCCATAAGAAAAGTGATGAAGGAAGTGTTGCCTGAGAAAAGACAGATAAGATGCCGGAATTGTGGCAAAATTGGACATGTGCGTAGCAAATGTCCAACATTCATCGACTCCGATGCAGGAAAACTAAAAAAGGTCGACGAGAAGGGGCAATCGTCGGCATGTGTCCGGCAAGCCCCGGTTAACAACGCATATGTCGCTATCCTTCAACGACAGAACAAAGGTGTCTTCGTAGACGGTCTCATCAATAACGAGCCTTGCACCATGCTGCTAGATACAGGTGCGACTAGGACAATTCTCGGGCCTTCCTTTGCCAGAACACCGGAACGGATTGAACCGACAACTTGGAAGCTACGCACAGCAACAGGGGAGCCAGCTACTGTATATGGCGAGCTACCGATTGAAATAATTTTGGGCAGCACTAAAGTGAAACATCAGGCACTTGTAGCGGACATCGAAGACGATGCAATCATCGGAATGGACATCATGAATTCCAGAGGGTTTGAATTGGATTTCAAAGACGGCGTCCTACGTGTCAACGGAGAAGAGCTGGTGCTTCATGGGAGAAGTGAGGGGTTGATCCGTGTGTTGTTGGCTGAAGATGTAAGCGTACCTGAGAGGGCTGAAACCATTCTGGAGGCTCGCCTGGACGGGAGTACGAGCAGTGGAAACGTGGTGATGTTCGAGCCCAAACTTCATGATGAGAAAATTGGACGAGGATTGCACTAGGCTCCAGTTTCCTCAGTGATCCGTTGCACTAGGGAAGACCTTGTTGCGTGCTGACAAATTTGTGCCCGTAAGGGTCATGAATGTCAATTATTTTCCAGTGACCTTGAAGAAAGGAACAATATTGGGGCACTGCTCGCCAGTTTCCTCAGTGATCCGGAGTGTACGAGGTACGATTAGCCAACCCAACAACTTGCCCACAGAACTAGAAAAATTAGTTGCCATCTCTTCCAAAGATATAAAACCAGCTCAACAGCCCAAACTAAGAGATTCAGTTAAGAAGTACCAAGACATCTTCGATACCGGACAAGGAAAAGGAGGTCGAACTAATGTGGTCCAGCACAAGATTGATACTGGGGGTGCCCGACCGATCCGGCAATCAGCAAGAAGACTTCCTCTTGCCAAGAAGGAAGAGGCTGACAAAATAGTCAGCGATATGGGAAAAGAAGGAGTTATCGAACCATCTGACAGTCCCTGGTCCTCTCCAGTCGTACTGGTGAAGAAAAAGGATGGATCGACACGCTTTTGTAGACTATCGCCAACTTAATAATGTCACGAAGAAGGACAGTTACCCTCTCCCGAGAATAGATGACACCCTAGACACGTTGGCTGGTTCCACGATTTTCTCGACCCTTGATCTGAAGAGTGGATACTGGCAAGTAGAACTGGCTCAGGAAGATCGAGAAAAGACTGCTTTACCATCGGCTCAGGATTGTGGCAGTTCACCGTTATGCCATTCGGGCTCTGTAATGCTCCCGCCACATTCGAAAGATTGATGGAAACAGTACTGAAGGGACTCTCATGGAACACGTGTCTAGTGTATCTCGACGACATAATTGTGGTTGCAGATCTTTGAGGACACGTGAAACTGGAGGAGTATTCCTGCGACTGAGAACTCGGATTGAAACTGAGCCCTAAGAAATGCCATCTGTTCCAAAAAAAAGTACGATACCTCGGCCACGTTGTCTCTGGGGAAGGAGTAGCAGTGGACGACCAGAAGATCAAAGCTGTTAAGGATTGGCCCATCCCAAAAGACATTCACCAACTTCGAAGTTTCCTTGGTTTATGCACATACTATCGCCGATATGTGCTGGGATTCGCCAACATCGCTAAACCACTGACCAAGCTCACGGAAGGCCAAACAAAGTTCCAGTGGTCCGAAGAATGTCAAGACTCATTCAGGAAGCTGAAAGGAGCTTTGATCAACGCACCTATACTGAGCTATCCCCTACCCAAAGGGAAATTCATTTTGGATACGGACGCCAGCAACGTGGGACTTGGAGCTGTCCTATCTCAGATCCAGGAGGGACAGGAGAAGGTCATTGGTTATTTCAGCAAGACGCTTAGCAAACCAGAGCGCAATTACTGTGTCACCAGGCGAGAGCTGTTAGCTGTTGTAAAGGGAGTGGAACACTTCTACAAGTACGTGTATGGAAGAAGATTCCTGTTGAGAACTGACCATGCAGCTCTCAAATGGCTCTTACAGTTCAAAAATCCTGAGGGTCAAGTAGCACGTTGGATCGAGAGACTCCAAGAATTCGATTTCGAGATCGAACATCGAGCCGGAACTAGCCATAAGAATGCAGATGCCTTGTCGCGAAGACCATGTCCAGATGATTGCTCACATTGCCGACGAGCAGAAGAGAAAGAAGCAACACTTTGTAGAACCGCGGCAATGGATGACAACTGGAATGACAGCAAGATCCAGAAAGACCAAGAGAGAGACCCCGACCTTGGCTTAGTCGTCAGCTGGAAGAAGGGCAATCGAAGACCATCATGGCAGGAAGTCGCAGGTTACTCGCCGGCTGTTAAGTCCTATTGGGCACAATGGAACTCTCTTATTCTGGACAATGGGATCCTGAAACGTGTGCTGGAGGCCGATATTGGTGGGGAAGACAGACGCCAAATAATTGTTCCCAGGAACAGAAGAGAGGAAGTGCTGCGGAAATCCATGCAGTAGGAGTCGCTGGAGGACATCTGGGAGTGACGAAGACCCTGCAGAAAGTGAGGCAACGGTTTTACTGGGCCAATTGTCAAGCTGACGTCCAGGACTGGTGCAGAAAGTGCGCTGTATGCGCTGCTAGCAATGGACCTCGAATACGACCCAAGGCCCCGATGCGTCAGTACAACGTAGGCAGCCCGTTCGAGAGAATCGCCATTGACATCGCCGGCCCGTTTCCCGTATCCGACCACGGGAATAAATACATCCTTGTGGCAATGGACTACTTCAGTAAGTGGGCGGAGGCCTATGCCCTGCCCAACCAGGAAGCCATCACCGTCGCCGACGTCTTGGTGAAAGAGTGGATATGTCGATTCGGTATTCCGATGGAGCTGCACTCGGATCAAGGCAGAAATTTCGAATCCAACCTTTTCCAAGAAATATGTCTACTGCTGAACATCCGCAAGACAAGAACCACGGCCCTACATCCGCAGTCCGATGGAATGGTGGAACGGATGAACAGGACGATCAACCGCCACTTGTCCAAGGTTGTCTCTGACCATCAAAGAGACTGGGACCAGTATCTTCATTTGTTTCTGATGGCCTATCGATCCGCAGTACACGAGTCAACCGGTCAAACTCCTGCTAGTATTATAATGGGCCGAGAACTGCGACTGCTGGAGGATTTAAGGTTGATGACCTGGTTTGGCTGTACAACCCCAAACGTCGTCGTGGACTATCACCAAAGTTGCGGAACTCGTGGGAAGGCCCGTATAAAATCGTGAAAAGGATAAACGACCTTGTGTACCGAATCCATAAGCCACCCCGAGGGAAACCAAGGGTCGTCCATTTCAACAGGTTGGCCCCTTACGCTGGAAACCATGACCAAGTTCGCACCCTCAAGCCACCGGAGGATGATATGACGTTCGAGAAGTTTATGTCCTTGTATTCAAACGGGCAGAAAGTTCTACATGGGGTTACTAGAGAGGAGTCACGAGACCTTTTCGAGGTGCCTGCTGACTACGCACTAGCGCACTGTGTGGCAGAAGATCTTCGAATGTCCAGGGGCATCGCCGTAGTGTTTCCAAGAAATTTGGTCAACTCCAAACACTGCGGGAGCAGAATCCAGAAGTTGGTGGGGTGCTACAGTTGAAGAAAGGCCAGAGAAACATCTACTACCTAGTTACCAAGAGGCATTCCCAAGATAAACCGTCCTATGAAGATGTCTGGAAGAGTCTCACCAAACTAAGAGATACTATGGTGGACCAGAATCTGGTGGATCTAGCAATTCCAAAATTATCCTGTGGTATTGATGGGTTGGACTGGAGAGTCATAAGAAGTATGCTGGAGGCGATATTCAGATCCAGCGGCGTCAAGATTTAGGTTTGCTGTAACCCTCTTCCACGACCGATCCTGAAGACCGTGGAGTGTTACTTCCATCGAACTTCACGGTGCAGATATGGGGAGTCATGCAGATATCGTCACACTCCAAGGATGAAATTTCGGGACGAAATGTCTTTAAGAAGGGGGCAATGTAACGAACCTAGGCCGGACCTGTCGCCTAACGCGTTGCCATCGACAGCGATGAGATCATCCCCGGAGATATTCGAGAACCATCCAGTCGCTCTTCCGCGGAAAACAACGGTCAATATTGGAAACAATTGGAACATGCCGTCGCCAACTGCCGGAATTCGAAAGATCGGGAATTCTGTGACGGAGATAAATAGGTAGCCCTCAAGATGGCACGGACAGTCTGAACGAGCCCATACGATCGAGCTATACAGTGGAGTAGTAATATAAATTAAGTTGTAGATTAAGTGTGAAATAAATTAGTAGAACCAAGTTAAGTTCATTTACGTTACAATATACTATTACTACACCGAATGGTCAAATTGTAACATGCCGGGAATTTTAAAATGAAAGCAGAAAATGAGTGGATAGGTCATTTGGACATTGGTTTTTATTATAATGAATAATATTGGTTTCATGTGCTTATGAAAATATAACAATATTGTTTCTGTCCTGTGTAAAATAGGAAATATTGGTATTAAAATGAAGGAATACAGAATGAAATAAAAGTTGAAAGTGAGGGGTCGAAAAATATAAATATTGTATAAGATTTAATTCACATGAAATTTTTTACTTTCTGTAGTGTGAAAAGGTCGTTATTAAAAAAAAATTGTTGAGAACCATCATGAAACTGGACAATAAATGTATATTCAATATCTGGAATGAACATCTCAAGGCAAACTATGTTATGTATAGAAAGAACATCCACACGTTAACATTTTTTTTTACTTTTCAGTAGGCATACAAAGAAATACAACAGAAGAACAAATACAATACTTCCAACATCCTTTAAAGTCCTCTTTGGGAAGTGAATATTGCGTCTCAAAAAAACATCCTCATGCCTACATTTTCAAAACATCCCAGGGATGTTTGTACTCTCTGGGAAACTGCTCTACCATAGCTACGCCACTGCAATATATTAATCAGTGTAGGATACTGCTTCGAAAAAAATCATAATGCATCAAAGGACCTTCAAATGAAATGAAACAAGCAATTGAGTTCCTCCACAAAAAATTACTTTCAGATAACAAATAGTTACCTTGTTTTTTGATAATAAACACGATTCGCTTCATGATTGTTCAACACACTACCACGGTTTTTAATCGATCAATTCTTTGTAAGAATTGCAGCAACACTGATAAATGATTACCTGGAAACGTGACATTTTAAAAAGTTTTTACGCCTACTTAATTTTTTTAGAGTCACTTTTAATATTGCATCTAGGTGGCCATAATCGGACGTAAACTAATCTGAGGACCTCAGGTGATGGTAGAAAATTACAATCGCAAAGTTTTAGTGACTAGCATGATAGATAGGTATAAGACAAATTGGCAAAATTACATTTTCGTGTCTTAACTATTATTTTTCAAATGGCGACCATTTTTTGGCAAGCACTTTCCGAAAAAAAGATTTTTTGGCGAATCTAACCATACTAATTTATCTGCGATTGGATTAAAAATAAGAACATAAATTAAATATTACTAAGGAAAATACTGGATAGTAATTTATTTACTTTTGTCAAGTATGCCATGGATAAAATAGTTTTCTCTCTAAAACAATTTTAGCCTGTTCCGTGTGTTTGGCTTCTCGCGGTTTGCTCCTGCCTGTGAGTTACGGACCTTGCTTCTCCCTGATTGAAGATATATGTATTGGTGGTAGACGTGAGTAGAGCCTCCAAGGCTAACAACCCATAATTGTGTACGGCTCGATGGAGTGGTGGACACGCTATGTACATTCACAAAATCGGAATCATTGTAACTTCCTCTCCCTTTCATGCACATATAATATGAGCCGTCTAACTGCAAACCCCGCCAAGTGCACAAAAAATAAAAATTGAGATGGCGCTGTCATTCGATAAAGAATATTAATATCTTCATTCTGATAAAATATTATTGCTCAAAACCCGCCAGTTGAAGTATTATCGCGCATCTACAAATCAGTTTACTTTCAATCCATCGCCAACTGCGGACTTGTTTATGTGCAAAAACCTCCAAGTGCGTATGACCAATAGGAAAGCCATATTTCTGTTGAGCGACCACGTGTTTTGGTGTACAGCTCCGGCATTTCAATTATACCTTGTCGTTATAAAGCATACTGGTGTGAAAAGTAATAGTGATTAGTGTTGTTTATTAAAATATTCTGTGAATGATTCAATTATGAGTGAAATTAAGGTTACAAAAACTCTTCCAGAGCATAGTCGAAAAAGGGTAGTGCAATCAAATAAACATAAACGCACAATTTCTAAGCAAAACAGGTGAGTTTTCTGTAGTTTTTACGAGACAAACAATACTGATTTTTGTCTTTCGTAGATATTCTGCAAACTTTACCTAAATATCCCACCTGCAGAAAGGGAAAAATAAACGGTTCCATGAATTATTTTACAACAACAAAGATAAAGTAGCACAAGACACGTTAATTTACAAGTGCTGTTATGCACTAAAGCCAAAAAGGTCACGTTTGGCAATAAACGCAAGAGGTAAAAAAAGTGTCTCTATACTGTATCATGTTGTAAAAAACAAACAACTGGTTCGGGTCTGTAGAAATGCTTTTCTTGAACTTAAAAAAAGATAGAGTTCAACGGATTGTTAAAAAATGCGAAAATGTTCCGAAGGAAAATAGAGGTGGCGATAGAGTTGGCTTAAAGAATGAAGAAAAGAAGCGCGCGATATCCCATTACATAGAAAGTTTAAAATGTACGGAGTCTCATTATTGCAGAAGTCGCACCAATGCCAGAATTTACCTAAGTTGTACTCTGAATATCAGAAAACTGTATAAACTATACAATACATCTGCAGAAGATCATCTCAAAATTAAGGAGTCCTATTTTAGAAAATTCGTGAACAGGAACTACAACCTTGGATTTGGAACTCCAAAGACTGATGTTTGCTCTGTTTGTTTAAACTTCAAAGAAGAAATCAAAAAAGAGAAAGATGAAACTTTGACAACCAACTTAATAACAAAACAAAGAGTTCATAAACTGAAAGCCAATGCTTTTTTTGCAATGCTCAAGGAAGAAAAAGATAATGTTATAAATTATTCCTTTGATTGCCAGAAAAATTTGGCGTTACCCCGACTTCCAGATTCCTCGGCATATTTTTCTCAGCAATATAATCTGTATAATTTTACTATCGTGAAAGGTTCTTCAAAATCGCAGTTACGTTCATACAATGTAACATCATACCTATGGACAGACGTGGATCTTCCAAAAAACTCGAGTATAATTGCCTCCGCCTTGTTTGATTTTTAAAGAAGAGAAGACTTTCCTGCATCGAAAGATACAATTCGTTTGTTCGCCGATGGTTGCGGCGGACAGAATAAAAATTCTATTGTTTTAACAATGCTTTTATTTTGGCTTGTGAAATATGCTCCGGCCCATGTAAAAACAATTGAATTCGTCTTTCCTATTGTAGGCCACTCTTTTATGCCTCCTGACCGGGTGTTTGGTTTAATTGAACGTGAGATTAAAAAAAATACATGTATCTGTGAACCCAGAGAATACCACCGCATTATAGAACAACAGTCAACACTGAGCGTTTTGGGAAAAGACTGGCATGCCTATGATTGGAAAGCGGCTACTCAGGATATTATCAAACTGCCAGGAAACTGGCATTTTCAATTCAACCCATCAAAAAGATTTTTGCTAACAAGAGGCAATCAGGATCTAGCTTTAATTCAAGGAGAAGCACACTATCGCACCAATGTGGGAATGGCTAGAAGTGTTTGCAAAAAAGGCAAAAGAATATTGTCTATTGCACCGAACAAACTAGTGCCTGGACGTACTGTTAATAACGAGAAAAAAAAATCCATTGACAATTTATTAATCAAGCATTTTGGACCTGATTGGAAATCTTTGCAAAATCTGAAATTTTATAAGGATGCAATGGAGAACCAGAACGTTCAAGATTCACCCAGCTCTTCTACAATGACAGAAGAATTCACCTGCGACCAAAACCCTGAAGATGACACAAGATTTGTTTAATTAATTTTTGTTGGTGTTTATTCCTGGTATTGAAGAAAAAATTATTTTAATTTATGTGTTTGTTTCATTTAAGAACGATCAAGCTTGTTTATCTATTTGTTTTGCTTAAGAATATTGAGTTAATTTTGATTGTACTTGTACCTACTTGTCTGAATAAAGTTTATGAAAGATTAACCAAAAGTAAAGAGTCTAAGTTTAAAAGGATCTATGCCACCACTTTTTAATATTTTGAATGGTGTTATTGAAATCTTTTCAGAGTTGAAACTCTTCAATAAAATTTATTCAAAACACTTAATTTTGGCTGCAAAACCCGCCATTTTTCACGTTAATTTTCAAACTCCGCCAAGTGCATTTTATATTTTCCATTTTACTGTGCTATAATCCTCCTTGTTATATAAGATGAAAGATGGTGTTTAAGAAACAGTATCTACATCCACTAAATAAAAAAGTATATTCATTTTATCGATAGTATCAAGCAAAACAGTTTTTCGCGTTTTTCTTGAAACTACATAGTGTGCACTTGGCGGGGTTTGCATTTAGATGACTCATATGATGAATGTGGAAAATGTCTAGCGTGAATTAGCCGGGGAAGTAGTTGTTTTTCTGATAGATATTACAAAAAATAAGTTTATTTTTGGAACGAAGTTCCTTTTCGAGGTAGGTGTTGACTGATAGAAATCGTCACGTAAGAAAAAAGTGTTATGCCCCCTCCATGCGACTTTCTCTCTCTCTTTATATTTGCCTCTTTCTATTATATACGAGTCTGTGTGACAGGCGTCTAGCCCTTGCTCATACGATTCCGAAGGTGTACGAAACCATCCGAACTGATGTTCTGCTTGCGGGAAATTTAAAATGAGCGGTAGGATATCTATGCGAATGCAAGTCGCATATTATCGTTGAGTGGTAATACGTGGAAGATATTTTTGTTTCTTTTCTATATAACGTCTCTTCACAATGGCCATTTGAAATTTTAGAAAAGTCATCTTTAGCTCCCTATATAATCTAAACTGTTGAATTTAGAGCGGTGGTGCAATGGAGACATCTATCAGTATCACGAGTTCTGCAATATGTTGACGACATATCGAATGCTTTCGAGACTACGGGTGAATTACATTCAATTTACACGGACTTCTCAATGGCATTCGATAGGGTAAATCATAGGGCTTTAGTTTACAAACTGAAGATGTTCGGTATTGAGGGAAGCCTCCTAGCTTGGATTGAAAGCTATCTTGAGAACCGACGTCAGACTGTTCGTATAGCCAATTATAAATCTTATGATATCAACGTTACCTCCGGGGTACCCCAAGGCTCTCACATGGGTCCTTTACTGTTCAACGTATTTGTAAACGATATCAAGTCCTGTTTCCACCACGCTAAATTTCAGATGTTCGCTGACGATCTGAAATTGTATTCCAAGATAACATCCAAACTGGACTGTATGTTGCTACAGTCTGATGTACAAAAAGTAACTAACTGGTGTGAGCTAAATGACATGGAATTGAATCCTAATAAATGCCATGTTGCAGTCTTCCACAGATCTCATGCTACGACTCAGTTTCAATACAATATCAATGGTGTTAATCTAAATGTCTGTGAACACGTGAAAGATCTAGGTGTTACGTTTGATCCACATCTGACCTTTACCACACACATATCAAATATGATCACTAAGTCGCTTCAACTTTTAGGCTTTGTGAAAAGGATCACTCAAGACTTCACGAACACCCACACTCTTAAGCTACTATATTGTTCCTTAATAAGAACTCATTTAGAATATGCCTCAAGTATTTGGTCACCTTATTACCAAAATTATATAACTAAAATAGAAGCAGTAGAACATAAATTCTTGCGCTACATAGCTTTCAAACAAGGGATCAGTGCATCAAACATTGACCATGTAAATCTGCGATCCGAGTTGAATCTGATGTCAGTTACAACCAGGCGCAAGCAGAAAGATCTGAAAATACTGTACGACATCTTAAATTCGTTTATACCATGCCCCCAACTACTCAATAAAATCGGTATCCATGTCCCACCTAGGATCACTCGCTCAACTATTACCTTCAATATACCTTTTAGCAGGACCAATTACGGGCAACACACATTCATTTCGAGATCCAGCAGTCTAGCAAACCAGTATAACCACTCCCTTGATTTCTTTGATACTCGTAGTGCATTTATATCTCAATTGACAGATCTTATTGTTTGAATATTCATCTGTTTCTGCCTACCTTGGTCAGAAATGTTTTTGCCTTATTTTTTTTTAGTAATAGTATCTTTAGCATTAGTATTAGTGTTAGTATTAAGGATTTATATTAACTTTGTTTATCTGCATATGTAATTAACCGAATTGGGGATTTCCCCGTTTATAAATAAATAAATAAATAAATATATAAAAAAATTCGAGCAAATTCACCGAAAGCCAATTTCCCATTGATGCGGTGCGAGGTCCTTTGAAACTGTTAATTTTTTTCATCATGCAGTATTTTGATTTCTTCCATGTTTCAATTTGAACCTAAAGATAGTTGTGAGACAATACATAAAGTTTACATTATCCCAACCAAATTATTGTTGGTAAAATTGACATAATTTTACCCTGGAATAGGTTGGCGCTGAATTTAGCGAAGAGAATTTTATGTCATATTTTCGTCAGATTCGCCAGAAAAATCTAAGGTAATTTGGAAGTCGAGATTTGGCTCTTTCAATCTATTCATCACCTAAAATCAGCTATATGGAATAATAAAATTGAGGATTTTTTTTTTAATTCCATCTGCACTACTATGGAATATTTTCAATTAGTTCACGTAAGGGAACGAGAAATGTTAGCAAATTGTATTTTGCATCAAACCAAAAAAGCGTATAAAAAATATGACACAGTTATTACAAGTTTTAAAAACAATTTAAATTAGCTCATAAATATTTTTTTTATTTGTTTGGGCGCCACACAGCTTGAAAAAATTTCTAGAGTATTTGGCAGCTATGAAACCAAATAATAAATTCTAGAATGTTAACTAAAATCATATGAAATTTGGAATGTTCTAAAGAAATATCACTTGACAGTTTCTATGACAGGTGTGGAATGAAAATGGGAAATCAGACTATACAGTGCTTGTCTTTAATGTCCCCCCCCCCTTTTATTTTTTGAACGGGTCAACTCAAAAAATTGTAACTTGGGATAATGAAATTGATGCATAAATACTATATTTTGGAGTAAAATTGACAGATGAAACTGGGCGCCATCTGGGAAAAAAAATTGAAAGGGGGATCTTGTGACACATCCTTTTGAAGCTCCTGACGAATACTTCACAACCCTAGAATATAAAGTCAATATCTTCACCTACTATAAAATGGCGGAACATTTAATAATTACCTGCATACAAACACATCAATATCGATACATCTAGAAATATTTGTTTTTCTCTGCCATATGGCAATCCCAACAACCCGATGAGGTTTAATAGGTTAGTTTTTGTTTAAACAAAAAATGAGAAGAAATGTCAGTACGACAACGAACATCATTGTTCGGTCAAAATATTCTCATTTAGTTTTCGGTTTTACTAGTAAATAGGTACCACGTGAACTATCTATAAAATGGTCAATTCTCGTCCATTGGAAGACAAAATCGAAGCGATTTTTATTTACGGTGCGACGCGTAACTTTCACGAAACCGAAAGAATTTTTAATGATCGTTTCCCAAATCGTCCTATCTGTAGAAAATATTTAAGGGGACTTGTAACCAAATTTACAACTACCGGTAGTGTACAGAACAAAAAGCCCCCAGGTCATCCGTCCATTCCGGAAGAACAGCAAGTTTAAATAATTGGTGAGATGATAGTAAATCCTCAACAGTCTACTTCCTCCGTCGCGAATGTTTGCGAGGTGTGTCCTTCTACTGTGTGGAGACTTTTGAAGAGGAATAAGCAGGCCTAACGAGAGGGCGAGGAAGCCGGGACAAATTCCCGGGGCCCGGGTCACAAAGGGGGCCCGGAGCTTGGACCGCCAAGTTGTGCAAAGTATAACCATAAAGTATGTCTCACAACGTAACGGGCTATTCCGACTCTGTATTCTGTATACACAACGCAAAGGGTTGGTACAAATTCTGCCGCGCAGCTCCGTGACGCAGCTCTCTCAGTCTTTGTTTTACTTGTTTTTATTTTTAATATAATACATGTTTATTTTGATTTTCAAGCATTTTCATTTAATGATCAGATCATCAAGTCTTTAACTTTTTTTAAATCAGGAGTAATATGGGTAAATAAAAGGTTTACCATGATTATTTTAAACGGTCAATATTTAAGCGGGCCCGAAACATATAGCTATCCCAGGGCCCGCAAAAGCTCGCAGGCCCGAAACATATAGCTATCCCGGAGCCCGCACTAGATCTCGGCGGCCCTGGGAATAAGTATCATCCATACAAAATCAAAATAGTTCACCAGTTAACTGAAGATGACCCTGATCGTAGAACAGAATTCTGCGAAATTATGACGGCAACCATTGCAAGGCATCCTACCTATCTCCACGATATTTGTTTTAGTGACGAATCTACATTTTATCTCAACGGCAAGGTTCACGGACAAAATTGCTGTTATTGGAGTGATACCAACCGTCACATTTTCCGGGAAACTCATAGGTACTCAACATCCAGAAAAAATTAACGTCTGGGCAGGAATATTGGGAAACCATATTGTAGGACCTCTATTCATTGAACAAAATTTAACAGGGGAACTGTATTTGAATATGCTGGAAAATACTGTTGACCCTCTAATCACCGAAATCGTCGAAGCGAATCCTAATGAATTCGATATGGATATTGTATTCCAACAAGATGGAGCACCACCACATAACTACGGACAAGTAAGAAACTATTTGGATAATACTTTCCCCGGTCGTTGGATTGGCCGTCGAGGTCCTACGAATGGCCAGCCCGCTCGCCAGATTTGACACCTGTAGACTTGCTTCAATATTGGATATACGGCAGAGAATAATAAATATTTGTAGAAATATCGAAGTTACTGTGTTCGAAAATGTTCGGCGTGAAATATCGGATAGGCTGTTCTTATGTCAAGCAGTTCAAGGCAACCATTTCGAGCATCTTCTGAACTGAACTCAGCTTCTTTCCTCAAATTATGAAGTTAAACGTCTGGTTATACATAATATTCAATTTTTTTAAAATTTATGTTTCATTTCAATTGTATACACAATTTTTGTAAACCCAAAATCAATAAATGTTTAACTTTAAAACGTCGATGTATTCAGGCAATTATTAAATGTTCCGCCATTTTGTAGTAGGTGAAGATATTGACTTTATATTCTAGGGTTGTGAAGTATTCGTCAGGAGCTTCAAAAGGATGTGTCACAAGACCCCCCTTTCAATTTAATTTTTTTTCCCAGAGATGGCGCCCAGTTGAAAGTTTCATCTCTCAATTTTACTCCAAAATATAGTAGGTATTCATTCATCAATTTCATTATCCCAAGTTTCATTATTTTGAGTTGACCCGTTCAAAAAATAAAAGGAGGGGGGACATTAAAGAAAACTACTGTATATCACGCTTCAGTACCGTTTATTACTCTCAAATAATCAGACGATGTTTCATAAATTGTTGATACCCTTTTGAAGTTGATGGTAACAACACACAGTGATGTTCGACAGTTCACAAATTCGAACTAGTGCATTAAATGAATAAAAATCAAATGTTGGCGTTCTTAATAAGATTATAAATAGTGATGAAATTCGATTACGATTTCCCTAGTACTATATGTGTCCGCTTTACATTCACTGCTATCGTGAAAAAAACCGATAAGTATCCAATATAGTATAAAGGTTATACCAAAAATCAAATTTATGAAAATTAATAAAATGCAAGGTTAAGATAAATGTAAAAATTATGAATTTGCCTGTTTACTCCTCTTGCGATCTTCTACTGCGCAAGATGGCATGTACGAAAATGGACGGCTTCCAAATACCGGAACTTAACTTTTCGTAGGGTGGATAATCACAAGAACGTTGAAAAAACCGGACGACATCCAAATTGATTCTGGCAGGAAAAGCTACGCCTTCCTCTTGAATCAGATGAAGATGTTTTTATTTCTTTTATATATCTATATAACGTGTGTTTAGATGATTATATCCTTTTTTGGACATAATTTCTTATGTTTTTTGTATGCCGAAGTTGGATTAATGGTTTACATTGAATATGTGGCACGCCAATTTGATATATTAAAACGAATAGTTTTAACAGGAAGAAAATACTTTTTACTGTGGCGGAGGAGTTTGGAAAAATAATATATAGGTATAGTATTGCATGGTATAATGACAATTAAATGTGATGGAATAGAAAACGTCAACTTTCAAACGGAAAAATATTGAGAAAAAAGAAACACAAAAACTTTTAACAAAAAATTAAACCGACGAAATACGGAACTGAAAAGTAAAAAATAAAATAAACCTTCTTGGTCTCAATAACTAAGCTCCTAAACTAATGTAGGTAACTAATTTTGAGTCGGCGCCAAACAAACAAGCAAATGAATTAGGCAAGGCGTAAAATGATAGCATCGAGTTGCGCGGTGACATTCTGATAATTTTTTTGAAGTAATTTAATGATCTTCACTGATTGTTCGTTTGGCGCCGACTCAAAATCAGTTACTTACATTAGTTTAGGAGCTTAGTTATTGAGACTAAGAAGGTTTATTTCATTTTTTACTTTCCAGTTCCGTATTTCGTCGGTTTAATTTTTTGTTAAAAAGTTTTTATTTTCCAATTTTTTGTGGCTGAAATCTACTAAATTACTACCTACTTGTTTTTTTATTACTTCCAAAATACTGACTTACCCACCTTCCTTCAACTATTACCAGTTAAATGATTATCTACTTTTACTATTTGTTGTATTATAAATTATTTTTGTTGTTCTGGTAAGTTTATTTCATTACTTCGTATATCACTCCATCCTCTCATAGAATATAATGATTGTGACGGATGTAGGAGAACAAAAATAATGACAATAGCGATCTGTCATTGTCAACTACATATGTGTGCCAATGTTCACAAGTGAAAAATCAATTATCCCCTATTTGTCTACCCGTTAGAGTGGATAATTCCGTTCGAAATTCAAATATGATCAACTATGAGGTATACCTTATCTAATAAAAAAAGAATCATCCAAATCGGACAACCCAGTACAAAGTTATGCCTGATAGAATCGGTTAACGGACCAGAATTCAGAGGGTGAGTGATCAATATCCTTCATGTCGCTACCCTTAGGGGTGGATTTCATCTTTTAAATTCAAATGGGACCAACTTCGAAGTACACCCTATCCACTGAAAAAAGAATTATCGGAATCGGAGCAAAGTAGAATTTTTTTTTTAAATCATACGGAGTTATATTGTCTCATTATTGCAATTTTGCAATGAAGATTCGAGAAATGGAAAGTGCAGCAAGTATGTGTAATACAAACTTAGAAAAGTAATTTAATAAAATTGTATAGCTAACTTGATAGTATTTTCTGTTTACATACGTTTAATGTACATGTGATTCGAGCGTTTACTATTTACTTTTTATATACATTACAAAGAGACAATGGTGAAATCATATCCTCAGCGTCAATAAGAGTATCCCCCGACCGCACACGATTTTTATAATAGATTTTTCAATTCACAGAAAAATATTTCCATTTCAATATTCAACTAAGAATGTTTCCCTTTTCTACTTCCCAAGAGGTTAACTTGAACGATGGAGGATAGTGACTAAAGTTTATCTTTCAGTCGCAGACGATACCACATCTGATTTCATAAACACCCTGTTCATATTTTCAATCAAATCAATGATGAATGTCATGTGAAAACGCACTTGATGGAAGAACTACGTTTTTGACACCTTTTTTCGGAGAAAATTCAGTTTCAATTTCGTATTGAAACATTTTCGTCAATTAAGTACTAGAAAATTCCAAGTGGGGAAGCCCCCTTCGTATTCCTATGAAAAATTGGGAAAATATAAAAATATCCGATGACACATGAGGAAATTCTTATTAAAAAAGTCCCATTAAACTATAGTGCGTGATATCAATGAAAATACACCAATTACCTACCTATATAACAAGTAAAGGTATTTCCCCGTCACTGATCTATGGTTAAAAATAAACAACGTAAACATCGCAGCTCTAGTCTTCTCATAAATAATAAACTAGAAATATTTACTCATCAAAAACTCGTTCTCAAAATTGTATATCTAATCTATCAGGCGATTTCAGTTGCAACTGAACAATGGAAGCTACTTCACCTTCATCGATAGTCGAGTGAGTTCATATTAGTGTGAAACAAATGTTCGTGAACTGGACTTGATCTCTGTGCGGGAAATAATACACCAAGGTTGTTGTCATGACCAGTTTAGAACCGAACGAACTTTCTCCAAAAGAGAAAAGCGATAAACGGAAATACTACGAGAGTGTGTTAGACGAGGTAAGGATTTTTAGCCACTGAGACCGAGTACCTAGGTTACTCAAAATTACTCAGGTGTTGCGCGCACGCATTTTTACCCGACCAAGGAGAAGATGTATGTTCATTTGTTCCCTCATAACTTCTAAACTTCTTATCATAATTTGACAAATGAGGTATCGTTGGAAACGTCTTGACAGTTGGTTATAGGCTATGTGACGTCACATTAAATTGAATATGGAGGAGATAAAGTCATGAACAAAAAATTATTTTTTTAATGATGCCGTGTTGGGTATTAAATGAAAGGGCTTTATTAGCACATTTCAACTATGTATATATATATATATATATATATATATATATATATATATATATATATATATATATAACAATAAAATATATATATATATATATATATATATATATATATATATATATATATATATATATATATATATATATATATATATATATATATATACAGTGCTTCTCAAAAGTCCCCTCCCCCCCTCTTATTTTTGGAACGATTATACATAAACAAGTGAAATTTGGAAACTGAATATAAAAGGTTGTAAACTTCCCTACTAGTGATGATAGGTGACGAAATCGTCAAAGATGACGTCACAAGGCCATTGTGACCAATAATTTCAAATGGAACCCTACGGCAAGCGACACCTCTTTTAAAAGGTATCGAAAAAACCTATTCAATGATACTAATTTTGTTTGTGTTTATGGCAGTTTTGGCAACTCGCTTTTAAACTCCGCCTCTGGATAGTTGTCAAATAAGCTGACGTTTTTGTTAGTCTCCCTAATTCGACGTTTTTGTAATTGTCCAAGTTTTTGTACATTTAATAATTTGTGTATTATTAATCGAACGTTTAACTGTTTTAGCAGCTTTTGGTAATTTTAAAATTTTTGTACATTTTAATAAGTTGTTAAACTGTTGTGAGCCGAACGTTTAAGTGCTTCAAGAAGCGAAATGGTACGTGCTTTAGGAGATAAAGTAGCAGCAATCCTAATTCTTGGTGACACTGAACAAAATATTCATGCAGCAGAACGCATTTTTAATGAGAGGTTTCCCGATAGCCCCGTTTTGAGGACTTATTTAAGGGAGCTTCTTCGTAAGTTTGAAACAACGGGTAGTATTAATGATGCGAAACGATCTGGCAGACCACAAATTTCTGATGAGAAAAAATTGATATACTGGCAGAAGTAATAGTTAATCCTACTTCTTCAACAACTCACGTTGCATCTACCTGTGAAGTCAGTCGAAGTACAGTACACAAGGTGTTGAGAAAAAACAAATTTCATCCATACAAATTAAGAATGGTTCATCAACTCTCAGACGACGACCCAGACCGAAGACTAGAATTTTGTGAAAATATGGAAACTAAAATTAACCAACAGCCAGACTATGTCAAAACAGTTTGTTTTAGTGACGAAAGTACTTTCTATCTAAATGGAAATGTAAATACACAGAATGTGAGGTATTGGAGTGACGCAAATTCTCACCTGTTTCGTGAAACACATACCCAATTTCCCCAGAAGGTGAATGTTTGGGCAGGTATCCTGGGAAACCACATCGTTGGGCCTCTTTTTTTAAATACTAATTTAACTGGTGAGGTTTATCTGGAGCTGTTGCAAAACGCAATAGAACCGTTAATCCTTGAAAGTTTGGAAGATAATCCAGATGAATTCGGCAATTTGGAAATAACATTCCAACAGGATGGTGCTCCTCCACACTATTACGGTGCAGTGAGACGGTATTTGGATGAGGAGTATCGTGGTAGAAGGATTGGACGACGAGGTTCAACGGAATGGCCAGCTCGATCACCGGACCTCACACCTTTGGATTTTTTCTGTGGAGGTACCTCAAATCGAAGGCTTACGCCACTGAATCTGACAATATTGACGTTTTAAAACAACGTATTGTAGCAGAATGTGAGGCTGTTTCCGCTGACACATTTGCAGAAGTACGAGAAGAGTTTAAAAATGAGATATTTCACTGTCAGGAAGTAAATGGAGGTCACTTCGAGCAATTTATTTAAGTAGATACTGATTCTTAAATCTGTAATTATTATCATACCGAATGGAATTTAAATTTTAATGTTCACTAATGAGCCATTAAAACTGCCATAAACACAAACAAAATTAGTATCATTGAATAGGTTTTTTCGATACCTTTTGAAAGAGGTGTCGCTTGCCGTAGGGTTCCCTTTAAAATGATTGGTCACAATGGCCTTGTGACGTCATCTTTGACGATTTCGTCATCTATCATCACTAGTAGGGGAAGTTTACAACCTTTAATATTCAGTTTCCAAATTTCACTTGTTCATGTATAATCGTTCCAAAAATAAGAGGGGGGGAGGGGACTTTTGAGAAGCACTGTATATATATATATATATATATATATATATATATATATATATATATATATATATTGTTAGCTGTTGCTCGCGGCACTCGATAATTGGGAATAATTTCTAAAATCACGCCTCAGATGTGAGCTAAACATACTTTCTCTCCAAACCTATCCAAAATACATATATAATAAATACGTATTTCATTATGGACTATGGTACACATGTTAAAATTATATAAAAAAAAACAAAACATGTTAATAATAATTAACCCCTCGCGGTATATTACCTAGGTACATGTAAAACAATAAAATACTTTATCACGAAATTATAACCCCAAAATAATTTAAATAAAGAGTAAGTTCAAACCCGACTACTGAAAAATCACGCTCTAAAAAGTATTAAATGAAAATAAGTCCAAAAACTAAAACCCGACTACTGAAAAATCACGCTCTAAAAAGTAAGAAACAAGAAAATATTCTCATCTGAAATTTTTATGTACAAACTATTCAATATTTATCGTCTATTAAATAAACAACTTACACGTAATATATTTTAATGTATTTGATACATATGTGATGTTCAGAGGATAGCCGTGGTCATATGCCACCTACCCTAACAAAACAATACATTCTAACAGTAGTAATAAGCGATCATAAGCTTTAGGGCAAAGTGGCATATGACCACGGCTATCCTCTGAACATCACTCCAAACCTACCCAAAATACATATATAATAAATACGTATTTCATTATGAACTATGGTACACATGTTAAAATTATATAAAAAAACAAAACGTGTGGAATAATAATGACATAAGCTGGAAGTACCTCCACGCGGTATATTACCTAGGTACATGTAAAACAATAAAACCTAAACAAACAAAAAATTAAAGCGGCTCTGCAAATACTTTATCACGAAATTATAACCCCAAAATTATTTAAATAAAAAGTAAGTTGTATGTTCAAACCCGATTACTGAAAAATCACGCTTTAAAAAGTATGAAATAAAAATAAGTTCAAAAACTAAAACCCGACTTCTAAAAAATCACGATTTAAAAAGTATGAAACAAGAAAATATTCTCATCTGAAATTGTTATGTACAAACTATTCAATATTTATCGTCTATTAAGTAAACAACTTACACGTATATATTTTAATGTATTTAATACATATATTCATAGTGATTGTTCAGAGGATAGCCGTGGTCATATGCCACCTACCCTAACAGAACACTACATTCTAACAGTAGTAATAAGCGATCATAAGCTTTAGGGCAAAGTGGCATATGACCACGGCTATCCCTGAACATCCTCCAAACCCACCCAAAATACAAAATAATAAATAAGTATTTCATTATGAACTATGGGACACATGTTAAAATTATATAAAAAAAAAAAACGTGTGGAATAATAATGACATAAGCTGGAAGTACCTCCACGCGGTATATTACCTAGGTA